>VWZL01002320.1:89-222444 GCA_013396915.1 Stercorarius parasiticus | reverse complement strand
TTTTTGCCTTCGCAAGGGTAGCTATTGATTTGAGACTGAAGAATATTTTTAAAAAGGATTCACAGGGGATAATAAAACAGGAAGGAGCTTTGCTGTGGTATATCAACCTATAACCTGTAAATCAATGAAAAACTTTATTTAATGGTTTGAAAACAAAATGGATTCAATCTAATTAACTCTGTAAGCTGTAAAAGATATTTATGAGAATTAAATTTTAATAAGTATTCCCTGAAGGCAACATATAACATTGCTTCTCTCTTAAACAAAGATTGCATCTCCCCTTTGTTTCCCCCCCTCCAACTCAAAAATAATTTTTTAGGGGGAAGGAACAACAGAGCGGAGGCAGCTTTCTCGGATTCTAGCTCTCTACTCCACCTTAGCATTACGTAGTTCTCAGGAGGATGGTTTATGCTATTTATATTCTAAACAAGAGAACCCGATCTTTCAGGAAAATATATTTTGGTGTATGCATCTTCTCTCTTGCGGGCACCTGTAGCCACTGCCTCCCAGTTTTGCCCATCTCCGTAGTACCAGAGCATCTCCTTCTCTTCCGGTGAGCTCCCGCCTCTGGCGGCACAGCGCAGGGTCTGCTCCTCCGCATAGGTTTGCAGATGGGGACCTGAAGCACCAAAAGGCAGATTTTTGAAGTATTTCCACATATATAAATTCTCAGGGACCTGTTGCCCAAATCTCCGCTCTCTTGCTGCAGGTCTTGGCATACACTGGCGTTTCAGGTGCTCGGCAGCGTGGGGCGAGATGGGAGGGAGACCGCGATCCCCACAAATCTCCTCATTTTTCCTCCTTTGCCACTCGCTCTCATGCGTGAATTCCTGTTCTTGCTTGACTCTCCTTGTTTTGGGTTTGTGGGATTTTATTCAAAACACTTTTTTTTGTTGTTGGAAAAATACTCTAATGAATTCCTTCAGTGCCTCGAGATCTGTAAATGAGAAATGTTGCTCAACTACACAATTATTTTATTGTCTTAAGTTTCAGAGGAAAAGCTTCGTTAGTCAAAAAAAAAAAGTCTACATGAATTGATGTAGTTAAATTTTTACTGTAAAATCTAGGGTTTGTCAAGCAAAGATCCCAGTGTTTGAGCTTTTTCTTTTGGGCGTACACACTGTAGATCGGTGAGGATGGGAGCGTGGTGTGAGGACATGTGCGGGTCACCGGGCAGCACTCTGGTTTGTCCTCAGGAGCGGTGGAGCAGGGACACTAAGGAAAGCCACCAGGGGAAATGCTGGAAAGCACCAGCAGGTCAGGTCTTTCTGGGAAGAGCTGTGGGTTTTCCTCTCTTGACAGAGCATTGAGTTGCTTGGTCCCTCCTTCCCGAGGCCTGAGCGCTCTCCAAGAACGGCAGCCGACCAGCTCATCCTCACCGCCGCTAGCTAAATTAAAGGAGGGAGTATGAAATACTGTGGGAGATGCCCTATCTACAGTGTCCTTCTTCAACTACAGTGTCTTTCCCTTTTCCTCCTGTATGTGGTAGAGGAATGAGGCGTTATTTATTGAGAACCACGGCAGGGCTGGAGCGAGTGGCTCTGGGGGGTCATCTCTTGAGCAGGAATGAGTACGGCAGCGCCTGTCCCCATGGGCGTCAGGGGAAACACACCACACTAGGGAGAAATCACAGAAAAGCTTGTGTAACTCGTGCCTGCCTTTCTCCATTGCACAGCATCCTTGTGGATAAACTAGAGGTCAGAATGGGGTTGCTGCTTCAAGGGAGAAAAATAATTACTGCGTGTTTTACAGCTCTGCAGCGATGCCACGCACCGCAGAGGTGCTGCTCCTGCTTTCTGCTGGCCATTGCAGGGTGTCTCACGCAGCATGATGTTTCTCTAGTAGGTTTAATGCAGCTCAAGATGTCCTGTAGCAAGTTTGCCTGCTGGAGGAAAAAAAAAAAAAGAATTACTTCGTCTTTCCTGAGTACGGAAAACTGAATTATAAAATAAAAAAAAAAAAAAAAAAAGAAAATGCTCAGAAAGAGGAAAAAAAAATAACCTTGCCACAATTTTTAGGGAAAAGTCAATGAGAAGGGCCTCCCAGATTTGTGAATCCATCCAGTCCGTTCACCACTGCCAGAAATCTGTAGCACATCTTCTTTTTTACCAGTTTTATGGCTTAATCTAGTGCTGGCTGTGGCTACTAGAGACTTACCTGTCTGGTGGATGCTAAAAGTGAGGGAGCATAAATTTTCAGCATTCCCACAATTAGCCCTGGGAAAAGCGTTACCTTCTTAAGGCTTTGCTGTGCTTCTCTCTCTCTCTCTTTTTTTTTTTTTCTCTCCTCTCCATTTTAATCTGCTTTGAAAACATACATGATAATATGATAATACATAATATCCTTCTCCCAGTTGTTGAGGCACTGAATTTTTCAGGCTGCGCACCTTGCCCAGGACTGTCAGAGAGCTGAGCAGCCACTTCCACTTCCAGATTTCTGTTCGTTGTTTGAAGTGTTGTCTAAAAGATTCATCTGGGGGAAAATGTGCAATTCTTTGCATTTCTGTGAGCTCCCCTAGCTGAACCTTTCATCTCGGTTATTCACCTCAGGTTGCTTTCGGATTTTCTTTGAGTTTTGCAATTAAATATATATCAAAAGCCTCTTCTTATTCTGACGTATGTTAAAGCTTGTGTGCTGAAACATTCCTGTGTTCCCTGGCGTAGCTGGTGGAGTTAAGCCACGGGTTTTGTAAACCGATCAGTTGTTGGCTTTACATGTGTTACATGAGAAATGTTCGGCAGCAGGGAGAGCATCTTCTGCATTTTTCAGCATCAGCGCCCAGCTCCACACACAAGCGTAAGGGATGGAAAGGGACTTAAGCACGGCAGCCCTGCTCCTGTGGGATCTGGCGCTGTCCCTGCAAGGATGCGGGGGCTGATGGATCGACAGAGTGGTGCCGTCCTGCAGGGACCGGCTGCTGGTCCTGGCAGCTGCCAGCACAGGGAGCTCCGTGGCTGTTCCTGGGTTTCCAGAGCTCCCTCGCACCTGCTGACAGCTCCTCCGTTTCCCATTTCCCACCAGCAACATCCCCCCATTTCCCCCCAGGAATGACAGGATAGCTCAAGCAGAAGAAGAGTCTTCCAGAATGCAGCCATCTCAGGGTGGTTCAATATCCCAATGCCTTCACAAGAATACAGAAAAGAGATTACACCTCTTTCGCAGCAATTGCTGAGATTTCTGTCCAGTCCATTCCTATAACTGTTGACATAGACAGTGAGGAAAGGATGGCTCTTAGAGGAGAAATAATTAAATAAAACGTATTTTTCTTTTAAGCTGTCCCTAACCCAAGCAGTTGCTGAAGACTTAAAGTCAAATTAAGCAGATTTAGTAGTGTCATGGGCTATGTGTGCTGTTAATTTTTTCATTTTTTTCTATTTTTACTCTAGCTTTCCCCTACCTACAACAGAATCTCAGTCAGGGCCAGCTGCTGGTTTTCTTTAAATCACATAGGACAGAGTAACCAAATACTTGATATAATCGTCGCTACGGGTTTGATTCAGTCAAGTAGCCGAGCACATGTTTGATTTTTGTGTGATTCGTTGTAGTGAACTTCAGTGTGATTCTGGTGTGTTTAAACCCCGATTTCTCAAGGTGCTTCAAGTGTGTCTAAGTACTTCGGCTATTACTTGTGTTTCTGGTACTTCAGTGGTAATGGTAAATTTTGAAAGAAGAACTCAGCTGCCATATGAATGGAATCATTTTGATAACTTCATAATTTTTATATATTGGATTTTTTTTTTAATTTCTACTTAATTTAAATCTGGGCTGTAAAGGAGTGAGTCTGCAGCTGGCTTCTAGTGGTGCTCATGGGGGCAAGGGAACCTTGTACCTCGCTGGGTTTTGAGGGAGATTGTAGTGTGAGATTGTAATAAAAGAGGTTTACTGGCTTATTAAATTTATGGAGCAGAGAGAATTGGTACCAAATGGAAGTTTTCGGCAACTCACCTTGCTAACTTTTTTTTTTATTCCTTTGTTTGTACAAGAGCAAATTATATGTTTGCAAATGCATCTAGTTTCTTATCTTGCAGCGACAACTTAGGGCGCAGTGTGTCCTCAGTCCACAGGTCTGATGAGGGAACCCTGCATGCAGGGCCTGAGGAGAAAAATGCTGTTTAACTTACACAATTTGCTTATTTCCCATGAGACAGCAGGTTATATTAAGCTATTATAGTAAGGTAGAACACGGTGCAAATCTCAGCCGGGATGCAAGTTTGTGGGCAGCAAAAGCTGACTTGCACATTTTTTATATTGAAACCATAAAATGTTATGATGAGCACCAGCTCGCTTCCATTGCCGTGTCCCGAAGCAGGTGAGACACCAGGCGTGACCTGAGCCCGCTCCAGGATGTCTCAGAACCTGGGACTGGGTTTCCCTGGAGCTGCACCTGGAGCTGCACCAGCACCCGCTGGGAGCTTCAACCAAGGGATTTGCTGTGAATAAAATCCCGGCCTGAGGTGGCCCCTGTGGGTGCCCTTTTCCTGGGTTCTGAAGCGCAGACCCGGCCTTTCCCCTTCCTGTGGCGGGACCCCCCCGTGCTCCCCCCACCAGCCCGGGCACCTGCCCTCCCTCAGGGCACCCACGGGTTTGTCTTGTAAACCAAGACATCTTGGCTAAAACCTTCTTTTGCTCTGGTTTGCTGTAATTAACCTAGCTTTTATGGTCTTTATATCAACCATGTGTTTAGTTTTAAGTGGGTTTTTTTTGTTTAAAAAATGCAGTTTAGTGATAAGTAGACTGTTCTCATTTTCTCCTAATGATAGAGTACAATAATATTGTTAAATTTGCTTTCTCATTTATGCAACATCATTTTGAAATCAGATCTGAAAACATCTTTTTCCTTGCCTTCAGACCTT
Organism: Stercorarius parasiticus; assembly: GCA_013396915.1. Taxonomy (NCBI): domain Eukaryota; kingdom Metazoa; phylum Chordata; class Aves; order Charadriiformes; family Stercorariidae; genus Stercorarius; species Stercorarius parasiticus. The sequence goes on along the minus strand of VWZL01002320.1, from coordinate 217,591 downwards.
TATTTTCCCTTCCCTTTGATACTTGGTTTTTATTAACTGTATCACTTAATTATGTGTAAGGCATTTTCCGACAGAACTTTTGTGAAGGAGGGTTTTTACAGCCGCTTTGTCTTGTACTGCAAACGAAATATGATTTTTCTGTTCTCGAAGCTTAATTCAGCATTTAAATGCACAACGCCCCATTCACACATCTTGCACAATTAGCTGCTGCATGCAGCCTCGGATTTTATATGAGAGGCATCTGTATAGCTTAGGGCATGTTGATGCCAGGGGGATAAGGGACGTGGTTTTCCATTCCCGGCTGCTCCTCGCTGGGAGGACGGGAGCCCTGAGACGGAGCAGCTGTGCCTCCCCCTTCACACCCTGCACTGGTGGGGAGTTGTTACAGGTGCCATAGTTCACTTTGTGCGCTGAACAAACTCCTGTTAGTTTGGAGAGGTGGCAAATTGATGTCTTCAGTAAGAGCACGCGAGAGATGGAGTACATTTCCCAGGCATTCTGGGACGGGAGGTTTGGCTCTGCCTGGCAAGGGGGGGTCAGCCCCCGGCCTCCCTGCCCAGTGTGCCGGCACGGGGTTGGGAGCGGGGCTGGCATCTGCCTGCTGTGACTTGACAGTCATCACCAAGCTCTTTGGAGGACGGGGGGTCGGTGCCAGCGTCAGCCCCCCAGGCTGGCTGGAGCCAGGGTGGCACAGCTCACGCAGCTTATGAGGGCTCCGAGCTCCTTTGGCCATGGAAAACCCGTGATAAATAATCATTTACTTAATAAGAATTACTCCAGTGGCTGCAGTTGACTTGCAGTCAGACGTAAGGGTGGATTTTCAGGTCTGGGGGGATGCGGAAGGAATAAGGGTTTGATCTCCTGGTGCTCCAGAGCATCCCTGTGGGGAGCCCCAGCTCCTGTACCCCTCGGGCAGCAAGGCCACTGGGTACAGCGGCACAGGGACACAGCGCCTGCCGAGGAACAGAATCTTCCTGCGTTTTCCAACTCCTTTTCCTGCTTATTTTATGCTTTCGCTTGCTTTGTGATCTTTTTAAAAAAGAGCAAATGCTTTTTAATAGCTTCAGCAATTAAAATCGCTATTACCTGAAGAGAAAGAGGTCCTGGATATTTGATATTCTCAGGTGGCGTGTCTGCTGGAAGAGCTCCCTGCGAAGGCTGGTTGCTATAGAAGTCCTCGCAGAGCAGTATATTTATGGAGAAACTTGCAGGGGTTCTTAATTGTGTGTGAAATCTCGCCTGGCTGGGCCCTTGCACAGCCTCTATGTCCTAATTTGCACCAAACCACTCCAACTGGAAGCAGTCCCACTCCTGAAGATGCTCTGTGTGAAGGTGGATAATTCCACCCTCTTCAGCATCCCAGGTGCAGTCTGAAACCAGTTACAGATTAAGTCCAGCTTGTGTTTAAGCTGTAGGGGGGATAAAGAATTAGTTTATATAGATACTTGAAAAATTAGCAACACTTGAAAAATCTTAAAATAAGGTTGGCCATTTGATGATAAGTTTGTGTTTAAAAATGGGAAGGATTATGAGTTTGATTTATATTTATTACAGTGTACGAGAAGCTGGATCAATGCTACACGACACCCTCATTATAAACAGGAACCAGTTTTGAAGCTCTGTTTTGAATTATGGATGTAACTTCCTCCTGAAGGATAGGCAATAATCATGGAGATGAAAGGAAAACAAAGAAAATGGAGTCAGTTAAATAAATATGTGGTGCATATACTGAGTGGGTAGTTGTGAATGTGGAGCTGGAAGTTTGTGTGACCGATGCCTCTGATAATTAAATATTCATGGCGGTATGTATATACACATCGTGCCAGCAGCTTTGGAGGTGGTTAAATCCAAGAGCTCCTCAGGAGTAAACCAGCCTCATGGGGAAGAGTCAGGACAGGACTGGAGGCAGACGGGTGCTGATGAGGGTCTAGAAACAAACTAGTAAGTACCAAAGTCCCAGCCCGCTGCCGGGGCTGGCGCCAGGTTTGGGTTGAGCACCTGCTGAGGTGGCACCAGGGAGCTGCTCCTCTTGCCCAAGTCCATGAGGGACCCTGGAGGGGAGCCGCTGCCTCGCCCCTGCACTTCAGGGATCATTAAAAATCAAGAAGGGTCCCTGTGACACCTTGCTGTTTTCCCCAGCCCCGGCTGCAGTGCTGGGAGGTCACTCAGGGATGGTGGACCCACCTGCCTGGTGGCACTTGAGCCATTTGGCAATGGATGTGGCGAAGGAGAAGACAATATAGGTACAGGCAGCTGTCAGAGATGGTGGCAGCAGATAATTGGAACAAGATGGTCTTTGAGGTCCCTTCTAACCCAAACCATTCTGTGATTCTATGAATTGGAGAGCGGGTGGGATTCTGTTGGCAGGGGAGGGAGGATGTATGGAGGAAAGCAGGACCTGCCCAGGAGCTGTGGGGCTCGCATGGTGCCCGTGCCCAGAGCCACCCAAAGAGCCACCGCAGTCTGAAAGTCTTTCCTCCAGCAGTGTCGCGGAATGTGGCAGGCTGGGGATCCCAAGCACTCCTTTGCGGAGGAGAGGGCAGGAGGCTCTGACAGCTCCCTCCTCCTCCATCAGTGCAAAAGGTGGAAGAGACATTGTTTAAAGCATCTGTTTCGGTATTTCTGAAGCTGTTGCTGGATTTGTTCCAGATGAATCTAAATTGGAAGGTGTTGTGAGTGCCAGATGGAGCAGGGATATGTAGCACAGAAATATGAAAGGCTTGGAAATATAGGCAACATCTTTAAAGATAAACCCAGAAAAAGAAAAGCTTAACGGGTCTTGAGGGGAAGAAGCCAAAGACCTGTTCCTCGGTGGGAGAGGGGGACGTAAAAGGAGCTGTGACAAAGGCTACGGTTAGCTATAGAGCAGGTCGGAACATTTTCAGTACTTTTTTTTGGTCTAAATATGGCTGGTTTACTGTTGTTGAACACTTCTGTTCTATTTTATCCTATTAGTACTGCTGCAGCTTTGGTGAATAAGAAGAGTGGGGAAACAAATCCATTCTGCCTCAGCCCCATCCCCGGCTGGGAAAGTTCTGCTCCTCGTTCTGTCCCCTTTGTGCCCCACGAGCTGCTCCCCCTACTCCTTCCAAATCAGACAGCTTAGGGACTGGAGCATCACGCCAGTATTTCACCTACTGCTCCCACCCCTGGGCTGGCAATTTGCATTTGGAAACTGGTATTTGGGTGTAATTCCTTATAAGAAAATGCAAATGATTTTTGTCTAGCTGGATGACAAGAAAATTGCAATTTCTGTGAAGGACCATCCTTGTTCTTTGTTAGCTATTGTGAATTGGACCCACAAATGCACGGCATAGCTGGGGATCTTTGCATTGCCACACTGAGGTGAGCACAACTGATAATATTGTATTTATAACTAGCAGCTTCTTGGAGATCTGCTTGTTTGTTCGGGTTCATGAAAATGAGAAAAACTCAAGCTGCATCTCATCCTTATCCTTGGCTACCACTAACACCATCTCCTACAATGCTTCTGCATAATGCCATTTCTGCTGGAACTGATGTCCGTTGTATTTGGGATGGCATAAACAACATTCGTGAGAGGCACTTCATTTAAAAAAAATAAAAAGCAGGAAGCAAATAAAAGCTGCTGCTTGAAGGGTACACCAAGGCTCATTCTGAAGTGTTCTTTTCACATTACCACACTCATTTTGTTTTGAAATAACCCTTTGCAGTATTTTTTTGCTCCTTTTTGACTGCATATGTATGTGGCATGCCACAATTTCATTAAATTATTAATGCAGAGGATGAGAAAGGCCTGTGTGAATAGCTGGAGTACATCGCTTAGTTTTTTTTGATGCTTTCCAATCTTGCACAGAAACACATTTGGCAAAGGACCTGCATTAATAGTTCATAACTCTGAGTGAAGTCAGTCACTTGGTGTCAAGGCGTTGGGAGTGCTTTTCCCTGACGGTTGTCTCAAGCTGAACGCCGGCGGTGCTGGAGGGAGCCTTGACGGGTCCGGCTGGGACAGGTCTCCTTCCGCTGTGTGCAGGAAGGGCTTCTGACCTGGGCATCGTCTGGCCATGAGCAGCTCTTTTGTGGTGGGACGTTCAGGTGATGGTGCTGAACCTCGTTGGGTCTGAGTGTGTGCGGGGGACACGAGCTGGAGGAGGGATCTGCCCTCGGAGCCACCGACGGAGCGGGAAGGGCCGAGGTCTGCGTGGAAGTGTTAGGTGTTCAGTCTCATAGTGGACCTCAGCATGGGTTGGTGACCACCTATGGCATGTATTTCAGAAAGTGAAAGGATGTTCAGATTTTCAGCAATTTTTAACTTGTTCTTCTGTCTGCTGGGCAGAGGGGGGTCAAAAAGCGACCATGTGGGCACCAGGCAGAGAGCTGCTGTGGGCATGGGTCCTGGTTTCTTGGGTTTCCAGTGTTATAGAAGTTTCCTTGTCCTTTTCAAATACCGAACTTGAGATGTATTTTAGGATATACTTTATGTTTATCCAAGTTCAATGTGATTGAGCAAATGCCATTTGAAATAGTACTGTATAATCTGAAAATATGGTTGCATTTATTTGAGACGAAGAAGATGGTCTCATCTGATCAGCATGGCTTCCATACGTACCTTTTGGGCAGCATCCACAGGGGTTGTTATCCAAGAGTAGAAGAATACTGCATAGAAATGTTTACAATGGTGGCTATGGTAATAGATAAATCTAATTTTTAGCAAGTGCAGTAGATTTACATTAAAATCCCAAATTATGTACTTGAGCGCACATCACAACAGAATTTGGCTTTAATTCAATATTCATCCTGGATGAAAGTCATTAATAGTAATTATCTCTAGGAACAATTTTCATGAGGCTATTCCAATTTTCAGTGAGTGTCCCTTCTGGAAAAAAACTCCTTCTGAAGTATGTCGAAACCTTTTTTCACCCAAGTAATTATTATTTGCTAAATTCCTCTTTGTTGGTATTAACATAGAAATAACGGCGCTGCCACAGAGACTACATTTTCATTTTTACTTTCTTTTTATATTGCATGTAATACCGTCTCCGGTACTTGCACGTGAATTTGTCAATACCGCCAAGGGAATAAATGTATTGTGATTCAGACAATAATTGGAAAACTTGATATTGTGGCTGCATTTACAGAGAGCAAAGAGCGACTCGGTGCCCTGTCGTGCTGCTCTGGGAATGTCTTTGGTGCAGCGACTGGGCTTTGGCCACAAGCATGACCCATCCGTCCACGAGTCCTTTTAACTCGTCTGCAGTGCTCGTCTCCATCGAAAATTATTATGGTCTGACCAGCAGGTGGAAGCAGAGAAAAAAAACCTCTCAAAGACTCTTTCATGTTTCCATGCTGTTCACAGAGAAGCTGTTTTCTTCTAAAATTGCAAACCATTAGGGGATATAAAATACTGTATAATTTCGGTGAGTCTTGCATCTGGTCCTTAACAACCTGATCTGTGCGATTTTTAAAACAGCTTCCTCTGTCGTTGATCGTTCCAGGGGGGGTTTTTTCTTTGTTTTATTTTCCCCTACTGTTATGCATCATAAGCAACAGGAAAGCAAATTTGTGCTTAGACCCTACGTTTTGCGTTGCTATTTATTAAATTGAGTTGCTGTTTCCCTGGAGTATAAAAGATCTTTGTTAAGCATCGGGCACAACCTTAGATACACAGGTTCTGTATTTAGTCAAGTCTGCTGTGCTAAAAAAGTTGGGAGTATCAAGATCAGATTTAGTTGTTTAGGACCCTGTGATATCTCTCTTAAAGCTTTTTTTTTTTTTTTTTTTTTTAAATAAATGGATGCTCGTCTACTAGGAAGGACTGACGTGGGCTTTGAGTTGTGGTACGTAGTCAATCAGAACTGGAAATTCCCCTCTATAGGCCCCGTTGCCCTCACATAAGCTTGTTTTCTTTGTTGAGAGTTAAATTTTTGACACTTTGATTTGTGTGGCAGATACTTGGTGATGTCTCATAGTGCTGTGAATCTCATAAATTATGCATATGTGTAGGTACTAGTTATTTAAATCATGGTGGGCAGTTGTAAAGCAATGGTCAGTTCAGAAATATAAGTTACTATTTACTGTTGTTCTAAGCCAGTATAAGTTGGTAATGCCATCTAAATGTACATCATGATTCTTTTCTCCATGGTTTAATTCCTTTGTAATTTCAACAGATTTTAGCTTTATAATTTCCAAATATTGGCAGTGTTTGCAGAGAGGGGGGAAAAAACATTACGAAAGGAAATAAATACAGAAATGTAATGCTACCTGCATAATAAAAGTGCATTTAAGCTTTAACATGTCATATAATCAATCAGCCATTTCATATACTGATGTCTTTCTGAGCTCAAACACTTTAAAGGGGAGTATCAATGTGAAATCTACAAAGAGAATAAAGATCCCAAATCAGGAAGCAGTTCATTGGTTTAATGGGTCGTTCTGTCTCTCTCAGTGTTAAATGCTCCATGCTTGAGAATTTAGGAACAGGAGATGACAAACTTCCCTGCCTTCAGTCTGTGGTGAAGGAAGCTCTGTGTGTATTTTATAACCGAAAGGCAGTCGGCTAATATTAAAGTTGCAGGTAAAGACCCAGCGTAACTGATGGACACAAGCAGGAAGGCAATGACCCTTGCTGTTGAAGCTGGAATAAAATATCAGGTCATAGATCGTACCATTCTGATTCATCTCTGAAAACCAGATGGGATATTTCTTCCTAGTGAATGATGAAGACTCTTTTTATTCTTAAAACATTTACAGATTTTTATTATTATTTTATACGGGGCGGGGGGGGGGGAAGTTTCTAACCTTGTTAGTGTCATCTGCAGCATGATAGAGCTCTACTAACAGTTGTTCTTGCTCTCTTAATAAGGGTGATCTTCATATCAATCCTCAGTTTATGAATTGTAATAGAGCTGCTGTAACAGTAGTAATTGGTGAAATTAGTTTGGATGGTTGCATTAATATTCATGCATTCCTGCCACAGCACTGAGTAATTAGTATCTCTTCCTTCTCTATTATGGTGGCAAAACGGGATAGAATAAATCTCAGAGGTTAACTTCTGTGCTGAACGTGGTCACAAGTCTGAGATGCACAAGGTTTCCGCGTGTGGAAGCCATGGCATCACCGGGAATGAGAATTGCAGATGCATCCCAGGCCAAGGCAGGGTGTCCGTGAGAGCCCGAGAGCTTGTGGCTGTGAGAAGGATGTGGAATTTTGCTTCTGGGGAAACATGAAGCCACGTTGTTCGCTGTAATTATTCCGCAGTAAGCAGAAGAGAGCGGCTGGGAATCTGCGGGGAATACTCCTACGCATTGGCCTAGATATGGAATAGGTGGTCTGAAAGATTTTTTATTTTTTTTTTCCATCTCTAATTTCCTTAGTCCTAGAAGATACCAATGAAAGAACTGAAATTTTCCTGCCTGGTTTAATGAGTTTTGCTATAATTTTTTTTTTTCTTCTCATTGAGATCTGTAAAATGAACATGGAGAAGTTGCTACCCAGGGGATGACAGAAAGGGGACAGAGTCATCCCTTCCTGTGTCACTTAGTAGTTTGTTGCTTTGTTTCAGTATGTTTTGTAATGTCTCCGTAGGTGAGGAGCTCTGAAGCAGGGGGTTTGGGAACACATGGCTGGGGATGAGTGACATGTTGTACTCAAAACCTATAGGTCCCCAGGGGAGGTTCAAATGGTCCCCCCTCTTGAGGAACTCACAGCAATAGTGTCTCAATGCTGAGCCCCGGAGCATCCGTGCCAGGTTCCCCCTGCGTGTGGGAGCCCTGAGGGCTGAGGACATACGTGGGGTACCTCCAGGAGGATGTAGGGGTGAAGAGAAACTCCGCAAGAGATCTACAAGGTTCTTGCCACCTTACTAGGAAAAAAAAAAAAATCGTTGAGAGGGATGGTAAAAGAGCAAATATAGATAATAGCCCAATCTGTTTCTCCAGCCTGGGAAAAACTAGAAAGTAGCAGTGGAGTGGGGGAAGGAAGTGAGCTGGAGACCATTTGTCTCTTCTGTGACACGCCGTGCTGTGCCAGGCACCTTTCTTTAGAGTGTGACATTGATTTGCCATTTCCCTGTAGTTTGGATGCCTGGAGTAGCACAAAGCCCTCTCATCCGTACCTGTGCGCAGGGAGTCAGATGTGCTGCCCTGAGCTTGTGGGTGGTTAAAAAAATGCAGTACCACGACTGGAGTGGCTGTTGCCTTGAGCCTGGATCTCTGCACTAATTAATCTAAGCTCTGTATAGGATTGCTCTCAATTATGCAGTGCTGCTTCCTCTCTCTCCCTACTCTCCCACCTGGGGCAAGGTGCGGCAGTCGAGGCTTCCACTGGAGCCGGGATCAGGCTGGGGAAACAGAGTCCCCAAGGGTGTATGAGCACCCACAGGTACTGGGACTCGTNGTGGCTCTCAGAATTCAATATAAAAGCTTCCCTTTATAAATCCTATTTATGACTTCCTTCCCCCCCTTTTTTTTTCCTTTTTTTTTTCTTGACACGAAGGGGAAGCTATGTGCTTTCACTCAACCGCTTTCACAAACAAATGAATAAATAAAATAAAGTTATAAATGATGCGAGCCTTTCTCTTGAAAGCTTGAAAGGAAGAAATAAGGAGAAAATGCTATTAGTTCTATTTTTAAAGACTTGAGAACTGCTGGGATACCATGGTGATGGAATCGGTGTCAGCACCTAGAGAGATACAAACCTCCTGCCTGTCTGGAATAATGGAAATGGCCCAGGACAGTATGCTTCGGGAAAGTGTTTCTGTTTATCTTCAGCTTTCTGTTATTAAACATGGTGATTTCCAAGCTGTCAGAATGGATGTTAAAATCTTCTGGCATTTCTGGTGATGAAAAAGTCCACAGGAAAACAAAGCCGGCAAATGAAGCAGCACGACGTGGGGTTTCCGAGCGCTCGCCCAGCAGCCCCAGTGAGTGGGGGCCACTGGGGAGTGACCAGGGGGAACCCCCCGGCTGCAAACCGCCCAGCCCAGGGTCCTGCGTGGCCCTTGTGCCAGGTACGGCGAGGTCCTGCCCTGTGCCCAAACGCGTGACGACGGCATCTAAGTCGTAGGCATTGTATCGGTGGAGAGTGACTGCCAACCATTTTGAGTAGCTCCTCAGCAGCTCCAGAAAAACCCAGTGAGCAGCTTGGTAAGCGATGCAGAGGGGAGTCTGGGGGGGGACCACTGAAGTTTCCAAGCGCAGGGAGGTGGCGAGCATCCTCGGCAAGGGAGGGGGGGAGTGCTGGGGCTCTTCCCTCCCTCCCCGACTGACTGACGGCTGTCATTCCCTAGCCATTAACAATAATGTTCCTGCCATTTAATGCCTGCCAGTGAACTGTCTGCTAGCAGCAATGCATAACTAACGAAGGATACTCCCAGAGCACTGTTATTCGGGGCGGGGGGGTGGGGGGGTGGGAAAGAAGAAAAGAAAGAGGCTTGAGTCACTCAGTTGTGACCATATAATGACTCTGTATACAAATTAGATGGATTCACATAGTGCTTATCTAAATTAGGTTGCCATTTTACAATGCTAATTTTCCTGTTGGTTGCTTGTGATACCAGAACGCAGCGTCTCAAAAATTCCCGTGCTTCTCGGCTCTGAAAATGTGGCGTGATGCAGTGGCTCAGGAGCTGCAGGGTTGGCATAACCTGCTGAGCTCCGGCGCCGAAACGCTGCCTTGATCCTTTTGAACTGCTTGTAAGGTTGATAACTGTGACTGCAGTAATTAGTAGCAAGTCTACAGATCTCGCTGAAGTATGCACGAGGGGCTTGTTCCTTTGCGCTGTTCTTTTACCCTCCAGAGGAATAAATAACTGGAGGGAAGGGAATTGAAAATAAATAATAATAATAAAAAAAAAGTAATGCAGAAGAAGGAAATAAACCCCCCTATGCTTATTTCAAAAGCTGACACCTAGGAATCTGATAGACACTTGCAAGATCTCAGTGTAAAGAGGCGGCATTTAAAAAGCTACCAGCATCCTGATAAAAATGCTGTTGTGCTACGGCGTCGGAGCAGGAGGTGACACAAAGGAACAGGAGTCATGTACTGAGTGTTTGGAAAAAAAAAATATGGATTTTTATTTATCACTCATGTTTTATTACGGTTTATCACACAGAAATCAGACAGTCCCAGTTTGCTTCTTGTCTGGGAAAGCGCACGTTGTGAACACTGACATTTAGCGTTCAGGTAGATACTTTTTCACTCAAAATATTTTCAAGTGGATAGTAAAGACCCTTTCCCTTCCCCATCCTCTCTCCTTTTCCCTTCCTTGTCCTGCCTCTCCCCTCTCATTTGATGGAGTTGGGGCTGGAAGGGCCAGTCCCTTCTTGCAGCAGCTCAACAACCACAATGGCTTTAAGGCTTCTGTAAACATGGGTCATGGAGCTTGTCTAATTTCTGTCAGCGAGGATGATGTGCTGAGCATTGCCCTGCTGGTTAGGGACTAATGGGGAAAATCACCACCATCAAAACGAACTCTTCTTCCTACAGACCTTCCGGCACTGCTTAATCTGGTCTGGTGATAGCTGATGAAAACCTGTTATATTCAGTTGTTCAAAATTATCTGACACCCGACGTTTTGCATAAACTTTATTTTCTAAAAGATCTATTCAATGAGAAGTAAAAAAAAATACAGTGATTTAGGGTACAAACTGCACATGCATAAACATGAGGTGATCTCCAAAGTCATGATGCTCATTTTAATTTGATAAATACAGATGCGTGATTATTTGCAGAGCGCCGTTCATTGCAGCGTTAATTTTGTGCATCAGATCTTCAAGCTGTGTAACGCAGTAGAGCTCCATTGAGACCAATGGCAATTTTCGCCAGCTGAGGATGTGGTGCTCTACATGCAATTTTTATCTCATAAAAGGGGAAAAAAAAATGTGATATCATATCATTCCTTCTTGCCTGCAGCTTTTCCTCTGCTCTGCCTCCATAGTTCACTCACTTCTTGTGGTTCCTGAAAGTAAACAGGTTTCTCTGTTCTGCTGGCTTGGTGCATTAGCACCTTGCAGGATCAAACCTTAAATAGCGATGAGCACAAGGACTTCCAGCATTAGCAGCCTCTTACGTAGAGCCAGGGATCTTGAAATATTTAGTGCTTTCCAGAAATGGGTTCTGTACCTTTTTTCTTTGGAGCTTTTCAGGGTCAGAGCAATCTCTTTCATCGTGACGAAGCTCGTTTGCCCTGTGCATGGATCAGCTAAAAAATCGTATGCAAAACTTCAAGACGTAACTGACCTCAAAATCCCCACAACTGAGAGAGTCTCAAACATGGAAAGAAAGGTTACAAAAATACAAGACTGCCCAGGGAGCCCATTAGTTTTATCTCTGAGAGCTTAAAGCCAACTCATAGAGACAGAGATGAACCAACCACGAAGCCTATGCAGTGCCAGAGAGAGCTCAAGTTGTTGGGCTGATGAAAAAGGTGTTCCAAATTTCGACATGTGGCTTCTCCAGGTGCCATTCAAATTTCCAGACTGCCTGTATCTTCCCTGCTAAAAGAATTGCAAGAAGAAAAGTATCAAGTTTGTTTTCAAACTATTTTAGTATCTGGGTAAAAGTGGCTTTATTTGCGCTTGTTTTTCTTCTCCTTTCATTTCCAAGTATAAGCAAGCCCAGCTCTATGCAGCTATGACAGCGTATAGCAGGTCGCATCTATTGTAACAATCCTGCTATCAGGAGAGAAAACAAACCAGACCTAATGTACTTTAGGTGTGCACTCTGCATAGACGTTTTCTTTGATTAACAATTGCATGTAATATCCCGTATATTGAATACTCGCAGCAATTTACACCAAATTTGCATACGTGAAACTTCAAAAGGACACTTGGTGGAGAATTGTGATCCTTTTTTAATGACTGAAAATTATGTTGGTGATGGACTACTATTGGCCAGTCCAGCAAAAGTAAGAGAAAGGCAGATGAGGACTAGGAAAGGTTGTTTTATTAATTGAAAATGGCTATTGGTACATTTTAGTTAGGACTACTTTCATCACAGACGTGGATAAGAATTTTCTTGAGGGATGAGAAGTTTTCTGTACCACAGTGTTGGTCTCTGCACCTATAAATGTTTGTCACCTATGTGATTTTATAGCAATGCCTAAAATTGCTTGGGAGGGAAATGTTTCTGTTTGGGCAGATTGCTGCCCCAAATTGTATGTATTGCCTTCTTTTGAACCGAAGCTTTAAGTAATTGAAAGTTTGTATTTGGTTCAAGGAAAATCATACATAACAAGGCTGTTAAAGAGGACGAATGATGATAAAAATAATTGCATGAAGAACATAGGAGATTTCTGCAGTTTTCTGTAATCCTGTAAGCGACTCGGTTTACCATCACTCCTTTAGCTCGAGGGATTATTTCGGATCTGTGATGTATTGCCGTGTGAGAGATGAGGCAGAGAATTATGTCTCTTCCATCACCCAGCACTTCTCCAGCCACAGCGGGTCTGGTTGATGACCGTTGGGCAGTAGGGCATCCTGCTGAGATACAGGCTGGAGGACCAGCAGAAGTTCAGAAGGGAGCCCTGTGTTCCATTGCATATGGAAATATTTCAAAATTATTTTCACTTGGAAGTGAAAAAAAAGAGCTAGAAATTCATAATTTCCCATGGGAAGGAGTGCTAAATAAATAGATAGATAAAAAGAGAAATAAATAAGAGGTCATTGAGGAAGAATAGAATTCTGTTGGGTTATGACAGTGAAATCGCAGCGTGGCTGCTGTAAGGAGCTGCCCTAATGGCCAGAGGCTTTTCCTGCTGGTCCCAGTGTCCGGGGGGTGTTTGGTGTCTCTCTGGACAGGGGGCCGCAGCTTTGGGGCGATGGGCATCTGGTACCCAGGCTCCGGGACTGGTTCTGCCGCCAGCAACTTTGCTGCATCAGGGAGTGGAATAAAACTGATCCTCCCCTCTCTGTTTTGGCAATATTGTTTGTCTTTTTTTCAAAAAAGGCTCTATGATCCGAGCCCTGCAGCAGCTTCTGGCTGTTTCTTCTTGCAGAGAGCTCACTGTGGGCCCCTGCCCTCCCCTTTGCTCTAGGCTTGCTGTGGTGCGAGGGAAGGAGTTGGTTGCCCCTCTGGTGTGGTTTTCATCAGGGTGCCAAAAGCTCTTAGGGACCTTTAAAAAAAAAAAAAAAAGATATTTCTATATCTGGTTGCTTCTGCATGTGTCTAATAACATGGCCCTTAGAAAGCAATTTGGATTAATTAGAATGTCCGGGCACTTTTGCGATAAAGACATGCTGAGTAATTATCCAGTGTCCAGAATAATCTATTGAGCTTGTGAAGTTTAAGTCTGAAAATTATTCTCCCCTAAGTATTTGTCTTTCTAGCTGTATTTGTGTTATTAAATTTGTTTTCCCACAAGTTAGATAAGAAGAAATGTAATTATTTAGTTGGTGAACTTAATGTTGAGGTGAAGAAAACCAGTGAAGGTAAAAGTGTGATTGCCTTGTGTTTTTCCTGTAATAATACATAAATATTTATATACATGTAGAATTACATGGTGATGATGCACTTTGTAAAAGGCTAGGGATGAAATATAAGGAAATAAAAGGTATAGATATTCATTGAAACTTCAGTATGTCCTATAATTCTTGTATATGTAGTCGAAGAAATGTCAAATGCAGATTTCTCCCATAATTATAATCCATTCTCACTTGCATCTCTTCTTGCCGCATTTCCTCGCTCTCCTTTATGCCCAAAGTCTGTGTCCTGAAGGACCTTGTTCTGTTTCTTATGCTCAGAGGACATAACAGGCCTTTTTACTCATGATAATGTTTATTTTGGATTAAAGAAAAACAGGAAATCAAAGGCAGTCTAAATATAATCAGCCAGTCTCACTGGTGGAACTCACTCATCCCCGCAGCCGGGGTCAGTGCAGTCTCCGTACAGAAGTGCCTCTTCAACTTTCCAAAGGAGTATTAAATGCTGCCTATGACTGTCTTATTTCCAAGGAGTAAATTTTCGCCCTTGTGGGTGCTGAAGGGGAAGCGGAGCACTTCGGACTGTCTGAGCGCTTGTCTCAGTGGTCCCTGCCTCCACCTCCGACACAGTGCTGGTCCTTGGGGGATGAACAAGCGATGCCTCAGCTGGAAAGCCAAGGGACAACAGGCGGTGGAGTCGGGCATGATGGGCAGTGCGGGGACACAAGGGTCTGGCAGCGAGGAGGAGCTCTCGGGAGAAGGTTGTGACAGCAGAGGTCCATGTGTCGGTTGCCCCATGCTGGGGACGATGCGGCTGGGGTGCGTGGGGACCGCAGGGCTGACCGCTCTGCCGGGGAATGGACCTGAAGTGTTTGGGGATGAGTTTGAAGATGACGAGTTTATGGATAAAGAATCCAGAGGGCAGCCCTGTGAGCATTTCCAAGGAGGGGTAAAGCTCTCGGGGTGAGGGAGGAGGAAAACCAGGTGGGGATATGATCACAGATGCTGAGATGACAGATTCCCAAGGAAAGGATTGCAGTCCTCATAATCAGATGTGAGTTCCTACCTGATGCAGCCCATGTCAGCTGTTGCTGGAAAGCTGTAGTTTACCAGGAGAATATCCTTTAGGAAGACACCCAGCCTAGCTGCAGTGATTTCAGGTGACAGGAAGCTTATTGTCAAAGTCTGGAGTTTTCAGTGCCTGGGGTTTTCCTGTCTTCGCTTGTCGGGTGAGGGAGCAGTGGGGATGCAGCTGCGTTCCGAGCCGCAGGAGGTGGGATGGGGCCAGGCATCGCAGAGCCCACAGCCGCTGGGCTTCCTGGGGCTGCGGGGACCAAGACCTGCTCCCCGGCCACCTGCCTGTTCGCACCCAGCTGGTTTGGTTGAAAACCCCTAAAACTGTCAAAGCTGAAAACTGAAAACAAGTGCAGGCTTGCTTGAAATCAGCATCTTTCCCCTGATTACATTTCAGAGCTCTGAAATAAATGTCGCATTTCAGTGAGAGGTCGGGGGACCAGCATCATACCTGTATCCTTTCCATGCAATTTGTAGTTCAAGGTTAGTCCTGGCAGTAGTTTATGGAGCTCATCTGTTTACAGTAAACCTTTTTGCATTAAATTTCTCTTGCTACAGGTTAACAGCAAGATTTTTCCTCTGGTAGAGTTGTCATTGCTACAGCAGGTGATAACTTCTAATAGATACAAGTAATTGATAAAGGATTTTGTTACAGAGGTAAACTCTAATATCCCAGACCACTGCTTTTTATCACTAATGAACACATCTGAACAAAAGGCTTGTAAGTGCTGTTCTTAAATGGAGGCTGCTCCAGGTAGCTGAGATTGAGAACACGTTTGTATCATATCTTTTCTGAAGTTGTATATAGGAATTTCTTGTTCACCACACTATTTGTAGGGGATATGAGATAAAAATACATAGTTGTGTTCTTCCCCACACACGATGCTTTTCCTTTACTGTAGGGAACAGTTTTCTGCTGTAGGTGCCGACTGCCACTGAAGCTCAGTGCATCTTAGATGCTCTGAGATGCTCCTCTGTATTTCATAATGTAAAAGACAGCAATTTGTGTCAGTAAAAAAAAAAAAAAGAGAAAATAAAAGAACGGACAAGCTAGATTTTATTCTTGAGTTCATTTAGGCCATAACTTGTCTTTAGCAATTGTAGGAATCAATTTACCACAGGAAGGAAAACTAACACCGTGCATGCAGTCACGGGATAATCTGCTGTGTATTCAATCCCATCCTGATTGCTACCACTGAGTATTAGACATGTGGATAATATTCAGAATGCTAATCGGTAGCCATGACATGTTTCCGTATTCCTGTAATCCCCACGCGTGGTGCCGTGCGTGGGTACTAGTGCTCCCGGCGGCGTGGCAGAGCGTGGTGGGCTCCCGAGGAGACCCTGGGGCTTACAGGGAATTTGTGCTCCTTGATGCCACTGGAGACGCTTGTGGCAGCGATGCCATTCTCATAAGTATGGGCTGATATGTTGGGATGGGGAGGTACATAGCTTTGTTCAGAAGCGAGGATTAGTTTTGCAACTCTGGATTCGTCGTTTCCAGTTGGAGTTAGTTAACCATGGTTTTGCCCTGGGCATCATCCGCAGTCAGTGCAGACAGAGCCATTTCCCGGGCAGAGGGAAGAAGTGAAGAAACTTTTTTAAGCATGTAGGGATGAATGACTAGAACTGAAATGAGAGATTCAAATAGGAGCTTATACATACTCTTTTTAACCCACAGGTTCACTCTTGCCTCAACCTTTTAATAATATGCCAATCCAAAATGAAATAGTTCCAGCGTAAACAAAACCATTCAGACAACCCCAGTACGTGAGCACGTTAAAAAAAGTAGGTTTTGGTATTATGTGACACATTTTTAAGTGCAAAAATAGTTCCAATATTATGTGGAAGGAAATAAGGAAAGAAGTGAACTCCAGAAACCCCGTTTAAAGCACCATTTTACTGCTTGAAATGCAGCTGTTACCCTTGTGGGGTTTTGGTAGAGGAGGTAGGGGAGGGGAGCTGGAGGAAGCCTTGCCCTGAAGACTCTGTTCAAATGAAGACCACTTGGAGACATTTTTATGGGTATAGATTCTTAATTTTGCAATATCTGTTCAGTGAAAGTCATTCACAGGAACTTAGTCTTTCTCATGATACTTAGCTGCTTGCTGAAAGTTTAACTAATAAAATTGTAACAGATAAATTCATATTGACAGATTTTAGATGTGTTATTCTGTAAATACAAGAAGGCCATAGGCTTTATTCTCCTTGACTATAAAGACGCTTTGCTATATTGAAAATTTAGGAATAAATATTCAAATCACAGCCTTATTTTCCACAACATAAACACGGATGCTCGTCGAGAAATGCAATTATGAGATATGCTCAAATACTAACTCGATGGCTTTCATTTAGTCTAATAACTAAGCTTTGAAGGATGATTGTTTCACGTTGTACCGCATTGCAATTTGTTTCTGCTGTAGTGGGTTTGTATGTGTCTGTGTGTATTACTTTCAGAAAACTATGTTGTGCTATTGAGCTTTTCTGTATTTCAGCCTCTCTGCTGAATAAGTCTTTACTGTTGTCTTGATCGGGCTACTTTCAAAATCAATGAGATTTATACTTGCAGATTAAAAACCTTTTAAAATATGCATAGACAATATAAGGTTCAATTATATGTTTGTGATGAACGGAGGAATGTGTACACATAAATAAAACATAAAAGCTGCTTTGCTGTGTTTATCTTCTGGTTCTGATTTATTTTCAAAATAATTAGAATTTGTGAGTCTGTATCGGGATGTGTGAGCTCCAGTCGCTGCAGGCGTATTTATGCTTACATATATACTTGGCGTACATACATCACTTTGTTACAGGGACTGACTTCTCAGTTTTTGGAAATGCAGACAGCGTATGGAAATGGTAGACGTAAAAGAAGAAGAAAACAAAATAGACTTACTCTTAGCAATGTGGTGCATTTTTGACACATGTTATTTTGTTATCGGTAGTATTTAATGGACAGACCTTAGTTTCTTCCCTTTGAAATACCATTCGCTGTTTTATCCGCTGGAGATATTGCTCATGCTTTCTTAGGCTATGATGGAAATCAGCAACTCCAAACGTAGATTCAGTCTTAGCACAAAGTCAAAGAATACAGAATATGCCTCTTCTAAACTTGTTCATGCTCTCTCTTTCATACAATAATGTTGTAATTATGTTTTAGACATTGTGGTGTGTCATGGGACATAAGTGTGGCTAATATCCATATATGCTATTTGTAGGCTGAATTTAAATCACAGCATGAGGTTGAAAAGACTATTGCTGCATAAGCAGCTTTGTTGTACCATATGATTACAAAAACGTGGCCATTAGAAAGGTTATAGGGTCCCTGTACTCCCATCACCTTATGTGAGTTCAGCTAAAAATTGGCTTGAAGTATTAGCTCATAACAGACAAGATCCTTTGATGCTTTGTTAAGATTTCAAATTGCCTCTAGCAGAGTGCCATCTATTATTTTAATGCTGCTCTCAAGCTTTCATTCTACCATGGCTGGAGTTAAAATATGAAGAGCTGTGCATTCTTGCATTGCAATGGATGGGCAATCGCCACTGATATTTTAACTGATGTATCCTAGGAGGAATATTCTAGTTAATATTGTAAAATCAATGAATATGCACTAGTATATATAAATGTGCTGTGCTGGTCATAGCTCATCCACAGGATCTGCAAACCAGTACAGCTTTATCGCCGTGCTAGCTTATAAGCAAGCCAGCTAACAAGTTAAATATTTCACTTAAAAATATTAAGTGCTGAAGTTACATAATGGTACATGTTCCTTTGTCTTTATTATCAATAATCTCTCTGGTGCAGCAGATAAATATTTCTGTTTGCGGACGGGAGCTGTAGGAGGTTCCCTATCCCTGGATGTGTTTGTTGTGTCAGCTGGGGGGAATTCTGCCTTCTGTCTGTATGTCAGGAGGACAGACCCAGCCTGCATGGGGAGGGAGCTTGTGCCTCCTCCTGCCCGCATCAGGGGAGGTGTGAATGCATCTTGGCGATGTGCGGAGGGATGGGGGCGTTTGTAGTCTGCCGGCCCACGTGCATTACCATCGCTGGCAGGGACCGGCTGCACAGCTCCTCCGCTGCTGGAGCGACTGTTGGCTTCAAGGCAGCCCTCCCTCAAAATAAAGAAGGATCTTTAGATATCTAAGGCTAGAAATAATAATAATGTTAAAAAAAGTATAACTTGAACTCTGAATTTAATATTATTATATCAAAATGTAGCTAAACCAAGAGAAATTAAAATGTATATAATATACATTAAAGCTAATTTTACTTCTGAGAAGCGATCACTTAGAAGTGATCTTCTTCATGATCATAGAATCATAGAATTGTTAGGGTTGGAAGGGACCTTAAAGATCATCTAGTTCCAACCCCCCTGCCATGGGCAGGGACACCTCCCACTAGATCAGGTTGCTCAGAGCCCCATCCAGCCTGGCCTTAAAAACTTCCAGGGATGGGGCTTCCACCATCTCTCTGGGCAACTTGTTCCAGTGTCTCACCACCCTCATGGTGAAGAACTTCTTCCTAACGTCTGGTCTGAATCGTCCCATCTCTAGTTTTAATCCATTCCCTCTAGTCCTACCATGACCTGGCATCCTAAAAAGTCCCTCACCAGCTTTCTTCTAGGCCCCCTTAAGATACTGGTAGGCCACTATAAGGTCTCCTCGGAGCCTTCTCTTCTCCAGACTGAACAACCCCAACTCTCTCAGTCTGTCCTCATAGGAGAGGTGCTCCAGCCCTCTGATCATCCTCGTGGCCCTTCTCTGGACACGTTCCAGCACGTCCATATCTCTCTTGTAGTAGGGGCTCCAGAATTGGACGCAGTACTCCAGGTGGGGTCTCACGAGAGTGGAGTAGAGGGGGAGAATCACCTCCCTCGACCTGCTGGCCACGCTTCTCCTGATGCAGCCCAGGATACGATTGGCTTTCTGGGCTGCTAGTGCACACTGACGGCTCATGTTGAGCCTCTCGTCCACCAGCACCCCCAAGTCCTTTTCTTCAGGGCTGCTCTCAAGCCAGTCACTGCCCAGCCTATATCGGTGCTTGGGATTGCCCCGACCCAGATGGAGGACCTTGCACTTGGTCTTGTTGAACTTCATGAGGTTGGCATGGGCCCACCTCTCCAGCCTGTCAAGGTCCCTCTGGATGGCATCCCTTCCCTCCAGCGTGTCAGCCGCCCCACACAGCTTGGTGTCGTCGGCAAACTTGCTGAGGGTGCACTCTATGCCACTGTCCATGTCGCTGACGAAGATGTTAAACAAGACCGGTCCCAGTACTGATCCTTGAGGGACTCCACTTGTCACTGGCCTCCACTTGGACATGGACCCATTGACAGCCACTCTTTGGGTGCGGCCGTCAAGCCAGTTCTTTATCCACTGAATTGTCAGTCCATCAAATCCATATTTTATCAGCTTGGAGACCAGGATGTCATGCGGGACAGTGTCAAAGGCTTTGCTCAGGTCCAGGTAAATGACATCAGTTGCTCTCCCCTTGTCTATTGATGTTGTGACCTTCTCATAGAAGGCCACCAGGTTTGTCAGGCATGATTTGCCCTTGGTGAAGCTGTGTTGATTGTACCCAATCACCTCTTCGTTATTCTTCTGCCTCAGCAGTGCCTCCAGGAGGATCTGCTCCATAATCTTACCAGGCATGGAGGTGAGACTGACTGGCCTATAGTTCCCTGGTTCCTCCTTCTTTCCCTTTTTGAAAATGGAGATTATGTTTCCCCTCTTCCAGTCAGTGGGGACTTCACCAGACTGCCATGACTTTTGGAATATAATAGAGAGCGGTTTAGCAACCTCATCCGCCAGTTCCTTCAGTACCTGTGGGTGTATCCCACGATCACATAAACGCAACTTTATGCCCAACAAGGAACTGTACACACGAATCAGGCAAGCATGCATCTAAAAATTTTTTTCCATTTCAGTGTAAATTCAAATACTGATTCCTGGTCATTTTTTTGCAATTTTTTTCAAGGAAAGCTTTGAAACAAATAAAAGTCCCAAGGTATGACAATTTACTGGAAAAACTAACAATTCAGATGATACTGGCTGGTCTTGCAAACAGACCTACAAACAAAAGGAACCTATTTTTTAATGTTGTTGTGGGTGTGCTGTAACACAACAGCCAAGAAATGTTAGGGAACGTGACGTCTTTTGATACGCAGAGGAACATATTTTTGTCTCTAAAGGAGCAGTCTTCAATATGTATGAAGCTTTTGTGTCCAAGCTACCGCATAGACCGAGATTTTTATTTAAGTAATTCTCTAAAGGACACAAAGTGAAAGAGCAGTTGAATTCCACTTGGGCCTCACCTATTTCTAAAACAATGTGCAATATTGGCAGTGGTGTTGAAATCCTGTTCTGCCTTCCTCAAAGGTGTGCTATTTTTGTAGCAGCAGTACAGTGGGAGCTGTGCTTTTTGGCACAGCTTGGTCCAAAGGTTTGAATGAATTATTTTTAAGAATCAGAAACTTTTTGAATTGGTTCGTAGACCCTGCTCAAAGGAGCTTGATTATAAAGAATACTCTTTGCCCATGGAAAAGGTTATTAGACTGTTAACTGTAAAAACAGCACTTACTGGAGCTATAACTCTCGAAACATTCAGCAAAGTAGGTTATATCCATATTGCTGCTTCATGTCTTTGCTTCTCTGATTGCAGTAGGTCTTTGAGCAGGTCTACAGTGACTATGTGTTTCATACGAAGGTAACGTGGGTGGCCTTGCCTTAGGGACAAAAACCTGGAACTGCAACCCACGCTTTATTCTACCCACTTCACTCTTGTGCCTCCTCCTACTGGATAATAGATAAGCGTGACTGATATGACTTTTTCTTTCTCTAGTTTATTGACTGAAATGTTTTTCCTGCCTTGTGGCAGTGAGGAAGAGCCAGGACGAGCTCGCCGGTGGGGTGGGAGCAGGTCAAAGCACCTGCAGGCACAGGGAATGTGAGAGCCTTGCTCTGAGAGGAAGGCAGTGTCATGGAAGAGATTTTTTTTTTTTTTTTTTTTAAATTCAGTTAGGCCTGTGTAGGAAGAGAAGTGAGGCTGTAGGTTCATTATAAATTGACTCAGTACAAGAATTTTTATATCGTGGCCACTTGGAATTCGTTTAGTGAGACACAGGTGTCTGTCTTCCCATGCCTGAGCACCCCAATGCACAGATCGGACAAATGAAAGTATCAGTGATGAAAATATAAATGGACAGTTCTTAATCCACAATATGTAAATTTCTTGAGACAGCGTTATGTCCTTATTTGTTAGAAGGATGGTATTATTTACAGCCTTATAAGCAGATAAAATGCTTATTTTAGTGCTAAGACTAATTTTCATTAAAATTGTGGATCCAGGTTTCAAGATCCAGGGATCTCTTATCATTTAAAAGCTAAGAGATCACCTCCTATTTTGCAGCTATAAAAGCCCAAGCAATGCCAGAAGCTCATCGTTGTCACAAGTAGACCTAGTTCTAGGCACAGGTCATCAAGATGAAATATAGGGACATTTCATATTTATGGATACCTCTCATTTTACTATGTGTTTATATTTTATTTTTTTTTCTTCCTGCTTTCTGTCTGAATTGATAAAGTGCTCCCATGAGCCATGTGGACAGTACTAATTGCTATAATTATTGTTCCCTTAATTGCTACAATTATTTTTTCTGGAGTAATTCATACAAGTACTTCTGATTCTAGAAAAGGAAGCAGGAGAGACCTTGTAGACATGGAAAATACTCCCAGCTTGCCAATATCATTCAGGATGTCTCTCCACTTTAGTGCTATGATAGTTATGCTAGGGATGAAGGTTGATTTATGTGCCTGGAACGGGGCTCCTTCATATGCTCTTTTCAGGTTTGAAATGAATTAAAAAATAGTAAGCACATTCAATTAGAAAGCCAGTGGCAGTTATATTTTGTATTTGAGAAAGTCAAAGTAGCACTGGAGGTGTTTGTTTCGGTAATGGATTGCATCCATTATAATATTGGTAATCAAGGAGTTGTGAATTCTAAAGGGTCCTATTACCAGAGCCATCGCTCTGGAAGCACGACGGTACAGCGCGTTGCTCCATATTGTCAGGGCGTCAGACCAGCGGTGCATCGCTCTCCTAACAGCTCAGTTAAGGTCTATTATGCTTTGTTCAATTACAGTAAGTCCTTTAATAGGACTGGCCTTCCCTCTTAATTTCCACCCAACAATCTGCATGGAGCTTCTAATGTTTATTCATTATGTATTGAAACTGAAGTCTGTACCGCACAGCAAGGCAATTCAGTGAGATGAAATTACAGATAACTATTTCTTGTAGTTCCCCGTGTTCTGTCAGTCCATTACCCTTCCTGACACTACTTTGTTCTCCTATCGCTGCCATTCTTGAATTATCTGATACTGAGAGGTCCACACAGCAGTGACCTCATCCAGCTTTTCACTGAAGATTTGTCAAGAACACCTTTAGTTCTCCATATATATGGAATTTTGCCATCCCACTTGGAAACTCCTACAAAACATAGAAATTGCATGAGGTTTGGGAGCTCCGACATGGGTCCTCAAGTGCAGATGCCAAGCACTTTTGAAAATCTCTCCTTTAAAATGCTTTGGAAAGTGGGATTTACTTGGTTTGATTGACATGTTTGTAGTCCTTGTTGTCTATAAGATCAAGTTGAGAGCAAACCCATGCCACCTATTAGCTGAAGTCCTAATTCTGGACAAGTAGAGGGAGATGGAGCTCACACAGTGTGGTGAGGCTTGGAGGAATGGGCCAACTTGGATATAGGCAAAATTCGTGTACATGAATAATTTTTTGGGTTTATTTTCTTAGTGGTTCTTTTGTTGCTCTTGAAGATATTTCTGTTTTATTAAATGCACTTCTCCTCCTCGAGGCTCAGCTTCTCGTTTGTATTTGATGTTGTTTATATTTGTATTTCTGTACCTTATGAAATATCTATCCAATTCCCTCGTAGGTGATTGTGTTGATCTCTAATACATCATTAGGAATTCACTGTGGGATAAAATAAGAGAGGTGGTGATGTGAGCAAACAGGACCTTGTTTGAACACCGGTAGCGTTAGTAATTTGTAAACAGAGAGAGAGAAACTGAGGCGAACTGTAAATAGATTAATGGTTTCGAAAATTTTCTGTTATACAAATGCCCTTCTTTAGATGTGCTGCTTTTGTTCACTGCTCAGAAGAATTTGAGCTTGTGGTGTGACTTTTGCAGGCAGCAACAGGTTTGCCATATGTAAACACCTCATAGACTGTGGCAGAGCTGTGCAGAAACACTCCCTATTGCTCTTAAAACTTTTTTGTTAATTGTTTTGCCTCATTTTCTCATCGTCAACTCTTGATTCTTGAGTATAAAAACCTGCTTGAAATGCACTACTTCTAAAATTTCATCATAAAACATAATAAGGAGGGATTATCAAAGCACTTCAGAAGGTTTTGTTCTTATCATTACCTAAAACTGTTGGGAATATTATTCCCTAGGCTTTTAAAAGCCCTAGAGCAAGAATTGCAGTAATATTTGTTTTCATATGCACCTTTCAGGACAGAAAGAGGGCACATGCTGCTAGATTGACACCTCCAGAAAATCTACCCAAAGCTACCGATTTAGCAGTGTTTAGTTTTCGGAAGGGCTGGTGAGGAGGAGAATGAAACACAGAGATGTTCTTTGTTACCCGTACCCCACCGTCGATGGGCTGCCTGGCGTGCCGCGAGGCCACCCACTGCTGCAGGGCCAGCGAGACCCGAGGCCCTTGCACCACCCCATGGACATCAGCTCCCGAGACATGGAGGGAACTTGAATTCCCCCTCCAGCCGAGTGGGAATCAGCAGGAAAATTCATTCCTATTATATTTGCAAGCTTTGAGTCATTATCTGATCTTATTTTATATCTCCGGTAACATTTTCTTCCTGTTCGGAACAATGTGAAAATGAAGAAAGTGTAGAGGAGTTTTGCCCAGAGAAAACAGCTAGTTAGAAACTTCAAATAATCTTAACTCAAGGCAATGAAAACAATTATATGCAGCTCACAGGATGCTGAAGCTGTTTGTTATGCAATTTGAGATGTAAACGGTGAACAAAGAATAGTTGTACTAACTGATGATTAAATCCTGACATGATAAATTTCTACATGAATAAAATCTGAGACCTAAACAGATTCGAGATTGTTAGTCATCCATTAGTTCACACCAAAGAGTTTTGCAGCCAAGTGAAAAGTCTTCAGGCATCTTATTTTTGTAAAGTTAAGTTATTGGCAGGATTTTGCAATTTGTGTAGACTGACACTGCGCTGCCACATGAGATGAGTTCAAGAGGCTTTATCAAAGTAGGGTATTTTTTTTTTTTATTTTCAGGAAATCGTATCAATAAAACTTAATAGGAAGTTGAAAGTAAAAATGCAGCAAACTGTGAACTTAATATTACCCTGGTGGGAGCTCATTAATATCTCAACAGGTATACTCATGCATTATCTTAATTGCACATGGGCCTTAGGGAAATTGCCTTTTCTGAAGTTTTTCTGACTACTGTCATTTGATGAGTCGGGTTCAGGTGCAACATTTTATTAATTTTTTAATAAGTTACTGAGGAGAAGGTAGCCTGATTCAATCACGTTTGAAGTAGCATAGTGACAATAATTATTTTTATGGTTGCACTGATTTGCGAGGTTCTTGGCCGTGCGGGTGGCTTTGCAGGCAGAGGTGAGGCGGGTGTGGGCATGAAGCCCAGTGCTTCTGGCAGTTCCTGCAGCTCCAGAGGGGGCTGGTTTGGCTCCTGGCACTGGGTCTCGTGCGTGTTTCCAGTTGAGAGAGTTGGGTGTTAGCAAGGAGCTCGCCACTTTCTCTTGTTCTGCTCGAAAAGAAGGGTCTGTAGAACAGGGAGAGGAGGAGGAGGAGGACATGGGACGAGGCGATCATACAAAATAAGTTTGAAATGAAGAATTGGAACAAGTTTGTATTTCAGTTGCTTTTTCACTCTGAAATACGCAGTTCCAGACCTGATGTTGGCAGATGTTTGATGTTGCGGAGAGTGACTTAGGAGACCATCAGAGGGACATGTTGGTCCTCGGTGTGTTCTCTGCTGTAGCTTTTGGTGCAGCTGCTCACAGACGGGCCCGGCTTTTCAAGGAAGACAACCAAGTGTCATCCAGTGAGAGCTTTTCATTTACAGAAGAAAAAGAAATAAATGAAGAATAATGTACAATGTTAAAAATAAATTAACATTAATTAATCACTGACTAATGTAATGTTCCCAGCATTAATCATTCACTCTTACTGTAACCAGAACATCAGCCGGGCAAACGACATGTAAAACTCCGTGGTCAGATGTTTGCCCTTGTCCTGTAAACACAAAAACTGCCTTCAGGAAAATCTGCCGCCCATGTGGGTGATCTGCTCACTCATCTGCCGGCACCCGAGTGTCCTTCAGAAAGCTCCAGCTACAGCCGTGCCCAGTTATGGTGGTGAAGGCTGATGCCTCTTCTGCAGACGCTGGCTGCTGTGCAGCACAGGAAGGAGGAGCACAGGCTTTTCCCACTCCCAGCCTTCCTGTGTAAGGGCCAGGGGGATTTTTATCCCCTGTGCTGTACGGATCACGACTCTTCTGCCAAGATGTTAGAGCCATTTGGAAAGCAGACTGTAATTCCCTGGAGCTTTTTGATGTTTCAAACATGTTTCCGAACAGAAAGTAGGAAAATGTGATGGAAGAGAAAGCTTGTTTCTTTAAACTGAAGTTTTCAATGTGAGATATCAATGACAAGTAGCAGATTTTATCAAAATGAAAGGAAATCAGTTAAGAGACAGAAAATATTTATCCGGTTAATTAAAAAAAATACAAAAAACCCCAAACAGCCTCATTTAAAATACTCTGTGCTGTGATCCTGACATGAAGTCATTGTAATGCTTGCTGGGTTTGTTGACATCCCAGTTCTTCCCATGGCAGCAGGACGTGATGTCTCAAACTGAACCCTTGCAGGACCAAAAGGAGAATGAATATGGCTGAAGAGGAGTGATGTGTTTAAAGACTTGTAAAAATGGGGAAACCTATAAGAAAGGGGGAGTACAAACCTTTTTATTTAGGCGCTATCTATTTAGCGTGTAAGTTGGGTGAAGTGGATAAACTTCCAATTTTTTGTGTGGTTAGAGCACAGTGCAGGGCAGCCAGTACTGTCAGATGGCTTTTGTTTGCCAGCCTGAACCATATCAGCAGCTTTCAAAACCAAAACAGAAAGAAGGCTAGCAATGATTGGTACATCTGAGAGGACATTAGGGGACATACTAGGTAGCAGTAGGACTACATTTACAATCATCTTTACTGCTCAGTCATCCCTGGCATTATACTGCAGCTTGTCCTGCCTTTCACTCGTTCATCCTGTGTCTGTGCATGAACGGGAGACTTCTCGTTAGTGGGTTGATGGTTCGGCAGCTTTCAGCAGTGCTAAACAATGGTTTTACACACCGATCAGGGTGGAGAAGAGTTGGTTATTAAACATCCAGCTACTTATCTGCAGTTTTACGTGGGTAGCTTCACTAAGGGTTTTTTCTGCACCCTCAAAGCTGAAGTCCAGCCTGTGTGCATCCAGCCACTGCCATCCTGGCCCCTGGGGCAGCAGCTTTACTGGTGGTGTGAGCCGGGAGGCTGGGGAGGCTCCAGCCTCCTGCCCCGAGTGAGAGGTCTGGTCCAGGCTTGAGAAGCGCCAGCAAGTGCTCAAGAAAGGTTGAATTTTCATGATCAGAGAGAGTAATCAAATTATAGCCCTTCTTCTTGTTCTCCCTTGGCCTCCCTTTGCCCCCTTGCACGGTGAGACCATCTTCATCATCTTTGGGAACAGAGAACTGTGACATTTGGCCAGCTTGGGGTTGGGTCTTGATGAATTGGGTCAATCCATTTTTATTTTCAAGTGTTACTTCAGTGTTCGCAGGAGGTGAAGGTGTGTGTCTGTGGGCTTACCTGGTGAGCGGCCATCAGCGCCCAGCAGCAGTGTATGTTGTCCTTTGGGTGTTGGTCTGATGAGCGTAAGCTCTGTACTCTTGGAAAGGAGAGGCAGTCTGGCCATTGACATTTGGCTGGCGTTAACACGCCATTGTGTTTCTCAAACTAAACTCACTCTCAGTAAAAAAAACCCAGTAACACAGAGGAACATATGGTGTGATGTACGGGAGGAAGGTTTCCAGCTGAGTCTGTGGGAGGTTTGTCCACATCCAATTGGATGTAAACGTTAAAAAAGGAAGAGAAGAAGAAATGCTGAATTGTTAAATTTTAGCTGATGCAAACATGTTCAGTTTGGACATCTGGGATGCCGCCTGCACGGGAAGACGTGTGGGAAGGGAAAACATCTTTTGTAGGTGTCTGACATACAGGACAAAGTTGAACTCTGCAGTCTGTATTGTATCCACTGAAGTACTTTTCTCCCCGTATTTGGACAAAATCTTATGAAAATTCTACTCCTCGTACATATAACTTCACGTTGCTTTTAGATATCCTGTAAGAAATGTTGGTTAAAAAACCACCAATATATTCTTTTTATATTGCAAATGATTGAAGCAACCAGAAGTGGTTAATATTTTATGGACAGAGGAAAAAGACTAGAAAACCAAAAAGTCTCCGAAGTGATATAAGCAATAGAGCAAATTCTGTAGAAGCTTTGCTTTTTGTAAATGTGCAGAATATACTCCTTTTGATTTTTTTAGTTGAAAAAGCAGTTGTTGGCATGTTGAAATACAAACACTCACCACAGGTAAAAATTCATATTTCACCCTTTCTTTTATTTATAATTAAAAAACCATTACTCGGCTATCAGTATGGCTCTGTGTGTGGGACTGTATGTTGTCTACCTGATGCTTGTCTAATTAATAATGGGTAAACAGCACCCATAAAGTCAGCCTGGTTAACTGTTCTGCTTAATATGATACCATCCAATGAATAGATGAATTAAGCTGATAAGCAGCTGAGCAAGCTCCGCTAACTGCTTTGTACAAATGAGAAGAGAGCTATCCTAAAATGTCACCAGTCATTTATTACAACAGCAGTTGCAGGCACAGACAAATTAGGTGTTTCAATTATTTTTGATGGCCAGGGTGCCTGGCATTCTCTGTGCAACCGCAGTAGTTGGTGTTAGCTGAAAGTCATCCCTAAGGTAGATTAAAAATAAAGAACCCTGATAAATTGGTATAATCGATCTATTTGTCTTTGAGAGTGGTCCCCAAGCTTTGCTGGCCCCTGGGCGAAATACTGAGCAAGTAAATCATGTACCAGTGGTGAACACCACGCTGTGTTCTGCCCGGCAGCCTCAATTTTAACTTTTTTAATTTTCTGTGACTGGAGCACTGGAAGGTCTTGCTGGTGACGTGCTGTCCACAAGCCACAGATCTAAAATAAATCTGGTAAGGCTTTGTAGAGAACTTGCTGTCTTGCATTAAAAGGCTAAAGCATCCCAGCTTTCAGCTTGATTAGCCACCTCGCTGGCTCTAAAACCAGCGGACGTGCAGAGGGGTGACACGACACATCCAAAGAAAAGACTGTGACAAGTGACGGGGGATTCAGTTCTCCAGCATCCACAGGGACAGCTCCAGCACCTCCTGAAAGTTTAAGTGTTTAGGTTTAATAATTCATAGCAAGTAAGAGCGGTGCTGCACCTGGGCACACTCCCGGGGCAGGGGTCCCGCCGGGGCAGGGGCCGCGAGCCGTGTTTTGCTCTAGGCTGATGCTGAGTGAAGCTAATCAGGTCTTAAATAAGTCATGGTCTACGGTTTATAACATAACAGGAGATACTACCTTTAAGAAGAGGAACGTGCTTCAACAAATGTTGGGGTATTTAATAATTACGGATGGTTTGGATAAGTTCACTTATCTTTTGGGTCTTCAGTCTGCTTTTACTCTGCTGTAGAAGTTGTTAATGTACATACGGATGTACAGATGTAGTGCATATTCTATGGAAATGCCGAGTTTGCTCTCATCTGCTACTGACCTCTGTGGGAACCGAAGGCACTGAGCCTTTTGCAGTATTGAGCCTGGGGAAATATAATGCTTATTCTTCTGAGAAGGCAGAAGAGCTAATAAATACTTGTAGGAATGCTGTGCAGAGACAGAATATGAGAATGCAGAAGATGCTTGTACTGAGGCATGAAATACTGACCTTTCTGCAGTCTAGAAGTCTCAAATCATTATATATGATCATGTTTGTGTATATTGCAAATCTTTTTTTTCCCTCCTTGGTATCTCAAGTGAGAATTATGGCAGGTTCCTTAATTTAAGGAACAGTCCCAGACTGTTACTCAAACAATTGCATAATGTGTTAGGGGATTAACATACTGTCAGCTTGATAACTGCTTAGGGACCTTTGTTATCAAGGAGAAAATAGCCCTGAAAAATATTCTGGTGTCCTGTTATAGCAAGTAACCGTCAGCCTCCTTCGCATTCTGCCGTGAGGAGGAACAGCAAGAGCTGGTTAATCATGGGCAGGCAGGGCATTAGGACAGGGCTGAACCGTGACCAGGTTGTCTCTGTGGGACAGAGATGTCCACGCTCAGCAATCTTCACAACCGTTCTTCATCAGAAAGAATCAAAAATAAACATCCTTTTGTTTAAACCTGGAGTCGCAGTTTAATGTTTAAGAGCTTCTTCATCCTCCAAAAAAGGATGAAGGCTTCCTCTGGCCTTCAGCCAGCGATGACAGGTATAGACGTAAACTGGGTTGCATTCAGAATCCCAAATAACCTGATGCTAGTAAAACCAGAACACCAATAAAAAGGACAGAGTGAGAAAAATGGTTTGTGTGTGCTGTATGTGATTAAGATTACTTGAAAGGAAAAAAATTATGAATGTGCACAAATACAGTTGTTTTCTATTGATTAATGATTTTTTTGTGTAACTTGGAGTCAATGAAAAGATTGTTTCTTTGACTTGTGCATTGTAAAGGAACATGATGGAGAAATACAGATGGATACAATGAAGATGAACCAAGGCTTGGCTGAAGCTAACTGCTTTAGCTAACTGCTGCAAGAAGTGCAATGAGTATATGAATATGTATATTTATCAGAAATTATTTTTTTCTACAGATCCCACAAATCAGTTATGCCTCAACTGCACCAGAGTTGAGTGATGACAGGCGCTATGATTTCTTCTCACGTGTGGTTCCTCCAGATTCCTTCCAAGCACAAGCAATGGTGGACATTGTGAAAGCTTTGGGATGGAATTATGTGTCCACTTTGGCATCTGAAGGGAATTATGGAGAAAAAGGAGTCGAGTCCTTCATGCAAATTTCCAGAGAGGCAGGTAGGCAACGCCCATCCTCCCTCCAGAAAACGCTATAGAAGTAATGAATGTTATTTTGTACCAAATGTTACATTATTTTTCTAGAACATATATTTTATTCTAAAGGTGCTCCAGGTCTTTGCGATGCCTCTGTAATGGCTCCTAGATACTATCATTCCTAAATTGCTTATGGAGTTTCAGATAGTTTGAAACTTTAGTGGTTTTCAATCATTTCTGGAGAAAATGGAAAACCCAGAGTCTTATCAAGCTCCTACTATTCCACTGGATGGCATTATATTGGGTTGACATGGGTAGACGACAGATTTTAAAATGCTGAGCTTTTATCTCTCTGCAGCTAGAAATTCTGTGAAGACCGTTTGTTACCAGACATTGACTTGTGTCATGCTGTTGCTGTTCACCTTTCAGATCACTGCCTGATTTGTATTGCTTTTCTTTACCATGTCTCTTGACCAATTCAGTCGAGAAAATTCATAATCTTTTACTTGAAGGCTCAAAGATTACTGGCCTGGGATACGGAGACAAACCACTCAGCAGAATGGTGTGAGGCACGTCAGACCTTTGGTGCGATGCATCACGTTTTTCTTGTTACTGGTTTCATTTAGTGGTGTCCCAAGGAGGCTGAACCGTGTTGGACAATGCCACTGTCAGTGAGAGATGTTCCAAGAGGACAGGGAGATGCTGTGTCTTGCGCTGGGCAGGCTTATGGTATCGCATTAAACCACCTTAATTTTGTTGGCAGAAATCTCTGAATTTACAGCTTGTTTTCCTGTTCTGGTACAGAACATAGAGCAGACCTGTCTTGAAAGTGTGACTGCTGTGTCAGTGTGCTCATACCCTTATCCTGGTGACTTACTCGTCAGGGTAAATAGTTCTAAATTTCCCCAGAGACGCCAGAACGTAGGAGGACTTTAGATGGCACTTCAGGGAATAGAGGTATAAATCTATGACAAGCTGTTTTGCAATCCAGAATCTTCAAGGTTTGGAAATTGAAATATTTGAGTTGATTCTTGTGCTGGTAAGGAAAAATAAGCAGATGATGTGGTTCATTATTGGCGATATGTGCAAAGCCCATCTCCAGAAGCCTTCAATGGTATATCCTGATCAGGAGCCCAACATCATTGCACAAGAGTAAGCTCTACCGTATTCCCCAAACAAACTCGCATTATCTCCCACCCTGTAACTGCCCTGGCATTGCGTTAAACCAGCAAAATGCAATCCACAGTTCACCTAATTACATAAATCACCAGCTGGATTAGTGAGTGACGAAAGGGAAGGACCAGGATGGGGATGGGCGCTGCTCTGGAGCAGCCATCGGAGTTTTCATCTCCTCGGGTGCTGCAAAGCTGGTTCCACAGCAGAGGCTCTGCTTTTGCAAGTTGCCCGTGTCCTCTGGGAGGTGGCGCCTCGGCTTGGTCCCCAACTGCCACCGCACAGCTGACAGATCACACTGGGCAGCGTCACCACGGAGTGAGTGGAGAAAGAGGCCTTAGAGAGGGGAATCCAGAATTGTTTCATTATGTTGATGTCACAGAAGGAACTTATATTTGCATAAATTTGTCTGTTCGTTCGAATGCATATTTATGTGGTATTAAAGAAAATGGGTTTGGATTTAAAACCGCAGTAAGTGACAAATGCCAGTGTTCATTATAATTTAAAATTGACTTTATTTGCAAATATCCACTGTTGCAAAATCATACCAGAAATGTGTTCTCTATGCCAAGGACAAACTCTAGCTGAATTATACTATATCATTTTATAGACCTTCTGTAGAACTAAATTAATAAGAGCGGTTCATGTAGTCAACATGTAATTCAATGTCCTTATAAAAAATAAAGCGTAAGACCAAAAGAATACCCTTCTTAAAACAGCTTTGCATGGAGGGTGATACAGGTCACGCCTACGAGATTAAGACACTAACAGGGATAGTGCATAAACTTTCTTTCGTATCCGCAGCCTGGCTTGTCTGGAAACTGGAATAATCCAGTCCCCAGAGCTGCCTCCGACTCAGTTCAGCTGCTTTTTCTTCTCAGGGCTGTGCTGAGTTTTTTTATGTTATACAGATAAAGCTTAGGTGAAGTTCTGTGGGGATTTAATACCTGTCAACAAGTTCCCCGGCTTTTAAAACCCTGGAAGCTATAACAGTCCTGTTGTCTAGGCATTTAATGGAGCAGCTCCCGTGCTTTTGGGCAGTGCGGCCCTGGAGATGGATCCTGACCTTGATCCCTATGGGGAAATGGCACCTTGTCCCTGACTTTGGGGTTTGGTCATGACCAGGTGCTGCTCTGGGGGCTCATGGTGCAACGGGACATTCCTGTGCTGTGGGGACATGCCGTGGGGGGTTGCTTTCCTGGTGCCTGATGCGGCTGTGCCTCCTTGGGGACGTTTTATGCAGAAGAAATGATTAACCAGGCTGTCAGGTGATTGCTGTAATAGCAGGGTTGGAAAGAGCCTCCTGAAGAAGCAATAAGCAGCAATAATTTTACTGACTCATGGCTGTGGTGTCGTTAGTAGCTCCTTGATCTATCTAAAAACATTTCAGTGGTCAAGAGCTGTGTGTCTGAGTGCATGAAGTGAACAGCCCTCTCTAATGAGGAACAGAAGGGACAGGAGGTTTCACAAGATGGAGAAGTATTACCAAGATCAGTGCGCTTCACGTATTAAATCTATTTAAATGGGTCCAAGTATCTGTGGCCCGACTGAGGTGTGTAATTACGCAGTAGCTTCACAAAAGCCGTCAAGCCCGGCGGTGCCATGGTGACACGGCAGGGACAGGGAGGAAGGGATGGGGACCACACTCGTGATGTTCCTGCTGCTGCCATGTGAGTAGATTAACCTGGTGCTTGGGGTGCCAATCAAAACTCCGCGCTAATTAGAAAACTCATGCTAGAAGCAACAGAAATGCAACAGCAGTGGGAGGAAGTTTTTTCCTTAGTTAAAAGATCCAGTTCTTCTAGAAATCAGTGAGGCTGTGGATTACCTCCTCTTTTCTTCTGCGGCCTTCCAGTATCTGAAGGGGGCCTACAAGAAAGCTGGGAGGGACTTTTTACAAGGGTATGTAGTGATAGGATGGATTTAAACTGAAAGAGGGGAGATTTAGGTTGTATTTTAGGAAGAAGTTCTTTGCTGTGAGGGTGGTGAACCCCTGGCCCAGGCTGCCCAGAGAAGCTGTGGCTGCCCCATCCCTGGAGGTGTTCAAGGCCAGGTTGGAGGGGGCTTGGAGCAACCTGGTCTGGTGGGAGGTGTCCCTGCCCAGGGCAGGGGGTGGCACTGGGTGGGCTTTAAGGTCCCTTCCAACCCAAACCATTCTGTGATTCCCAGCTCGGAGGGCAGACTCAGCACACCCTGCAGGGATGTGGGGAGGATGGGAGAGGGCTTTAAGTGGTAAGGCACAGTTTACCTCATTTTCCAGCTAGCTAAATCATGTGATGTTGATCAGGAGGAGCTGTGCTATGCTTAAAGCAGTGTCCATTTAATTTCAATGTTTAGACTTTGATCCTGTTCAGGGGTTGGATGCTGTGGGGTTGAGTTGCCGGCTCAGAACCCAGCAAGGCTGCAGTGAGGCTTGGAGAACCACCATGTCGTGTGCGGGCAGGCCTGCTGCTCCCCACTCAAACCCCAGAGCCCAGCAGGGATGTGAACACTTAATTGCAGTGGCACAACAAGCTCTGTAGCCTGGTCCAAAGTGGGGGATGCAGTAAGTGCATATATAGCTCCAGGCTGCAAGGATTTCAGAGCTGGTGTGAATCCCGCCCACATGACCCCTTTTGATGAGCTGAACAGAGTTGGGAGAGGTGTCAGAGCAGGGTCCTGGTGTCGCTTCTCCCCTACGTGGCCCTGTAGGACCAGGCACATCTGCCAGCAGCAGGAACAACCCCGGAGTGGAGGTCCTTAATCAAAGTTTGAGACACACCGAAGATAAGCAGTCATTATTAGCTTGCAGACAATTGCCTTGTATCTCATAATCGGTGTGTTTTGGCAGAAAAGAAAATTTAGTCCATAGGTACCAGCATGTTTATTATCTTTGGCCTCAAATCTGTAGCAGCTAATTATCCTAAATTCAGTGTTTTATCCAAACTTGTTTCTGATTCAGTCAAGATCTTAGGAATTGTGAGGATGAGTAGAAAGTGCTATCCTTGCTTAGTTTTCAAATATGCTTTAGTATATAAAGACTTTGCTTGATCCTTTGAGTTAATAATTTTTCACAAAGTGACTTCTATTATGAGTACTTCAAGCGAGTTTGAATATGTCATTGTGGCAGGAGATGAGGATTTGAAACATGCTCTGCAGTCTGTGGGATTAATAAATTAGGGGAATGGTCTAATTATGGAAAATCTAAAGGACCATTTCAGATTATTAATGAAACTACTGAATACTTGAATTTCAAAGATTAATTCATCTTTGATTTTTTTAAAAGATTAATCTGTACCAGAAGGTTAATTGCTATCTGTAAGAAATATATATATTGAAGTCGTTAGCAAAAGACCACTTGAATGCCACCTAACAGATAAATGAAAGACCTAGTATGCATTTATTCATCTTTTTCTCTCAAAAACTCCCCCATTTTCACAGACGAGTACACTGGCTGCTCTGCCTGAGGATTCTTTGGTGCTCACTCCCCAGGCTGGAGCCGGGTGTAACGCCGGGGATGCTGGGCTCCGCAAACCCCTACGTGTGCTGCCTTTCCCTCTTTCTGCTGCCTTTCCATGCCTCCCTTGTCCAACACCATCTCAGAAATAAGTATTTCTGCTCAGCAAGGCTGATTTTGAGCACAGTTCTGCTTGTTCACACAAACTAGACCCCGTTGTATTGCACAGAGCAACGTGCCCATAATAGAAGTACCTTAATCTACAAACCAAGAATTAAGTAGTTTAGATGATGATGTTCTCAACCATTTGGAAGGACTGGAGAAGAAAAATTCTGGAAAAGCATGTCTTCTTTCTTTGTGTACTAAAGACATTAAAAAAAAAAAGGATTAGAGCTCTTGTAGCAGTGAGCTGGTATGATTATATATACTGAAGTTTCTTCTGAAGACTTTCAGTTGCAGTGTCATATTTGTTAAAAGGCTATCATCACCTTGACAGAACAAAAAAGCAGACTAAATTTTAATCCACTTTAACATGGGCCGCACAACACTTGCAACAGTCTCTTTATCTTCTTTTCTCCTTTTTTTGCTGAAGACTTTTTTTGAACTATTCATTTCTTTAATTCTTCTGTCTCCGTGATCCTCGAGCGCGGCGCAGACATCTGTTACGTGAGGTTGAGAACATCTGCATGCGGCAGGGACGGCCTGGATGCACAAGCTGCAGGAGCTGAATTTCCTCAGAAACAGAGGCAACATCAAAAAACATTAG
The DNA here is from genome assembly GCA_013396915.1 of Stercorarius parasiticus. Lineage (NCBI taxonomy): Eukaryota > Metazoa > Chordata > Aves > Charadriiformes > Stercorariidae > Stercorarius > Stercorarius parasiticus. Next base: position 181,515 of record VWZL01002320.1, on the reverse strand, counting down.
TTTTCTGGGCAAAGAGGAGACCTCTGAAATTATGAATCCTTCTCTTTACCCTCTTAAGTAGAAATTTTTTTCCAGCAGTGATATTGGACAGTATTTCTTTTCTCTCCTCCCATTTAAACTTGAATTTCCTTTTTTTCTTGTTTTTCCCAGCTTTATTTTTTCTAGTAAAGACCATATGTATACACACACGTACGTACCTATATGAGACACACCGCCCTTACGCCTAGCAAGTGTCACTCCACCTCACTCTGGTGAACCACTTTTTTTTTTTTTTGCATGCTGTAATAATCTGTGCATTAACTTGTATAATCTCCCAATGCATTGGTTTCTTTACAAATTAGCTACATACAATTAAATAACCTCCTACAGAAAATATTTTCTATGGGTTTGTTATTGGTAGCAAAGACTGTTTTAAACCTCTTTAGCCACCTAAATGTGCAAATATGACAGCTTTTCCTAAAGCCTTGATAGTTGTTTTCTACCCTGACTTGTGTTTCTAAAAAGATCTGAATCTTTTGATTCAGGTTTTTGGTGATCTACATCAGCTCATGACACTTTCAGTGAAATCCTCCACGTGGTATATCATAATACGGTGCTCTAATTCAGTACTTCTCTGCTATGGAAGCCGACACTGTTAAAAGCCAAGAGCTGCTGTATCATCCCGGGGTGATTCACACAGCATCTTTGTCGGCTCCTGTAGGTCTGTTCCACTGCCTGCTAGGATCCTGAATCTGCATTTTTGTAATAGAACTTAATTTTTATGCTGTCTGTTGGGAATTCCATTAGCACAAATTAGTGCTGGATAACATGAGAAAGTTCAATCATTGCTACGAGGGAGTTGTACAACTGCCTGTATTTTAAGAAGGGAGAGGAGACTATTGTGTCTGTATCTCAAATAGAGTACCGACTCCTATTGCCAAGTAGAAAGTCCTGATTTATTTTGTTTTTGTCTTATATTCTGATGTTAATGAAAGCTCTTTTTTATTCTTGATCCATTAAAGCCCTACTGAATGGGTTTAGAATACTCATTACAAGGAGCAGTTACTTTCCAACATAACCCAAGGTTAAAAAAAGCCCAAAAATGAGAAAGGAAGGTGAAAAAATGTAGCGATGTCACCCAGCTGTTCTGTCAAAATCCTGGGACTGAAATCTTGGTCCTGCTAATGCCAGTGAGACAGTTGGAACTGGGATGCACCGTGGTGGACAAAGATTGCGCTGGCTATGTTAGGAAATAACAAATACTTATGATTTATTGGTGAAGCTTTGCACAACGTACTGGCAATGGGTGATACCACATGTCGTCTAGTGATGCCCAAAATTTATGATCTATGATTTCTATTCTTTCTGGCAGCTAACGGAACCCAACTCGTAACAGAGTCACTGTTCAAATATTCATTTGAGTGAGTCATTGTTCTGGAAGGAGTTGGGCTAAGGTGTTGTACTGTCCACCGTGATGCCTATTTATTTGTTTAGCCGAAGGAATAGCATTTTGCAAACTGTGTTCTTTGGATCTCCTTCTGCCATAACCCAAGGGGCAGAAACCCTCTATAGCATTTCAGTTGGAGCAAACAGCTGAGCTTACGTGTTGATGAATTGGTCTATAGATATGTTTTTGAAGTGCAGTCCAAAAGGCAGCCTCAGAAAACCAGCCGTTGTCATAGTGGTGTTTAGCATGGATCTCAGGTGCTGTCACTTCAGGGAATGGCAGCTCTCGGGAGGGTCACAGACCCTGGGGCTTTTATGGAGTTTGAGGGTACAGAGCATGGGTCGAGGTTTATGGAGTTTTCCCAGTGAATTACTGGTCCTGCAACTACTCCCATTGGAGCTTTTCTGCCTGGTGGCTCAGCATCCGCAGGATGGGATGGAGGTCTTGGGGGGATGGAGAGGCAGCAGTATGGGGCTGTTCCTTTGTCTTTGGTTGTGTTAAATGATTGTAGTTGCCGATGGGAATGGCCTTTATTTGTTTACTTGAGCGCCTGTTGTCTGGGTCAAATATAGCAAAAATAAATACATAAACCACAAATGAAATCAAGTCGTTTATATCCGAGCATTTCAAGTGCATTTTTCTTTCTTTTTTTTCCTCAAATATTCATGCACCTGTCCTTTCTGGTATTCAGTGATTTTATGTTAAATAACGATGTTATTAAATCTATTATTTTCTTTCCTGTGTTTTGTCAAATAAGAAATGTTTTCTCTTTTCAGAAAAATTGTTATTGCTTTCTGAAGTTGTACCAACTTGTGTTTTGTGCTGCAGTCTGTCAGGTTTAATAGGTTTAATAAGATTTTCATTTAATTCTTACTGATGTAGTAGAAGATGCACTGGACTTGATCCTCAAGGGTGTTTTGGCTTGCATTTAGAGTTTAATAGTATGCTTTCTGATAGTGGAAAAGGAAAAGCAAAGTGCATCTCTGCAAAGTAGATCTGATACTCTGTGCATGGTCTATGCTGCTGTGGCTTTTTTTTATTACTTGTGAGAAGTGATGTTGTTTAGAGGAGCGAATGGGTGATGTCCCTGAGGTGATGACTGGACTTCTGACTTCCCTGGGATATTGGGTACAACTCACTAGGTGCGTAGGTGTTGAGAAACCCTCTGGGCACCTGCCTGTATTTTTAAGTTATCAAAACATTGTGAATGCAATCTTCATCTCTTTAGCGAGGCGTCTTCCTACCTACGACAGAACAGATGTCCTAAGTTAGTTGGCTCTGTTCCCTGGGCAGTAAGGAAGAGTAATGAGATCTGAGTTGCCCTTTTGAAACATCTATTTCTCTCTCTTGACTACACCATGAGTGTAGACACCAAATAGAAACATGTCATTAAAGAATTGGAATTTAAAAAAAATATAAAATCCAGCCATTGGTATGTATGGGATATATGTATTTACCTATCTTTTGTCATCATTTGAAGATAAATGCCTGGTGTAGATTTATAGGGTTCTGATGATCTTATTCAGTGAAGCTGATGGGCATTAGGAGCACGTGATTTGGGCACCTACCTGAAGGCATGGCCCCATCAGAAGCCCATCTGCTCAAACAGTGTTACAGTTCTGTGATGGAACTAGCAGGGGTCTGAGTAATTCCTCCTGCTCAGACAGACTCATGAAAAATCAATAAAATAGAGTTTGGGGAGAAGGAAAGAGGTAAAGATATGACATTATGATTACCTTTGCGTCTGCTTATGTGAAATCTGAGAGCAGTTCCGTGCTGATACGTGCAGAAACTTGCACTCTGTCCTCCTGAATGATCTCACACAGCTGGTTTCTTGGCAAAGTATTACCAGATAGCTGTAGCAGGCTGTTGTCACAGTTATAGCGTAAGTCACTTCAGTGATAAATATCTGCCTTTTTATGGCATTTATTGAACATTTGGAGACTGCATTTCAAGGACAGAATAAAATTGAAACAGGCAATTCTTGTTACTAAACAAATAACTGCCAGCATCCTTTAAAAATGTTACCCCAAGTTTAATAAAACATTGCTTTTGTGGTTATTTGAAAAGTATCATGTGGATCAGCTGAAACCAAGTGATCGGTTAAGTCCTCGTTATTTCAAAGCGGAGGCCTGTATTGTTGAGCCTTTATTTTTACCAGCACAGTTGGACACCCCCGGGGAACGTGCCTGCATTTTGCAGTGTGTCTGCCCCATGGCACAGAAGCGAAGAAGTTGGTTTGGTGCAGATTCAGGAATTTAGTCATCCCAATCCAGGTTTTTTGATCTGTTCTTTGGAAGGTTTTCTGCATCTCACAGGTAATACGTTCCTCTTGGTGAAGATAGGAGTATGGAGCAGAATCGAAGCAAGAGCATTCGTGTTTGTTCTGCATCCATCTTCTGCTGGGAAGAATAGATGTTTGATAAAAAATGGTGGTGGAAATATTGAGGAAAGGGACCAAAAGTATGTTAATGTGCTTTAGGAAGCTTGAGGAGAAGGTCCTATTGAAGTGCAAAAGCTGGTGTTGTTTTGGGGACTGGTGTTGTTCTGGGGAGGAGCGAGCAGGAGGAAAGGAGGGAGTTCAGATTTACTGAAGAATAAAAGGAAGGAATAAGTCTGTGGAAGCAGCAAGACAGGTATGAGGATCAGAAGAAGGAGAGATGAAAAGCCACAAAATGAAGGTTGATAGAAGTGGCTGGGGTCGGAAAGATTGAGCCCCAGCAGGGAAAAAAATTATCTATGGGTAGGGAAGGCCTGCCATAAAGAAAAATCACATTTGTTTCACCAAAAAAATTAATGATTTCAGAAACAGACTTGACTTTGATTGTGAAAACTTAAAACAACTGGGAGATAAGATAGAAATTCTTTCCCAAGTCTGTTTTTTCTGCCGAGAGGCCAGTGAAACCAGACTTCCTAGACAATTGCATCCAAGTGCCTTTGCTCCTCACTAGGCTTTTTTCCTGCCTCCCAGCCTACCCGGGATGGGAGGGGAAGAGGAGCCTGTGAATCCTGGCTCCCATTTAGCCTCCGTTTACGGTGCCTATTCCAGTGTGTGGTGCAAAGCGTCTTGTCAGTTTTCCTGAAGGAATAAGATGAATTTCATAAAAACCTTCTGCAGAGTAAGCCCCTGCTGTCATTTTGACTTTCCCCATGGAAAATAGAAATATTGTGATTACACTGAGATTTTCCCATGGGATATGTCTGTTTTGCAAAGTAGGATGAATTTGTAGGAACTTCATTTGGGACCAGCTCTAAATACATTTCTGCATCTGAAGGGTAATATATAATCGAATGCAGTAAGTTATTCCAGTTTCTGTCACTGAAATCCTGCATCCCAGGAGGAAACACAAAATATTGCCTCATCTCGTACCTTCCATACTTCACAGTCCCTTTTCACTTTGTGCTAATGCAAAGAACAGCTTTCATAGCCATGGGGGAGTAGCAGCACATAAATAATTCTATGATGCCTCTTCCATCACGCACCCTCCCCTGCCTTCTTCGTTTCTTACCCTTCCTCAGACAACGGAGGATGACAAACGTCCTGAACCCTTCGCACTCGTGGAAGAGGGCTTTCATGCATTGCTAGTCATCTTCAGGGCATGCCAAAAATATTCACTGGTCCATCTCCGGAGCTGTCTAAGCCTTCCCCAGCCCAGCTTCCTTCTGCAGAAAAAAAAAAGATCAATGAGAGGAGAAAGTCACTCTAACCAGGTATTTGTACCCAGCTTTGCAAAATCATAGCAGGTAGTAAATTATGATCAATGGAGTTCCTACTCTTTTCTTACACATCCCTAGGAAAGTTATTTATCAAGGCCGTGTTTGAAATACCCAGACTATTTGCTCTAGTATATTCAACAAGATATCTGAGCTGAAAATATGAACTGCAATACGGCGTTTTAAGTGGTATACCCATACAGCCAGGATGTTGGGAAGATATACGTATAGAGAGAGTTTATATTGCAGGGTCTTCTGTTTCCTTTCCCTTTAGTGTTGCAGGATTCATATGTTTTCAGTCTATAAGGAATGAGGAGGCCATCTAGCTTGCTCTCATAGTGGAGACCATTGGTATTATTTTAACACTTCACCAATGTTCATTATTTAAATATCAACCTGATGATATTTATTCATCAATTCCGTTCCCTCTTCCCAGGCAGGTGGCTGGGCTGGGCCTGTGTTGTGCGATGCTGCAGGTGTTCACATCGGCACACGTACCCCGACAGCAGCACATGGCCCTGTGCAGCTCACAGTGCTCTCAGTATTCCCCCTTCACATCGGCTTTNAAAAAAAAAAAAAGAAGATGTAACATGTATTTCATTGTGTAAACATGGAGATGAAACAGATGAATCTCTGGGTAATGGAAAGGCAACTCAGACATGCAGATGTTCGTTTGAAATTTGAATTGGGTTTTGTGATGCGGGATGCTGTGATCTGCACTGATGCTTCCTCCTGAAGCAGCAACGCTTCGCTACCTTGCTGTTTGTTTGGGAGAGCCCAAGTATGACAAGGAGAGCAGGCATCCATAGTCTGGATTTGTTTTTAAAATAAGATGTTCTGCTTGAGGTTAGACACTACGTGGTCTTTGCCGCCGGTGGAACATGTCTGGCTCCAGGGAGCCAGTCACAGGGGGGGGCCCTCGGGGGCTCCAGCTCGTGCCTTTAGGCAAAGGCAGTGGGAGGATTCCATAGAGCCGACATGGAGCGGCTCTGAGCTCATTGTGCAGCTCTGCTTGCCCGCCTGAGGCTGGGAGCCCTTCCCATTGCCCGGTCCCCCGACTCGGCGCTTAGGCTCCGGTGTGTCCATATGTCCCGGGGCGGCTTTGAGAGAGCGAGTGCCACCTTCTCACGGTGATGGTGCGAGGTCAGCCGCTTCTCTGGGGACCGTCACGCTCCTGCTAGTGGCCCAGCTCTGGGATGAGGGGAAGTGGCTTCCTGTGAAAAATAAAAATTAGAAGTGTTTCAGGTAGCTGTTTTGCAATGGAAGACTTTATCCAGATGCAAAAAGTCTGGAAGTGGCTATCTCAGGCTACCATCAAGGAAATACTCTCTAAGCATTGGTTAAAGATAAATTATAATCTAATTCCCTGAATGTATTTTGTTTCTCCCCTTAATTTCACTAATCCACGTCTAATCAACCCTTTAATTAACTCTCAGTTTATCTTACATCTATATTTTGTTCCTTTTCCAGCCTAATTTTTTTTTTCCTCAAATCACTTTGTTCTCTGTCTTCCCAAGTGTCCCCAGCGCTGTCCTTTGGTCCCCAGCCTGCTCAGGATTCCCCCGGGACGGGGCTGAGGTTGGGGCTGAGCAGAGCGGGAGAAGCAGCGCTGCTCCTGCTCGCTGGTGAGCCAAAAGGAGTTTTCTTCAGCTGGTGAAATGCTGGCTCTGCTGTAAAATGGGGTCTTCTCTACCTAAATCCCCACATTGTGGCATTGGCGGTATTACCGCATCAGTGTAAAGACCGTTTCAAAGTGCGCGGGACCAAGCCCGCTGCTCTCAGGATGTGCCTGTGCTCGGGTATGATAATTTCTGTTGACTCCTCTTCCTTAAGAGGAAGGCCCATGTTGACCTGTGTTGATAGAGCTTTCTAGGGGAGATGTCTTCCGGTTCAGTTCTCCATTGGCAAATCGGGAAGCTGACTGAGAGCTTGCAGTGCGGTAATCCCAAATATAGCAGCTTTTCTGCTTAAAAAGATGAAGGATTTCACTTAAATGATCATGTTTTAAGAAGAGTGCAGGGTGCAGATGTGAAACAGCAGGAAGCTTTTTTTCACAGCTTTTCATTGACTTTTCATTGCTGTTTATATATGTCTTTTAAAGTCAGTTTTATATTCAAGCAAAAGAAAGTCTAGACAGATTGTCTAAAAACTTTTATTGGCTAATTAAGATTATACTGCTGGTACATCACTGCTGGATAACATGTGGACTCTGGTTAAGAAACGGCCTTCATTTTTTGGAGCATGTGCCTTTTGCCAAGCTTTCTTTTATTATTCCTTGGGAGGGCTTTTTTAATATCTGACTATTTCAGTGTCAAAGCCGAATGCTACTTGAAGTCTTATGTTTGGACCTCTCAATCCATATAAAGGAACCTGAGTGCCTTGATGGTTTTTTTCCAGGGTGCTGAGCATTTGTGGTTTCCATTCAAATTGATTGGAGATGCAGTTGCTCCGTATGTACAGAAATCAATCCAGCTGTAAATAGTTGTGTCTCAGTGCTGTGGCCCCAGAGTTTGCGTCGGGTGGGAGACTGGTAATGCTGAAAAACGCAGCTCTGGTGCCGTCGGGCAGTAACTGGTGCTGTGTCTTACCAGAGAGAAAATCCCAGAAGGAATCGTGCTCCCAGAGTAATACCGTTGCCTTTGATAAACAACTCATCTCTGGTCTGGGCCGGCTGGTTTATCAAAGAGGAGGAATTTATTTGGAGGCTGGGATGAGGCATGTTTTCTTTGGACACCTGTGCGTCAAAATTGGTCTTATTTTGCCAACTCAAACTGAGTGGTAAGAATTTGAACTTGGATATTCCCAGGTTCGAGTTTTTTACCTCTTAGTAATTCCCTGAACCAGTTCATTTCTTGTGTTCTTTGTTCTTAGGAAAGCACAGCATATTCATTACAGCCCGAGTTCATCTCAAACCTCCAATTGCTGTAACCAAATAAGTTTTATTTATTAACATCAGGAGGGAGGACAGAGAGGCAGGATCCCACAATTGCAGCCAAGGTATAGAGTACACAAGCTGTTCCTTGAAATAAACATCTTTTGAAAAATCTCGACAGAAGCTCTCCGAAAGTATAGCCCCTCTCCAGGTTCTTCACGCTTAGATGCCCTACAATGCCACCACTCTGTAAGATGCACTAAAAAAGCAATTAGCACTTTTGAGTGCTTTGCAAAATTTTATTAGTCTTCTGCCTCTTGAGGCTCTGGCAAATAATGCTGTTTCACTCGGGGTTTCTTTGATGCAGTTTTTTTCCTCCGGTCTTTTCCAAGAACAAATACAAGAGCTGGAGTTACAGTGCAATCAGTCCAGCAATTTACAGTCCTACTTCTTGAGAACTTAAAAACTCATTAAAAGCAGTGCCTCTTTTTAAAGCCACACCATATTCTTTCCCTGCTTCGCTCTGCTTCTTTCCTTCCATTTGTGTTACTGCCTCTGAGATTCTGGATTAGGGGCAGCAGGAACTTTGATGTCCAAGAAAGTCATTCATTTAACTTGGGAACAGATACGTCTTGTAGGCCATTGTAGCCATTTCCTCTGATTTCACTGGGAAACAGGGGAAAAAAATCATTGGCACTGTGGGGTTTTAAAAACAAGTCAAGCCAGTTGCTTGCAGTGGGAGAGGCGGTGCAATTGCTGTAGCTTGGGACTCTGCCAAAACCCTCTTTTAGAGAAATTCTGCTTTGGAGAAGTGCAATTATTTTTTTTATTTATTTTTTTTTTTTAAACTCCAAGGGCTAATTATCCATCAAAGGGCCTTATTATTTGTGCAAGGCCCTTGGTGATGTTGAGCTGAAACACCCAGAACTGAGGGTCACACGAGCTGACCAGGAGCAAAACGAATGCTTTGGAGTGCAGTCGGGTTAGGAATCGCTTTATTGATATTTATGGTTTGCACCAGTAACCTGTTGGCCGCGGAGGCAGCAGCTGAGGTGGCCTTGGCAGCCCCAGGCAGCTGCGACACGTCCCACCAGAGCTTCTGACCTGCATTTTGCCACTTTATTACTGCTGAGCAAGGTGGCGTTTGATGCGAAAAGATGTCTGCGCTGTGTGAAAGGGAGCAGAGCGTGGCCCTGGCTCAATCCAAAGGTATTCATCTGCACAATCTTTGGCGGAATATGTTTTATTATCGCTTAGGGACATGTTCATCTCTGGGTTCTGAGCGTTCCCGAGCTGGGTGAGTGCTCCTGCTCGGCAGCACAGCGAAGAGCTGCATCCATGGTTGGCACATGGAGCTCTTCTCCCTGGTTTCAGCCCCGCGTCGCACATAAAGCAAGCACGATAACGTCGTGTTTTGTAGGCGCTGTTTGATTTTCCTGAGAAAATTCAACAACCTCCCTAGCATGAAAAATAAAACACGTTCTTTTTATCATTCTTCAAATTCAAGCAGGTTTCAAAGCAAAACATATGTAGTTTTGTCAGCCTCAGAAAGCCTTTCTTAAAGCAGAATGCTATTGATTAAGCTCTAACGACATCTTTTTCTTAAAAAAGAGCCAAGAACCATAAACATTAAAGATAGGAAAGATGTAATTTGGATGTCATTAGTACTTAAGCTGCTTTTCTCTTTAATACATGAATGCGCACAGGTGTATTAGCAGCTGGATTTGAATATAGGATTTTTCCTGCCCCATCCTAGATCAAAAGTGTCTGGTTGAAAATGTCTGGTATTGAAAGCTTATTTGCAGCTATGTCCTTTGCTCATCTAAGCAGTTGTGTCATGAATTGATCTCCATCCAAGAGGAGCGCTTTCTTTCTCTCTTTTAATCGGCCAATCTATATCTATAATGTTGCTTGAGATGGCAAATCCATAGAAGAAAATCCTTTTCCTAGCTAAGGTCTCGATCCCGCCATCAACAGTGCGCAGACAGGGCTGGATGGCGGGCTGTCAGCTGCTGGGGGCTGCCTGGGACCCCCGCCATGGAGATGGGACTGCTCCCACAGTGGACAGTATAAGTCACTGGTCTCCACTTCTACTGCTCCGGGAGGTCAGGGGCTGGCTTAGTGATATTGGCTATGGTCTTCAGAGCCTCTTTAAGGGATTTGCCTCCAATTTAGTTTTCAATTTTAAGTAGAAAGCGTACAATTATGTAGATTTAAAGCTTCCCTTCCTCTCTGCTCCAGAAGGAAAGACGTCTTCTGAAATGAATTACGTTATTCTGTAGTTCAGGAGCATCTCTGCAGGGTAATATGTATTAGATATGGCTTGGTGTTACTGCAGGAGACCCCTAAATGTGCTTGTGATGTGGGACAGAGGACAACTGTGATTCACAAGCGATGCATTATCTTGGCCTTGTCTGTAAAACGAGTGGCACGGAATAGATGGACAAAGGAAAAAATACACACTTTTGCCTAGCTGTGTTCATTACTGAAGCACAGATGGTTACCCATTTCTTTGTCAAGGTTAGCAGGTATGCTTCATCTGTGGGTTTGTTTACTGTGATACAGAATTTCATTGTGTGGTGAATTACAGGGAAGAGCATTATTAGGGAATTAATCTAGCAGAAGTCTGGTTGACAGCTCCAAATATGCAAATAAAGTCATATAAAGGAAACCAAAGATTTGGAGACAGGATCAGAAAAGTGCAAAACCTTAAATATTCAAAGGCAAAGTATATGACAATGACATGATCAGACAAAGAGTCACATTATTTTAACTAAGATTAGAACAGCCTGGGAGAACATTTTCTGGGTAGCTAAGTCTGCCTAAGTGAGAAAAATGAATTACTCTCTCAACTGCTTTTCGTGATCCAATGTATGGACTTGGGGAAATGGTTTTAGAATAAAGATCAGCACTGTCATTACATCAATATGACTTACTGTAAAGTGTTGGGCACTGCGGCTGGAGACGGAAAGGTTGCCAGGCTAAATTAATTAGAGGAAAAGCATGAAGAGTAATTGGCAATAAGTGCTCGTAGATGTGGTCACTGGCATTCTAGCACATAAAGAAGTCTGCGATTGTCAAAGCATATATCATACTTGGGAAAAACATCTTTCAGTTCCGTGGATAACCTTTGAACTTCATTAAAGATAGCTTTATGAATAAAGGATACTGTAGGTCTTTGAAATAATGTATTTCCATTTGCAAATTGCAGCAGCTGACACCAAGTCAATAAAGATAATATGTTATGGTGTCTCGAAGATTAACAGAAAGCAGAAAAGTAGCTTGCACAACTCTTACAAACGTGCAAATTTGTAGTCTATCTGCTCCTTTAAGAGGCAAATTAATTAGACCGTAAATTTTAGCATCTTCTATGGAAAGAGGGTGGGCGTGACGCTGCCCAGCTACACCTGCAGCCCCAGCGCTTCACCCAGAAGCATAAAAAGTGTAGAAGGGAGAGAACTCTGGAGATGTTCTGTGCTGCGGTTAGAGGTGTGTTCGTGCTACGCCTTCATACACCGCCAACGGTCTTCACAGCAGGAATGCAGACGTGGTCAGACTGATGCCGAGCTGCAGCCCCTCCTTTCTATCTGCAGTTGAAGGGAAGAAAGAGCCAAATATTTTGTTACCCTATTTGTTGGGGTTAAGGGTATTTTGGGGGAGTAGGAGCAAAAAGGGAGAGTGGTTGTGTTCCAGGCCAGCTCGTAGCTGTTCATGCTCCACGTTGTCTATTCCTGGGACCATCTTCCTGCCTGTCTGCAGGAGGAATGCAGCAAAGCAAGGCCAGCGTCTGCTCTGGAGATCACCAGTAATAATTCCGTCCTGTCTTCTTCATGAGTCTGTGTCCTGTGGGCATGTAATTTGGCATACCGTCAGCACCCCAGAACATCAATTGATTGTGGCAAACTAGACAAAAAGGAGATACGTTAGTCAGGGGGATGAAGGAGGAGATGATAGATGGCGACGTACAAAGCTCTGAGTCTGATTGGATTTTACGCAGAGCAGTGCATGGTATTACCTCCCATCGCTCTTGCCAGACACAGTTTCTTAAAATAGTTTAAAGAGAGTTTTAGGAAGAGAGGAAGCACCATCAGAAAGGATCCTTCTTGCCAAAACCAGGGATAACACAGAGAGACTTGAGGAAAAAAGGTGGGTGTGATTTGCGGGGTTCCCTTCTTCATCAGGGAAGTGATGGCCCAGATCCTTAAAAGAGAAAGAGAGCTTGAAGCTAAAGCAAATTGAAAATGAAGCAACTGAACAGATTGATTTAGTCAGTGAGGCAGGTTATTTAATGACGGCCTTTCAATTTAACCGGAGGGGGCTGAGCAAGGAGTAATGCTGAGGCCAGTGGTAATGGCCCCTCTTCTGCATCATTTCCAGATCATCGTTAACAGGCGTTTGCCACTCCATGGTTTTCTTTCTCTTCTTATTCCTGCTTGAACTACAACCTGCAGCACAGTCATTGATCTGGTAATCATTTTAATTTGGATTGTTTGCTGTGAATATAATTCATTCCATTGTAGCATTAGCTCTTCTTCAGTCAACAGAAACATAAATTCTTATATACTGACTACCCTCAAGAAAGACTAAATGCTTCTCAGAATTGATTAAAATAAAGAATTCCACTGAGATTTTAGATAAAAATTCTTAAAGCCTCATTAGTGACATTCAGGAATAGTAATTTTATTTGCACATTTGTGAGGAATTATGGCAGATAAAGATGAAACCTGAACTTGGATCTCTATTTTAGAAAACTCTTACTATTTTTGATATAAACATATGAAAGATCAATTTCTTCCCTTCCAGCCAAATGTGTATTTTTTAAATATCCTTTTAAGTGTAAGGAGGAAAGAAATGATACCGTTTAAGTCAAAGTGATTCTTCTTCCCCCACTGTTTAAGTCATCAGTGTACCATTTGTAATGTCAGACTTGGGGTTTCTCGTCTTGCTTCTCAGGCTCCAGCATCACACAGCCTAAAGCTGTGTGTCTGTGTCCATGCGTACGTACCTCTTGATCAGGGAGGGGAGCCATAGGATGTGGGGGAATGGTTTTAAACTGAAAGGGGAGATTTAGATGAGATCTGAGGCAGAAATTCTTTGCTGTGAGGGTGGTGAGCCCCTGGCCCAGGTTGCCCAGAGGAGCTGTGGCTGCCCCATCCCTGGAGGTGTTCAAGGCCAGGTTGGAGGGGGCTTGGAGCAGCCTGGTCTGGTGGGAGGTGTCCCTGCCCAGGGCAGGGGGTGGCACTGGGTGGGCTTTAAGGTCCCTTCCCACCCAAACCATTTTGTGATTCTGTGAGATATATATGTATCACACACATACATGACCTCATTTTAGACTTAATGCATCACTTCCTCTGTGATGTGTAAGGGTGCTAGTATACCTGTAGTAAAGATGGAGAAATAAGAGATAGAGGAGCTAAATTATTTTCTCAGGATGTCTTTTAGAGCATTTGGCTGATAAAGAATTTGAATATAGTTATCCCTGAGTTTTTCTAAACTGCAGTAGCATGAGCTGGAAAAGCTTATGGCTTATAAGTTTTAAGACAAGAAATCTCTTACGGATTAAATTTATTGTGGAAAAAAATGCAAAATCTTATGTCAGGTTAAACAGCAGAGGAAGCTGGGTTTGTTGCAGTGGCAGGAGTCGGTGTTGTGCAGTTTTGGAGCAGGGGCAATGGGAAAGCGCTTGGTACAGCCTGGGCTGAGCCAGTGGCAGCAGCTGCCTTGCTGCTGGTGGTACCTAAAGATGTTTGGGTTGATGTTTGGGTGTTCCTGCACAGCACCACATGGCACCGACCAACCCCAGGTGTTTGCGTGGCAATCTCTAGGTTCAGATGGGGCCAGGAGAGTGGCTGCTGTTGGGTGTGCAGTACCTGGGCACCAGCACGCATGCTGTCCTGGGACAGAGGATGCCCCGTGCTCCGGAGCAGCGAGAGCACAGGGAGCCGCACGTTCCCACAGGGCTGCTGGCTCCTGGTGACTTACAGTAAGGTATTTTTTAAATGGCTCTTAACACACCTAAGTAACTTAGCTTGGAAGTTCCACCCAGTTTCTCTTCCACTTGGGCTGGGGGCATATCTTTTTTTTGTTCAGGACAAAATTCCATCTCCTGGAGCTGTTCGAGAGATTTCTAATCCTAGTAGAGTGGAATGGTGAAAGTTTTCTTTGTGTCTTTAAACATCCTTATCAAGTGTAAATGTCTCATTGCTTTGGCAGCTGATGTTTTTCTTGAAAAATTAACTCTACTATAAAAATGACATACTTTCCATGAGATAAGCCATTTGATTCTGTCAGTTCATTTTCTGAGCTTCCAGCCCCAAATCAAATATGTTCAGCCATCAGTTAAGATACTGTACATTATTCATTTCCATATCATTTAAATAAAATATTATTATCCCGTTCTCCTTTGTATTGATGCGTTCTTTTCAATAATTTTGATGTAAACATTTGAGGAGTCATGTTTTCTACAAAGATAACACAAGGAAATACATTGGCAGCAAAATGAAACTTAGTCAAATGTGGAAATATGTTAACAGGAAAAAGGACAAGAGTAAAATATGGTGCCTGGGTTTTGCATGTCCCCTTAGGTGTTTCTCCAAAGTTCCTGTTGGTAGTCTCTTTTTTCTTGTACTTCAGTCTTCCATCTCCATTGATCCCAGTCTTCTGTGTCCATCAAAAAGCCCCAGTCACTGGGAGGAGGATTCCGACACTGGGAATAACATGATGAAATAATGAAATACAGCTGTGTGGTTGCTCTTGATGTATAGTGCTTTTTTAGTTGTTCTATATGTGAACGTTTTAGTGTTTTGCTATCGCAAGGAACCATGGTATAAACCTAGAGTGCCTAAAGAGGCCGTTTGTGTCATGGTTTGGGCTGGGGCGAGGAGACGGGCTCTGTAGATGGGCAGCGCAGCCCGACCCTGGGTCCCAGCCCCCGGCGGAGGCGAGAGGGGAGGGAGGGGGAATCCTGCCAGGCTGCCTGGTGCTCCTCAGAGCGGCTGTGAATGTAAGATCACATCATTCATAAAAATGTTTCTCAAGAAGCTTAGGAATGGGAAAATTGATGCAAATAGTGGTGTTTCTCTCCTCATTTCCTACGGGATGGAAACAAGCCTGGTGAGGGGAGGGAAGGGATCTAAGTATTCAACACTGGACAAACCCCAGGGTTGCTCACAGAGACGTAATCCTCCCTGGAGAAGTACGAGTGTGTTGAGAGCGAGCATTATGGTTAAACTTGATTATAGAGAGCAGCTCAGTATTTCTGATAAAATCATTAATCTAATTTTTTTCCTTTTTTTTTTATTCTTTATTTGCTGTTACAACCATCCCACATTACTTTCATGCTGGTGGTGAGGCTGAGAAGGCTGATGAAATTGCAAGGCAGACTTTTAAATGAAAGGATCCATATCTAGCTACACTCGTTATCAATTCCAAGAAATTAAATCTACCATAAATGATTTACTCTAAAACAAGTCAAATAGACATTGGAAAGACAAAGGGCAGAGTGGCAATACAGATTGCATCCAGGTTGAAGGAAGAAGCGATCGAAAAAGAACCAGATAAACCCCAGACCTGCCGTAAGGTCTCCAGCTTTCTCTCCAACAGCCTGCAGCTTTGCACAGTGAGTCTGTGCATCCTCCGGTTTGCCTTGAATATCGTGCAAGTAAGTTGCACAGTAACGAAGAATGCAATGTTTATCTCAAGGAACTGAAGATGCTATTTTTCTGTAAGCTCTTTTATTAGTGACTGTTGCGTAACACACTAACACTTATGTTAGGCTGTACAGATTGCTGTTCTCCTCTGCAGATTTATGTATTCATTATTCCTTCAAGGATGCAAATGAAAAAACCTCTAGAAATTCACCTTTGCTTTAGCTGATCCCAGACACAAACATCATCATTGGGGCGGAGGTGTTCCTCAACAGGCTGCGGTAAAACCACTGCAGAAACGGTCTGTGCAGCGATGCACAGTGACTTCCCATCCTCTGCTTTGCCTCAAAGTGTGTGTGTGTATATATAGGAGTGTATCTCTCTCTCTCTCTATTTTTTTATATATATATCATAGAATGGTTGGAAGAGACCTTAAAGATCATCCAGTGCCACCCCCTGCCCTGGGCAGGGACACCTCCCACCAGACCAGGTTGCTCCAAGCCCTGTCCAGCCTGGCCTTGAACCCCTCCAGGGATGGGGCAGCCACAGCTCCTCTGGGCAACTCCCCAGAGCCTTCTCTTCTCCAGGCTGAACACCCCCAGCTCTCAGCCTGTCCTCACAGCAGAGGGGCTACAGCCCTCGCAGCATCTCTGTGGCCTCCTCTGCCCTGCTCCAACAGGTATATTTATAGTTATATGATGTATCTTGAAGACCGGCATCTTCACTGGTCTTTCATGTTTCTTAAACCTCTTACAGATTAATAGTGTTATTGCATCAGACTTCTGCAGGGCCACAGAAAGGAGTGCAAGGATGAGGGTGATTATTCCCACACGTTGGGTGGCAGGGTGGGAGAGCCAGCCAGGAACGCCACAGGGGCTCAGGGGAGCCAGCTGTCTGCACCGTGCTGTGAAACCCAGTGCCGCTGCCTGGCCCTTGTGACATTTCTCTTTTGGCAGGAGCGGCGGCCACTGTTGTGTTCCTGCAGTTGCACATGCAAACGCCCCAAAGCCGGTGTTTTTCTGTGTGAATAATGCAGGAAGCAAAAGTGGTGCCTTTTGCTGAGCTCAGGCGGTTCATCCCCTCCCCGAGCGCAGGTCAGCGTGGAGGAGGTGAGGGCTTTGAAACAGACCCCAGGAGACAGGATGAAGGACGCCGAGCAGCCGAGTGCCTGTGGACGTGAAAGGGAGCAAGTTGAGTAGATGCTTGTCACTATGCTGCCGTAACCAATTTGTTTGGTATATGAAATCTTTAGAAACAAGCTGCTGAGTAAAGATGTACGTGAACAGTAAGAGTAAGCCGTTACTCCATCACAAATACATACCCACTGGCCTGGCTGGTGTGCAGACCACCCCCTTGGTTCAGTCTGCTGCCTGGCAGGCTGCCTGGAACAGATGTCACCCTTATGGTTAAGATAATAATTAAAAACATTTTTAAAAAAAAAAAAGGCAACTCCCCCAACCTCCACTTCATTCTTTTTACAATGACGTGCTGCGTATAGGTCAGAACATCCCTGGGATTGCCCCAGTCCACCAGCAACAGCGTGAGGTCAAACATCCAGCGCTGGGGAGAGCTGGAGGCTGAACCTGCAGCTCTGCCGGGGGTTAGGCTCAGGCCTTTGGCCGAGGATTTTATGGAATATTCCAAGGCTGGTTGAGGTCAAAAGAAGTCAATGAAATTTTTCACCGCACTGTTTCAGTTTTCCTGAGGGAAATATCAGAGTGATGTTAAGTTTACTTCATGTTTAGGCTTCCAAATGTTTTCAGTTAATGGCCTTGAGATCCTGCTGGAAGAGGCTGCAGAGCAGTAAAGGTCTTGTTGGGTGGGACTGTTAGACACAAGACGTGGTCAAATATAGCGGGTCTGTGAAAAAACACTGCGCTGTAAGATGTGCTGGTCCTCGCCTTGCCTTGTATTTCAGGATCTGTCCATATGGCTGTTTAACTAGCATTTTATTTTGAGTTTTAAGTTTTAGTTAGCCCTAATTCACACATTTATAAAAAGTTTTTACTGTAAGTTCATTTTTCAGGCAAAAATGACGTGAATGTGGAACTTCAGCTTATCTCAATGCATGTTGATGAAAAAGTTTAGCTTTGCTGATCTTGAATTTTAAATTAGCTTGAAGGAAAACTCAAAGCAGGAAATCTTTATGCTTTTTACAGGAAAGAAAAGATGAGGTTTCTTCTGAAAACTCTCCATATCCTTAGAACTATCCAGTTACGTAAAATCACGCTGCCTCTGGTGACCAGATTGTCATGATGCATTCGGGTTCTGAAACAAAACCAGCCAGATTATCTGGACTGGCCAACCCAAGAATTCACATTTATTTCAATTCACTTTTTCAACTTTTAATTCCTATCCAAATGGCCAAGGGTCTTCTTTGGTTGGTTGGTTGGGTTTTTTTAACCTCCTTTTTTTGAGCCAAAGAAAAATACAAGAAGGTGTTTTCTGGCACAAGAACTTTCAGACTCTGTAGTCGGCTAAATTGTGCTCTGCGTTTGTGAAGTCTTCGGAAAAGTCTTTCAAGGGCAATTCTGAATTCTCTCCTTGCATGGGTGATCCACAAGACAAGCTTCTTTCCACTTCCTTGATTTTCTAGTGTTTTTCTTTTCATGAGCTTTATGAAGACTTTGAATTAGTACAGAGGAAAAAGAAGGGTAAAGGGTGTTTTTGCGTGTGTATGGTTACTAATTGACAACGATAACTCTGCCATAACATAGCTGATAATGATTTAAATAAAGAAAAAGTAATTTATAGCACATGATTCTAAAATTTTGTTCTCACATATGTCTGAAAGTTTGTAAACGTGTTCTGGAGTCAAAATGGCTATAAAAATGACAGTGCAGGGAAATCTAAGGAGTGGTCCTGTGAGACACTGAACTCATTAACCCAAACTCATAAAGCATTTAAGCACCAAATAGTGCTATTAACTTTGGTGAGCCCGCTAGCCTATTTAGCGTAACGTGCAGGCTTTGGGGTTTTGCCCTCTTGGGCCTTATTATTGACACTTTTCTCTTTTAAGTACTGCTTATACCCCTGTGAGAAATCAATCAGTGTGTGCCACTCTCATGTGCCTTATTTTCCCAAGCCATGCTCCATGCAGTATATGCTATAGGCTTACTGGCTACGAAATTTTTGACCCAATCAGAGCTGCAGATAAAAGGCAAAAATTAAGACGTAATTACCTTCATCATTATCTTCAGCTCTCATAATGTTTCACATCACACGTGCTTATTTTCTTCCGAAATTGGAGTAAAAGTCTTTTCTTCCCTGCTGCACGTTCCTCCCCCTAAAGCGGCTGTCAGCTGGTGCAGCTGCGGTGGGTCATGCTGCTGATGGAAATGGCTGCATTTCACTTGCCAACTCAAATTCGGGTAAAAACATTAACTTTTTTTTAGGTAATGTTGTACCTGAGGAGTGTGCGTGTCTTGGGGTTCGTGAAGCTGATGTGTTTGGAAAAGATCTCTGGGCACAGTCAGATTTTTATACCAGTAATTGAAATACAAAATACAAAACATACAACTCTTATCTGGAACAAAGAGTGTTCCTTAACATGTAGTTTTTATTTATTCTATACATATATATGTGTATAACTTCGTAGCTTTACATAATCCTCTTCCGACTGGTGTTAATTGAATTAGTCATGCATACAGAATGCTAAAAAGATTTGCCTGTGGGAATTTCTCTTCAGTTTTGAGTCAACAGTCGATTCACAGGATTTTGTTTTAGTTAGTGATGACTTTATTAAAATAAACAAGATTACTGACAGGGAGGAATGTTTTCTCTATAAGTATTAAAAGGAAGGATGGGAAATGCCAAGGTAAGGAAACAGAGATGAACAGAGATGGATTAGAGTTACTGCACTGTAATAGGCATACATGTTATTTTGGCAAGCGTATCCTTTTGTGATCTTTGTTTCTAAATTGTTTTATCCCCTTTGGCTTTTCTCTTCCCAAACAGCAGAGCGACTGGCTGATGGCAGGTAATAGTTTTCTCCTATTTTCTTAATTCTTTGACTCTGCTCAACCGTAGTTTGGTGTCTGGTGCCATTGCTGGCTCCCCCAGTGGTGAAATACATTTATTGGCTACAGGCTCAAGTTTGTAACAGACCAGAATATATGCAGAATACCAGCTTTTAAGCTCTTCAGTAATTTCTTTTTCAAGATCTGTTTTGCTGTTGTGTCTTACCTCTCCAGCAGTTAGTTGCATGGGCCAGTTTTTAGGTTTTGGTTTGCTTGAGAAAAGCCTTTTCCTTAATGCCTATAAACACATAAGCTTCTGAACTTAGGAAATGTCCATTGACTTGTGAGCTGAATATCAATAACTTGGATAGCGATGGAGTGCTGGGAGCCAGGAATGAGCTCCGGGCTCGTCATTTCGGATCTCATGTTTGTAAGTCTGGAGCTTTATCTCCTGTGACGTTTTAATCTCTTTTCCGCTCTTGGAGCGTGGCGAGTGAAAGGGATACGGATGACTGGAGCAGGCTTTGGGGGACACCCCATGGCTCATCTGCGGGGAGATGACCTTCTTTATGATGTTATTTCGGACAGCTCCTGCTCTCCCAGGAGAGCCTTGTAGCCCTGAACTGCCCCTCTGCTGTGGTCCTGCTGCAGCCCTCCGCTTTTTTCCACTTTTAAATTAAGAGAGAGACCATTCTGAGGCTGCTCATGAGCACGGCTCCCCTTCAGCTCTGCAGGCCGTGAGGGGATGGCTTGTTCAGACAAAGCCGCGCTGAGCTAACGTCACGAGATGGTGGCCAGTGCTGGAGAAATAATATAGCTGGGGTCACAGTTGCAAGGCTTAAAATGGGTACAAATAATGAGCGTGGGCAGCGAGCAGCACAGGACAGGCTCACTGCCAGGCTCTCGCTAGGCTTATGCCTGCATTTTGGTATAATTTCTCAGTAGGACATTGCTCTCCTACCAGGGCTGCAGAATCCCGTTGGACCTGGCTTTGCTCAGCCGGCACCTCTGTGTGTGCATCCACCAGGGCGGGGACGTGAACCCTTCATCTGTCCCTCTCCAGCCCAGGAGGAGCCTTCGCCTCGTCCGTGTCCCTCTCAACAGGCTGCAGCCCCCGCTGTGTATCGCTGTGGAAATGGCGGGCTGTGGGAAGGACGTTGCAAAAGAAAGCTGTGAAAATGACTGGTTTGCAAATAGCGTGTTCTAGGATTGCCAGCTAAGTTATACGTACCTTTTCTTAAATCAGATATGATTCAACCAAATGACCACAGTTATTCTACTTATTACGCTCATTTAAAGCATGGACCCGAAAGCTGTTTGGGAAATGGCAGGCAGGTGATGCTGCTATTGAATTTTATGGAAAGAGGCAGTGAGACAGTCAGAAAGGAAAACAAGAGGTCTGTTGTTTTTCAGGATTAATTTATGACTAGAATAGTAACTGGAATACTAGGAATACTAGAAAAAAGGCTTGAAATTATTTTGATGCATCTGTCTTCCTATCTTACCATGTTTGCTGCTTCTGCTAAATTGATAAACATTGACAAGGACTGAAGGAGAAGCTCCGTCTCCTCCTTCCCATAGGTCAGTGGTGGCTGGGCCTGTGGAGTGAAGTTCTTCAATGTCATATGAGTGTAAGAACAGTAAGATTTATGCCTCGATATGAAATAATAATACTGTTTTTCATTGTTATGTCCTTCTGTTGAAAAAAGAATAGATCTGTGAATTTGGCTTACAAACTGGACAAGTCTGGAACATTTGTTCAAATTTGACTTTTTGTAGCTCAAAAGTGGCATGATAACCAAGCAAACTATATATACTTACATTTATGTTCTACACAAATGTGGAAGGCAGCGTGTGCTTTCTGTACTAGAGGTATTATTATGTAGGTCAACTAGGATCTGGATCTGTTATCGCAAGTGACATTGCCAAAGAAAAATCAACAGAAAATACAAGAAGCTTTGAATAAGAATATCATAGGTACCAACTCGGTGTTTAATCCAGAAACGATTCTTTAGGCACTGTTCAGCACTGTATTTTCCTCGCCTCACCTCCAGACTCTACCAAATAATGGTGGTAAAAATACCAATTGTCATTCACCTGAAACAAATAGATGTGTTACAGTGGTATAAAAATAGGTAACTACTATAATGCTGATAATTTACAGGAAATTCAGTGTGATTTTTTTTTAAATTATCTCTCATTTTGCCGGAGTGGCTGGGCTTGGAAGTCCTTTGAAGCCTTTGGAAAACTATCTGCCTTTTCTGAAACTGATGAAGAAATTGGAGACATGATTGAGCTCTGCAAGGACATGGTACCTGCTTCGCTTTGGGTCAGGGGACAAAGCTGACGGATGATACGCAATCTTCGGAGATGCTGGGAGGACTCATAGGGTGTCACCTGGAAAAGATGGAGCAGCTTCTTTGCTATATAAGATATGCTAACATTTGATAAAATGAGTTATTTGAAGAAAAAGTAACTAAGAAAATGACTGAAACGTTAAAGGAATTGTCAAAAATTCTTAGATCTTTCAGCATATCATATATTGAATCTAGTGAGTGCCTGCATGCTTTCCTGCCACTGGGCTTTGCCTGAACAACCTGTTCCTGATACAGGAAAAAATGGTCTATCTTGTCCTCTCCTTTGTAGCTGGGATTTGGGTATCTGGGGAGTTGCTCAGTGGGTGGTGCCTCAGGCATCCCATAGATTTAGAGATAGGGATAACGTGTTTCTAGAATTGGATTTCAGATGCAAATACCAAGAGTATTTTAACCTTACTGGAAAACAAACTGGTTTTGTTGGTCCCCACTCCCCACTAACGCCAAGTCTTGGCTTCTTCAAGGACACAGGTAGAGCCTCCTTGGTATTTGTCTTTTCAAATGATTTTTGAATAGTTTTCTAGGGTTGTTTTTTTTACAACAGGCCAGATGCTCCAGGTGCAATCAGACAGCATTTCAAGAAGGCAGGCATACAGATCTTTAATGAAGAAACAGAAATGTCTGATTTCGTGTTTCTGTTGTGCATGATCCTATTCTTTGTTTCCTTTTGAGGAAAATACTGTTGGGACAACTACAGTAAATTCCGTCTCTTGTGTTAATGAACAGACTTGCTTGCATTTGGATTTAACCAAATTTGAAAGCTGACTGTGGCCTCTTAGTTCTTTGTCCTGAATATTATTTCTTATGTTCTCTTCAGATTTGGAAAAAATCAGTTCCCAGAGTAGAGGAAAACTTCCATCAAATGCCAGTTTGTGTAGTACCATCCATTCTGCTCCTTGTAAATGTAGGTTTGTGCATGACACAGCCAGTCCTATCTGAAGAACTTTTAAACTCTCCTGCAAGGACTAGAACATTCCTTTACAGGCTCCTAATTGTTAACTTTAAAAAGTTTTACTATGCGTCATCATTATGCAGTAAGACTTGAGGGAGAGGTTTCTAATGAGCACCAGGTTCCTGTGGAGTGGTGTAAACCTTTTATTTGTCTTTTGTGGGGTTGGCTGGTGCCAGCGTTGTAAAGGCGAAGTGATTACAGCACTCGTATATTAGCTGCAGCTGGCCCAGCGCTGCGGCGGCACGCCGTCCTCCTGGTGCTGTTAGCTCCAGCGGAGGGTGACTCATGAAGCTGCACTCGCCTGGCTGGAAAGCCCAGCTAACTAACTTTTTAAGATGACTAGTAATTATAAAATTTATAGCAAATGTAATGACAGCCTAAACATTTGCAGTATCCTACTTAAAATGCCCCCTCTTGAGTTTTAACAGGATATGGTGTTATAGAGCCTTCGTTAAAGGCCAGGTTGGAGGGGGCTTGGAGCAACCTGGTCTAGTGGGAGGTGTTCCTACCCAGGGCAGGGGGTGGCACTGGGTGGGCTTTAAGGTCCCTTCCAACCCAAACCATTCTACGGTTCATTGTCTGAAAGATGCTCTTGGAATCATTCCTTCAGTGAAGAGCCAATAACCTTCACCCGGGTACAGACTGGTTTGGCGCCACTGACCACATCTCTAAATACTTAATTGTGGAACAGATGTACTGACCAGAGACAAATTACTGTAATCTCCTAAATCTTCACAAAGTTATCTCTAAGCAAAGGCAGTTTCTGTCAAGGCGTCTGCATAACTGTCTAAAAAAGCAGGATGAACTTGTGTGAAGGAATTAATCATGGCCTCAATTATGAAAGTTTTCTTCTCTTGCTCTGCATGGCTGACAGACTTCTCCATGAGTTGTCTGAGATGAAGGAGGTGTCCTCTACTTCAAAATTGATCTTGGACCTGTATGATCAGCCAGACTGTTACATACTGTGCCTCACTTCCCTGTGGTCTCAGTTAATTTCAGTCCGTAGGTGAGTCTTCTTGCCAGAATGCTGGTTTTGAGGATGAGTTTGAGGGATCGGGAAGTTTAGAGTTGCAACAATTCAGCGATTTATGAGAAGATAATGAGGAGCACTGTTGATAGGCACATACCTGCTGGCAGCACTCCCCGGGGTGCCCATGCGTCTGCTCAGAGTCAGCATCTCGTCCAGGTAACACCGGAGGGATGAGGGCAGCCAGCCCAGCTTTCCCAGTGCCCCGCTGGGCATTCAGTCGCAGCTAGGTAATTTGATTATTTTTATACACATTCATAGCTTAATGAGCCTAATTCCGTGCAGTTCCTGTTCCTTTCTCCACAATGTTTTTTTCCCATAGATTTAACTCTCTTGACTTCAGTGTTGTTCATCCTGATTTGCCATGGAAACAGGATGTCTATCTCCAGTGCCTCTTCTGACCAAACTGGCTGACAGGGTTTGAACTGGCCGGGCCAGTCACCATTTTTAAGATGTCTGGAGAGACTTCGTGCAAAATCATGGGTATTTTGCTATTCAATTTTGAATTCTATTTCTGACACATAAAGGAAGAAAAGGCCAGAGAGAAAATTTATCTGTAGAAAATACAGTGCAGGAAAGACGAAATCCTCCCATGAAATAAATAGTCATAAGTGACCATCCGCAGTGAAAACTAAGAGAAGTTAACCCATCAGACCATTCCGATAGCTCTGGACTGACTCCTGGGAGTCATTTCTAGCTGTTAGCAGGAGGGCTACAATTTCACTTTAGCTCATATTCCAGCCGGCAGGCAAAAATCCAAATACATTCACTAGAATTTGCAAGTTATGGTCAGTGCCACTGACTTCTTTAACCTTTTCACCTTTGAAGAATTCATGATACATTGAATGTGATTCAACATCAATCATTCGGGCACCGAGCTAGCCTGGAGCCAGAGAGCTGCAGTAGGTGGGGCTTTGCTTTTTATTGATTTTAATTAATTTATCATTTTAAAAAACAGCTTTTACAATTTTATCCAAGGAAAATCTTTTTGCTGGATGCAAGAATGGGGAAAACACTGTGTAGCTGTGAGTTTTGAAATGATGACAAGAAACCACTGTCAGGATTAATTGTCTTTCCTTCCTTAACGTTTCCCCTTGGTATAGCAGCAGTAGAATGCAGGTGCTGAATTTCTGGGAGTAAAGCTCCCATTTCTGTTGCTAGCTTTCCTTTTACCACAGCAGCTTACTGCAGTTGTTTCTTCTAAGTACTTAAAGGTCGTACATCCAGTTGAGTTACAGCAAAGAGAACAAAGATTGATGGCAGGCTGGTTTAATGTAGCTCTTACCAACAATTTGCAGAGATTAGGAGGTTGTTTTGTTGGACATCTATCACTGGAAGCTTGCAGACTGCTTTCTGAAGTCATTTTGAATTGGCAAGTAACAGATAGCTTTCTTTGATAGCTCTTTTATGTGCAGGTACAGCTAAATGAAAATCAACCACAAAGGGGAATGGCTCTGTTTATTATTATTTTCGGATTCCTTTAGCATTGCGTTTCATGCATCGCTGCTTCCCAGCCGACGCGTGGCAGCATTAGAGCAATGGGCAGAAGTCAGCAATCCCCAGGGGCCACTTCAGGGCTCCTTAAACTGAGAAGGCAATGGAGAAAACAGTGATTGGCTGCAGTTCTGCAGCAGCACTTCGTTGCATCTGGCTCCTACCTCAGTTCTAGGAAAATTCTCTGGGCACTATTCTTACCAAAGGTAGCTTTCATTTGCAAAGGATTACGAGTTGTTGGGAGGAACGGTAAAAGGCAGCAAATGAACCAGGAGATAGTAATGAGATATAATCTGTCTCAAAAAATATCGATTTATACATTTATTTTTTTTTGCCTGGCCAACATCAAGGCAAAGCTATGACCTCAGACAAGTCTCGTTTGTACATTTTTTTTCACCTGAATGTTGATAGCTCTCTTAATTTGTTTTCCTATCTAGTTTTGATAGAAATTTCAAGCTATTCTGAGTGTCTGGTTGAAAAAAAGATGCATCAAACAATCTGTTGTTTTAAAGCAGATATTATGTCATCTGCTGTTGAAATCTGATTATATGAGCAAATACCAAACCCACTCAGAAGGTAGAACTGATAAAGAAAAATTATTTAGCATGCATAAAAGCTGTGATCCATTAGCTGAGCAAAGTTCCAAGCAGCGTACACTTCAACAGCGATGACTTGTTTACTGGTTACCAGCAGCCACCAGTATTTGCAGCTAATCTGCACTAACGGAAATGTTTTGTTGTTTTGTTCCTTCCACTTCTGCATTTCTCCTTGTTTGTTTTTGTTCCTGCGTCTTTTTCTTTTGGCTTGTGCCAACTTCTTCACTGAAATACATGAAGAATCTCCTGCAGATTTATCTATGCGCTGTGCATGACTTGGGCTCTGCGTTCCTTGTCCTGCTGGAGCCCTCTGGGCTCCCGCAGCCCCTCTGGGACACGGAGGAGAGTGGCTGCAGTTTCTGTGGGCTGATGGCTTCTTCCAAAACAGGCACCTGCCCTGTTTCACTGAGCATCACCCGGGAGCTGGGGATGGAGCAGGTGAGGTGGGGATGTTGCCCACCTGGGGCCTGAGAGGAGTTACCCTCCGAGATCGCAGGCTTGCTCTGTGGTTTTATGCAGAGTCATATTTCAGCTATGGTTGAACAGCTTTAGTTCTGTCTGGTCTTTGGGTAAAAGTGCTGGGGAAATGTGTCTGGCACAGAAGAGGGTGCCTGCAGGATCTCAACGTCTTCTGTGGCATGGTCACCAAGGGGTTTCGATGGCCCGGCACCTGCCCATTGAAGGGTTTGGGCTGGAGTGCTGTGAGGATGCGTCCCGGGAGGTGCCAGCTCAGCCCAGAGCTCTGATCTGCTGGTGCTGAGCCCGGCTGTGTGCCCCCAGCACCCGCTGCCCGGGAGGGCTTTGTTTCACTTCTCCCAAATAAACGCATATTAGAAAGCAGTCTTTGCCCCACAGTTGTTTAGCGGGTATGGAAAAGAGCTATTTTCCTTGGGTTTAAGTTTTATACTTGCTTTAGAATATGTACCATGAGAGAGAGATTATATAAACAGCACTTATTTCTGCATCTTGTCATTAGACATTTAATATGCAAGTGCAGCTCTTTGCTCTGTTTTAGGTGTTAGTGATGCCTTCAGCTGTGGCAGGGGAAACAGAACAGTGAACTCCATGTTTTGGTAGGTAAAAAGTGTTTCCATTTCTCTTTCAACCATTGGTGAAATGCTATTATTAAGATTTTTTAAAAAAAAATCCCATCATATTCATACGATGAATATTCATGTGATGTACCTCAAATAAGATTGCAGCGTACTGTGGATTGCTGTCTATCAGTTAGTATGTTGATGGGTTTAGCGGGGTTTAGCAGG
Organism: Stercorarius parasiticus; assembly: GCA_013396915.1. NCBI lineage: Eukaryota > Metazoa > Chordata > Aves > Charadriiformes > Stercorariidae > Stercorarius > Stercorarius parasiticus. The sequence continues at coordinate 154,192 of VWZL01002320.1, read as the reverse complement.
GTTACCACAACCGGGCAGGACACCGGCAGCGAATGGTGCCAGTTTGCACAGACATCTTGAACTCGGCTCTGGACTGGGGGGAGGATTCGCTTTCTACCCTAAAGCTACTTGTGTTCTGGATAAGAGATGCTGAAGTCATATAAGCGCTGTTTATCTATGTATAGGGTGTAGATCAGGTCTGCGTGGCTGTTGTGAACTGGAAGAAAAAAAGAACGGGGGAAAAAAAAGATTCTGATAGGTAAAATAACATTTCCCTTCCCTCTCAATTAGAAACTATGAATATTTTTTTTAAAACAAAACCTTCTGGTTTTGGGTGGATGAGTTGCCTACTTGATGAATTCACCCCGAGGTCTCTGGACTTGCTAATGTCTGCAGTGCCAGTCTGTCTGACGTGCACTCTTAGGGTTATGTTCGGTTGCTGTTTGCTAGTGCTGGGTTTTATCTCCTGTCAGCGGCGTGGGCAGCTCGTCTGCAGGGGAGGAGCTCTCCTGGCAGGGATGGTGGAGATGCCTGCGATGGATGCCTTGGCACCAGGGGTGCAGGTACCTCACCAGGGCTTTCAGCAATCAAAATAGATCAGGAGTGTTGCATTAAGGGAATGGGATGTGCTAGGTTAGAGAAAGACTGATGGAGCAATCCAGGCTGTGATGTAAAGGGGTACCTCACCTCTCTAGCTGTGGAAAGAGAAGCAGGGATGGAGCAGGAGAGCCTGGCCACATCCTGCGGGTCTGGGTGCCCACTGGGTCCCAGAGGCTCTCTCGAAGCTGCTGAAGTGCAGCCTGTGCTTTTGCTGCATGGGCAGAGGAAATCATCCCACACGAGGTCTAATTGCATGGTCTAATTCTACTCTGTTAATGCAATGGACAGTTATAAATTCTAAATTACACAGCTGGAAATTGGAATGAAATGTGTTGACTTATTCTAGGCTAACTGGGAACATATTTGCGCTGGGTACCGAGTGTCTCAAGGGATGGAGAAATAGCTCTTATCCCACAGCAGCATCTTGGCCATGCAGAACTGCCCCATGGTGAGATGTTTGCCCCAAGCCAAGGCTCCTCCTAGTGAAGCAGAAAGATTCACAGTCCTTACACATTTGAGCCTAATTTGCATAAAAATGTAATTCTCCTGAAGGAGAAGAGCTGTCATGTGGCAGAGGTAAAGTGGGGTGTTAATAAAGATAACGGAAAAGGAAAACACAACCTTACTCCAAAAACTGTCGTCTTGTTCTCTCACCGAGGTCTTGATGAAGGAGTTTTATTGGCTCTCCTGTTCTGTTTTATGTGAAGGTTTCCTGTGAAAGAGGGCTGGTTTTATTCACAGAGAGTAACTCTATTACCAGGAGGTTATTTCTCCGTATTAAAAATCATTATTTTTTAAAGAGTGTGCAGAAGGCATTACGGCTTCTTCAGAAAAAAAACCAAACCCAAAACAAAGCAGAAAACCAACCCAACAACAAAACAGCGACTGTGCTGACTCGAAGCAATGCTTGGGGGAAGGATCCTGTTCCCGATGCCTTGTCTCAGAAAAAGCTGTAATTCCCAAAGCCAGGGGATCGCCCCGGCCCCTCTGTGCTGCCGAGCAGCGGGTCCCTCAGCTGGGGCTGAGCCAGGGTGACAGGATTGTGCCTTGCCATGGCACCGAAGTGGTGTGGGGTTTTTAATTGCATCTGTCTGTCATGGTTACATCCCGTAACCATCTCACCCTCCCTTTCAGTTTCCAATTATTCTTTTTAATTTATCCCTTTTCAAGCCATTTGAGCTCCCCTCCTAGTAACCAAGCAGAGGAGGGAAAAAATGCACAAAAAAAACAGGTATGCAAAGAAGGAAAAATATGTTCAAACAATTTTGCTCCATAATTGAAAATATTTTCCTGCAACTCTTCCTTGAATTCAGCCCTCCCTCAGTTTTGTGTTCGCCTTTTAGCGTATCCTCTGGAGAAAAGCATTGCCTAGTGGTTTTAGCCCCATGTTATCCTGATATTTTAATCTAGTAGATATTTTTTAAGGGAAAGCAGGCTTGAGGATACTAGGTTGAAGATGCCAAGCAAATAACGGGTGGCGATGGTGGGGGACTTCAAGGGAGAAGGTGGGAAGCCTGGTGGGAGCAGCTCCCTGATGAGGAGGGCAAGATAAAAATGTTCAACTGCCGGTGATAATTTCCCTGATAAAGATAATCCTAGTAAATAACATTCCTGGAGGACAAAGACAAAATGATCCCCTTAAATGGCTTACATTTGAAAAGGTTTCTTAGGAAAATTAATTTTTAAAAATCATCTTTTCACCCTGATGAAACCACGTGCGAAGTAGAACTCGGAGTAGAGATTTGAGGCGAGATCAGATGGTATGTCACACTTATCCGGCTGCGTATATCATTTGTAGTCTATCAGATAGAAAAGGGAGTCGCGGCTCACATGAAATGGTGAGCAATGAGGTTGTGCTGGGAAATGTGATATACACCGGGCTGCCGGTGCGGTTCTGCCTTTCCCTGCCTGGTTCCTGTTCTCCGTCGTTCTGCTTCTGGAGAGGGACAGAAGGAAAGTACCAGAGCGAGGTGTTCTCGGCCGGGCTCACAATTTCTGACGTTAAATCCTGTCCATTCTTCTGAAATTCTGTGTAGGCCCTTTGTCATGAAGCTCTGCACCACACCACGTTTTGCATGTCTCTCTCCTTGTTCTCACGGGGTTTTATGGCCAGTTTTGTGCAGTTTATAACAACACAGAGAATCCAATCTTTATCTTCATCTGAATTTTTTTAAAAAAATTACTATATGTGACCTCTCCAAATTCAATATCCTTGTCTGATACATTGCTAGACACACATGCTCACTACTTTTGTGCAAAATGACTTTATCTCTTGGTCTAAAAGGCATGCAGATCCAGAGGAGTCAGTCTGAATCCCTTCCATTCAGGCTGTGCGATCACACACCAACATGCCTTCTATTAAATCCAGCAAGTCCTCCCACTGCTCTGCTTTTTTGTCCTTCAATTACGAGAAAAACCAAGAAGCCTCCTGCCATCTGAAACGTTTTATCTGAAGCAGAATGTTAGTAGCTGAGATTTAAAGGTTTTTATGTTTTAAATGCTGACACGCCATAGCTATAGTGGTGCCAATAGCAATAGCGTTATAAATAGTGTATGAATATACCCTTGTTTATCTTCTCAAAGTGCATTTCCAATTCTGTCAGTGTACATGTAAGTGGGCTTAAGTAGCTTGTGTTTTGAATTCAAATACTATCGTGAACTGCAATATTTTTTTAATGAACTTGAATGAAATTATTGAGGACATCTGATAAGTGAGATTTGATGAAGCTTTAAAACATTTTTATCAGGAAAGGATAAAACATTTTTATCAGGAAAACATTTTTATTAAGAACTGTGAGACTGAGTGTTACAACATAATATCCTTTTCCTGGTGCTCCATTTTACTGACTTAAAGGGAGTCATTTGAACGATCATGTTAAGAATTCCATTTATTTATTTAAAAAAAAGTAAACATTTGAGGCACATTCCTACTGCAGGGTGGATGGGAACTCATACTTTAGTAGAAGTTATCTCTCTGATGACAAAGCAGAATGGGACATAAACCAGTGTCGAGGATTAAACCTCTCACATCCTTTCCTTGTCCTGACGCACCACTACATCAAATTCATGAGAGCGTCTTCTGCTTTACAGTGTGATGGGGAGATAATGATGTGCGGGTTCCGAAATGGGATTCTGAATGTTTTCTTCTCCTGTTTTCAGCAGCATCCATGTGTTTTTTTAGGGATGAAAGCGTGTTTTAAAAGTATTTCATACTGTGCCCCCAGCTCACAAGAGTTGTCTTAAAAGAAAGCCCTTATACTTATTTAAAAATCTGTGGGAACATTCAGTGTATAGTTTAAATGTGGCAATTTTTTATTTTATTTTATTTTTCTACACCATCCTCTGCTACAACTCAGTGCCTTGAAATAGAGATTGCATTAGTATTCTCTAAACCCAGGCAGGGAACATGACAGTCTTTGAACTCTGCATTTGCTGGGTAAAGCAAACAGTACATCGTGTTTCTAAACTACTGAATAAAGTTAAAATAATGATAATAGAATGAAACAGCCTTTTTTCTAAGAGTCTGTGGGGAGGGAAAGGCTAGAAATGTCAATGATCTTCAGAGATCATAAGGCGCTTTTTACAAATTGTGTATTTGGGAATTATTTCCTTGACTTTCTCAAGGAGATGGTCTTGTGTTGGGAGTGGGTGGTGACCATCATCTGACAGTGCCACAAGGGTCTACGGCGGGATGGGTTGGGACAATCCGCCTTTCATTTGGCCATCGTCTTACCTGCCGCCCTGACGTCCTTGTGGGGAAGGTCTTAATGGACAGGAGACTTACTCGGGATGAAAACAATTGTGTGATGGTGGTTCCAGCTCTCCAGCTGCAACATGTAACAGTGCTAAGCTGCCTTACAGATCTTCTGCAGGTCGTTGCCTTAGTATTTTAAGTAGAGGGGTATAAATGCATTCCGATTTTGCAGAGATGGCTCAAGGATGAGTATGCGACATAGGCAAATAGAAATGTGCTAGCAGGTATATAAATAACCAGGTCAAAATTGGACTACTTTTTTTTTTTCCTTGTAGAAAGTGAATATAGAGTTTTTAATAAAGGAACTCAGAATTAGATATTACTGTTTTGATATTTGAAAGACAAAGGTGTCTAGTGACAGCGACCTTAACTCTAATAAAAGGCATATGCAAATCAGCCAGCACTAGTAATTAAAAAGGAGCTACAAAAAAAAAAAGGGTCTCCTAGGCAGTGTAACTCTTCTAAGAAAAACAAAAAACCTTGTATGAAAGGCTGAGTCCAGATTTGCTTCCCAGATCTGTAAATCAGGAACAGGATTTACATGTGCTGCTGTTTGAGCTGGAATTCTCTTTATCCATCAGATTATTTTAGTGTTTTGTGAATAGTACTGCTAATTCGAATTTATCATTAAGGTCATTTTAGTTTTAACAGAAATCTTTTTCTGGTGTAACAGAAATCAAGTTTGCATGTAAAAGCTTTGCTGAGATACTCGGTGAGGACGGTGCTCCTCTATGCCCTCATGTCCCTGAGCAAGCCCAAAGAGACCCCTTGTTCCTGCAGCCCACGGGCTCCTGAGAAATGCCGGAGTGCAGCGTCTTCCTGCCTCTCAGCCCGGTGTTCTCAGGTGAATTCAGAGCTCTTGGAGGGTTCCTTTCTGACACGCTGCAGAACGAGAGGGTTACGCTGGTCACACAAGCAAAGGGGGATGATTTCCAGCAGTGCCCCAGCAATCGCCTCCCATCACGTTATGCAGAGACGAGACCTTCGGTGGAGTATCTCTGCCCATCTCACCTCCGCCCTCTTTGAAAAGATATAAAATAAGAGTTGTCTTCCATATATGAAGGACTGTATTATTCTCTGGGAATTTAAGGAGTGTTGCAAATGGTGGTCGGGTGCTGTTGCCCGGGGGTGGCCAGGTCCCGGGACATCGCCCACACCAGCATCCCCCAGCCAGAAGTTGGGAGCAGGAGGCACAGACTGGGAGCAGCTCCCATTCCAGGTGACAGCAGCTTCCAGGCTTGATTTGAGGTGGTCAGGAAATTACCATACAAATGATAGTTCGCTGAAAACAAAAGCAGACAAATAGCTCTCTGGTAAATATTTTTCAAGGGTTTTTAATAAGTGCCTGGATTTTGGTGAGGCAGCTTGCTGATGAAAGGTTTTGTCTCATGCTGTAAATTGCGTGTGTGTCCCAAGGTCTCTCTAAGCAAGAGAAACCAACAGCTTGGTGGTTATTTTTGCATTTTCTGTGTTCTCAAAAAGGAGGAGTTTGGGGACCTCCCGTCGCCCCCCCGTGCGAGCTCCTTCCCCTGCTCCTTGGGGCTGAAGAGAAGTGATAATTTTATCTGACACTTGCACGCTGACGTCTTGCCTTTGGTACTCTTTTTGCCTTTTTGCCTTTGCCTGCTTTGTCTCCAGGTTTGATTTTTACATCACATCTCCACACGATAATCACCTGGCCTCCGAGTTCCCCGTTTTCAGTAGCAGCTTCTTCATTAATATTTGAAGCATATGATTTTTGCTTGTTATCAGCAATATCCCAGGAGACAGCAAGAAAGACTGTGTAGGAGGGCATTTTAAAAGCTTATCTTTAAAACCAATGGTGTTTTGTGATTTAAAAATTAAATATGGATTAACAAATGGAGAACTGACACTGTCTGGGGAATCAAGATTGGATGTAGAGAGAAAAAGAGCATGACTCAACAAACTGCTTTATCACAATAAACTAAAGCTATTGGTGCGGATATGCAGCCTAAGTAAAGTGGAACAGTGCAAAATATTTGACAGTCAGATATTACCTAAGTAACTGCACAGTCGACTTAATTAAAAACATTTATTTCCCCAAAAGAAGAAGTCTGTAGAACAAATGAAAGCAAGCAGATTAAACAAGACTTGCTGAAATTGTGTATATATTATTCTGTTATCCCTTTTTTTTATGCAGAGAACATTGCTATGTTCTGAGAAAGGCATACAAAAGTAAGCTCAGTAACTTTTAAAAGGAACTACTTTTTCAGGAAACTCCTCCTCTGGACGCAGGGTCCGTTTCTGGCCTGGAGCAGCATCTGAGTGGCAGAAAGAGCAAAACTGACATTCAGACTGTTCCTGATCCTCTGCGTTGGTCACGGGCAGGTAGCCGAGTTGCTTCATCCAGTTGTCGTCCGGCTGGATGAGCGAGCACTGGTGCGGTTGGTATGCTTTTGCACGGGAGACTTCACTTTGAGTGACCGGGTCTGGTGGGAGGTGTCCCTGCGCAGGGCAGGGGGTGGCACTGGATGGGCTTCAAGATCCCTTCCCACCCAAACCATCCTGTGACTCAGGGACAGTGCCTTGCACTGCAGGGCTACATGCACCAAAACCTGACGCTGTGTTTAAACCCCATCAGCAGTCGAACATTGCTCAGAGACGTGCAAAAAGCAGCGTATTCTGGCAGGATGGGATGCCTGTGCCCATCTGTGAACAGTCCTGCAGACCGAGAAGCTGCTACGACCCCGTTGCTGGTACACACGTTGTGGTCAGAGTATCTAAATGAACTGTTTCTGGAAGTTTTTAAAAGAAACAGAAAATAAATGTGAATGAAAGACAGTGGAGTGCTGCTGGTGAACGGTGGAGTGAGTTCCCAGCCTGGAGGCCATTGAGGCCACAGTGTCTCTAATAATTGCAAGTGCCTTACTTTTACATTTTATCCAAGAAATGGATAATACTATCTGTAAAGCAATCTGATGTAATTTATTCAGCGGTGACCTGTGCTTCGCTGAGCTGCACCTGTGATCTTGATTTTACCCCTCTTGGTAGTCCCGGGCTTGCCCTGGCAGACCCCAGCCCTGCGACAGTGGTATGCCAGGGTGGTTCGGCCGCACTCTGACGGGCTGGCCACAGCAGCTTCTGCTTCTGGCTGCTCCTCCAACCGGCCAACCATACAGCCATGGCCTTCAAAGACTGGTCGTGCTGAGGAGCTGCCGTTAAAATAAGAGCCTTTCTCCCAGTCTGCAGAGGGTGACGCGTTCCCGCCTGAGTGACGGGAGATTTGATGTGGGTAGCAAATGGCTCTAATGACTTACCTTGATTTGGATGTGCAAAGTTTGAAAAAGTATCTGTAAATGTTATAACGCAGAGATATGAGCCATGAAATGAACCGATGTGTGTGTCGGCTTCGAGAAATAGAATTTTAAATAGAAAATTCAGTGCGCTCTATTCAAATAGATTTGATAGTAAAGCAGCTTTTCCGTGGTGTTAGTGCAAGCTTTCAGTGAGTAGGTAGGCATGAAATGCCAGAGAGAAATTTAATAAAACTGGTGAGCTGTCTTTTCAGTCATTGTTTTGGAATCAATCTAATCAAGTTCTTCCAATATGCCAAAATATTGGGAAGAATGATTAATTTAAAACCTTTGAAACTGAGAGGAATATTTTAAATTAATTTGCAGTGTTAATTTCTCCTACACATGTGGCAGTAGTTTATGTCATAAAAAAATAACTTTGGTCATCTTTCTGGTCACAAAATGAATCAAAAATAAAGAAAGTGAATGTTATATGTGAAGTAAAAGTTAACATCTCTTCTCTTAGAAATTACATTGATTTACTGATTTTTAATTTATATAGTACTCAGAACACCATTTAAATTCCTTCTTACAAGTAGTAGGCCTAACAATTTCAAGGGAAAATATATTGCCTCTTATCGCTCATTCCAGATTGAAAGTGTTGAGACTTTTAGCCGGTGCCAGCTAGTCCTCAGCTGGATGAGACAGCACAGAGGGGTCCAGTTGGGATGGTTTTGCGCGGGAGAATTCACGGGTGTAGTCACATCATAAAGCACAGGGATTTATAATACAAGCAAAAATTCCTCTTCATACTAATTAGTTACCCATGTACATTTTCAGCTATTAAGTTGAGCTTTTTATCTCTCAAATTCCCATGAGATATAATAAATGACAATTGAAATAACGGGCTGCTCAGCAGTGTAGCTGTAGGTGCATGTCAGGAGGTGTAGGTGGAAGTGTGTGAAATCTGGTCTGCAAACAATATAAGAAAATCTAATTAAATTTAGACTAATACGACGAATGCGCCAACATTAAGGCAAAGGGGCATATTCAGCATATTAATTTTTTCTTATCCTCTTTTTTTTTGTGTCTCTGGTCTTCTGAATTCCACATTTGCTAGTGTTTCCTTGCCATATCAAGTTTCCACGAAAGATGTAGTGAGAAAACTTTTTTGCCACATAAAGATTGTTTAAATATTTATTGATTGGTTGATTTGAGGATGTGACCTCATTTCTTGCTACCTTAAGTACCGAAGATCAGAAGATAAAAGTATTTTGGCTCTCCAAAGTTCTTGCTGTAAAGTAAATTTCCTTGTTTTTATTCTTTCTTAGGGTGGCACAGTAGGCGGGTACAGCATGTCCCACACTGTGACAGGTCTGGACTCAACAGTTCATTGAATTGGGACTGCTGGAGATAGGTCTGAAGCAAACTTGACAATACTTCTCCTGCTCGCACAGGGAAAAAATACCTGTTGGAGCCTGTAGGTTTGCATTAGTGCAAGGACAATCTCTGTAAGAGCATACGAGTTCTTAATGTTAATATCCTTAAGTGCCCGTTGCGCTGCTCCTGCCCTCCTCCTGTGGGATATTCACTATATTAGTGCAAGCTTTTTGGGGTGTTTGAAACGTACAGGATGAGGAGTGAATCTTGACAAACTGGTGGTGGTGGATATTCTGCCCTACGCATTCACTTTAGGAAAATCCGAGCTTTTTTCCATTGCTTGCTACTGGTGCTTCAGAAGCGTTCTCTGGAAATTTAAGTGTTACCCCAAAACCCTGAAAAATTTGGCTTGTGTGTTTGCTGTTATTTCTGTGTACGTTTTCACTTGGTTTCACTCATTTTAATAAGTCACATTTTTGAATTGGCAAGTAAAAACTAAAGTTATAAGAACGTGCACTGTGAAGTCCTCCATGCCCTTCTCCCCTGTGACCCCTTGGGCTCGAGGGTTTTAGCATCTCTCAGAAGCCCTCCACCGCAGCCTGAAAGATTTTGATTTATGTGTTTGATTCCCCTAAGCCCTAACGCTTGGGTTTGGGCTTCTTACTGTATGCAGCGAAAGGGAAAACAAAAGTCTGTTTTTCCTTTGTTCTTCCTTCTGTGAAGGAATCTTAAAAATCGGCTTGCCAAAGATAGAGGCATACTATTGCCATAGCTCCATTTGTTGAAAGGAAAATGAAGACTTTAAAGATTCATAATGTTTTTGGGTGCTCTGGAGGGCAGAATGGGCTTTACTGGAGGAATAATTTCTGCAGCAATCACTTTTCTTTCAGTTAAACACATTAGGTAGTCCAAATATTGACAAATATTTCATACACCACTTGAATTCAGCATCAAATTAAAGAGATCGTATTGTCTTTAATGGGCTGTTCATCGAAAAGCCTCTTTAGAAAACAGTCAATGAAGAGCTTTGTGCTTGAATAACTCGGGTATAACCATACTCAATCCCTCTTCTGAGGTTCCCATGTGAAGCAAATGCAAATGGCCGCAGAGCAGTGGTGGTTCCCAGTTGCAGGGCCAAGCACATCTGTTGTTTATTAAGTTTTTCATGCTCCTAAGCCTGCCCGCCCATATCTGTGGCTAGCCTAGATGGGATTACAAGTGAATTGCAGAGATGAAACGCACTCGCCGGGCAGAGGCCAGGTCTCGGGTCTGCTGCAAACTGCATTAAGGTCGCTATTTGAGATGTGGCAAACCTGCATCTAAGGGGGAATGTATTCAGACATTTCAGGAACTAGACCGTGACTGCAGTTGAAAGCCTGCAGAGCAAAGCTCTGCTTTCCAAGATGGAAGGTGATCTTTGCTTCACATCCTACATGTTCACTTCACGGCAGCACTCGCATCTCTTCAGCTCATGGTGTCCACAGGAGCTGCTGCAGCAGGTCAGAGCCGTGCGTGTGGCTCGGCACCCTACGCCCCACCAGTCAGGGCCAGTAAAGAAAGCCCAGCTGGAGTGGAAAGGTACAAGGATGTGCTTGTCCAACATCCTAGCCCCTACCCCACATTACTCGGTGTGACCGCTTTGGGAGTCTAAGTTACTCAATTTTGTGTTTTAGAAAGAAAGTAGGCAAGCATTCCCCATTCATCTCTGGATGCCAACCATGACTTAACAGCCAGCTGTCACCTCCACACCTCTTCAGCCAGCTGATTTCCAGGCGGGACCCGGACCACCCTTCTGTAGGCACCTCCAGCCCTTGACGTTTCAGTGCTGGGTACATAGTGCAAGCTGCTGGCAGCATATGTGGCCCCAGAGTATTCCCGACCATACAGAGGACTTGCCCTTCCCATGTACCTTGTGTTGGGTCCCTCTCCCAGGCGGAGTCCCCAGAGCAGCTGGCCGAGCTCTGGTCGGTAGCTGTAGTAGAACTGCGGTGGTTTGACATGGGATAAGGATGAAACCTGTACTGCCTTCCAAGAGCTTGCTCCTAACTTTTGTGCCTTTTATGACCTTTTCTTGCAGATCTCCATTAAATTGAACTGATTATCTACAGGCAGTGGATGGGGTGAGGGGGGAGGGGTGGTTTTTGCAATGCTGCGATAGTGATTTTATTGAACTATATTGCATTTTTAGTACTCATTTGAGAGAGGGTTATTAAAGCACAGTATTGTACATTAAGAACATTACTCCAATGTGAAGGAGATGAGGATTATGAGAAAGACAAGAAAAGACCAAGGAATTTAAAGAGTTTTGTTTCTATTTTTTATTTCCCCCATCCAAGGACTGGAAACATAACCTATTTAAATAATTCTTAGCTTTGCTGATTTTACACGTTTTGAGTCCCAGAAGGCAGTGGTCAGTGTAGAAGCTTGCAGTGATGACCTTGCCTGTGAATCTTTCGAGACAAAATATGCTGCAGCGGGACTGAGGACTAATCGGAAACCCAGGTAGGATCTAACAGTAAAAGTGTCTTTTGGTATCTCAGTCATCCCAAGCGGCATCTGCAAATCCGATCTAGAGATGATTTGCTTTCAAGACTCTGCAGAACGCTGTGCTTATATATGCTTTTATCAGCCGTGTATGTGAATCAGAGCTTTATTCAGCTTTCACCAAAATGCTATGAAATATGAATGTACATAATATAATGGCAGTTTGCTAATGATACTTAATGAAATTTCCTCCTGGTAAAATTAGACCGTGTGTAGTTTGCTTCTGTTGTGATCTCCATACAACAGGGACCTATGATTCTGCAGAGCTGAGGGTTAGTACTGTCTGAGAAGCCATCACTTCGAGCTTCAATTAAACTTGGGAAGCAGCAAGCAGAATAGTGTGTGCTAATAGAGAGCAGTTCCCCAGAAGAGGGTTGGGGATTGTTACTGAAGCATACAGAGAAGAGAACTTCATCCTGCTAGAAATATCCAGGAGTAATAAGCAGATCTCTCTGTCTTCCTTTGATGAGGCGCAAGGAACTGGAGGTGAAACAAAATGTTATGGAAGCCACCTTCTCTTCCTCTAACCCTCCATGCCCCCCAGACTGATGTCCTGTTTTCTTTTGTATTCCTCCCAAAATGTTAGTTGATCTTTCTAGCTGAGATAAGAGAATGCCAAATCCTGTTTGCTTTTGGGTGCTTACCTTACTAGTTCTGTGCTCTGGTCCCACGTCTCACTTTTTGTCCCCAGTAGCTCAAAGCCCAGCAGTTCCTATCAGTCTCCTCGTGTACCTCACCTATCGCGGAGCCTTTGCAAGCCCAACGCCGAGTTCATGACGGATTTTTTCATGTTGTAAATGCTGGTGTCTTCTTGGGTGGAAAAATTAGAAAACAGGTTTCCTTCCAAAAGTATACTTGAAAGATTTCTAATCCTCCCTCCCTTCCCACCGAGATTTGTCATTGTGTCATTGCTGTTCTCTGGATTTCTCAGTCTGTGAAGAACTGACAAGTCTTTACTTGCCCTAACAGATATATAACAACCAAGAAAATGCCATTAGCTGAGAGAAGGCTAAAATACTATGTTACCTCTCCAAGAAAAAATGAATTAGGAACATGGGAACACTCCAAATTGTAGTTAGAAAAGCTTCATCATTAGAGATCATTTTGTGCTTGCAGTTCATAATGATTCACTATCCAGAGGTGGCATCATTATTACTAGGGGGGGAAATATCCCTGCAAGAACAGCACAGCACTAAGCAGCCTCCTAAATTACAGTGTGGAGCTCCAAGAGGCAGTTCAGACAAATAAAACCATGTCATAGAGCCCAGGATTCTTTAGTGTGTGTGAAGGTTGCAGGAAATTGCTTTTTGCCGGGGAGCCAAACCAGCCTGGGAAGGTTTTGTTTGTGAGCAGTCTGGCATTCAGGCATTTTGGGAAGGAAACAAGTAACTGGAGGTGAGAAGGGGCCGAGCCTGGCTGCCCAGTGCTCACCGTCGGGTGTGTGGGAGGGCAGGGCAGCCAGCCGGCAACTCCCCTGGCAGGTAACGGGCTGGTTTTTAACTGCTTTAATGGCTCAGAGCCTCAGCTGGAGAGACGTGGGTTTGGCTGTGTGTATCTTAATCATAGCACTTATTTACAGGAAAACAGGGAATGTTCTGTTTCCCTGGAATCCAATCTCCTTTCGAATTGGTTGCCCTGCTGGGTTACCCTCTCCTTGGGTTCACGGCCACTGGCCACGCTCAAGAAAACCTTTGTAGCACCGTGGTGGGACCAGGGCTTCCACTGCAGCCTTGGAAGGGCCATCATCAGGGTGGCTTCCTTCGCTTCTCCCTGTAAATTTCAGTTTAGGACTTGGAATTTGCCAGTTTTGAGGATTTATGAACCAGCTGCAAGACTGAGATACTTAGCGGGTGTTTTGTGTTGAGCATAGTTCTAATTTGTATCATTGCTTGGCTGTACATTATGCTTTTAAACATGGTATTTTTGGGTCTTTGTTTCTGTCTCTACCCGCAGCCAGAGATTTTACCGCCTACAGTTGTTCCTAAAGAAACAGTGTTTTATAAAGTGTTCTGACATTATTTTTGAGAACTTTGCCTTTGCTATTTTTATGCACAACGCAGTAGAGCCGGTCTCAGTCTGACTCAATCAGACTCTTTAAAGACAGAGGGAGGATTGCATTAGTTTGGGATTTGCGCCGTAGGAGACCATGCAAAGTGTTTTGCACCCCCGGGGTTGTTCATCCCGCATATCGGCAGATGCGCCCAGGAGTTCCTTACAGACCTTTAATTCTGTTCCTCTCAACTTAATTCCGGTGTCTGACTTTGGAGTCTCTCTTTGCTGTTCGATAGCACGCAATGAGAATATGCCAAAATTCAGAACACAAATAATGTTATTTAGCCTGGAATTTGCGTTCAGACTCCAGCCCTGGGCCTTCGTCTAGTTCCTCAGAGCAGTGGTTATCGCCTTTTAGAGGTTTTACAGCGCAGCCCGCTCCGAACTGGGCCGTTTAAGCACTGCTGCCATAAAGTTGTAACAACAAAAGTGTTTGAAGCAGAAGTGGAACTTTTATTTTATATTGCTTTTTTTTTCCTACATGGTTACGCTGTATGGCTCAAATGTACTTTTTGTAGGACAGCTTTTAGGAAGCCAATATATCTCAAGCCCCCTCTACTGCAAACACCGAGGCTGGGTCTGTTCTCCAGCACTTGGGAGCATCGCGGCGGGAGCAGACGGGAGCTCGCCAGCACCGCGGCTGTTGATCTAACCTGATATCCTCCTGCTCTTTATTTTCTCTCTAGCAAACACAGCTTTTCTAAATCTTTGAAAATGATGATCTTATACCATTCTTATAATGTAATTTGGTGTTCCGGAGAGAGTCGTAATTTTTTATATATTGCTGGAGTTTAACTGCCGTAATAAAGGACAATTTTTGAGGTGATAAAATGCACTAGGAATGTCATTAAATATGCAGCAAAGCTACGACACAATGGAATTAAGCATTAATGAATAACATACTAGGAATATTAGTCTTCTGTATCAGTTTAGGTCTTCTGTTCTTTGGTTATGATGAGGTCTAACGTGAAAAAATGAGACAATAAACAAGCTTAGCAAAAATCAAATTTTAAAATGATTCAGTAGAATCTTAATATATAGAAAGTTTCTAAGTTAAAGCTGTTGCATATCCACAAGGATGCTTTCCCTCGGATAAATTGTTGCAGTTTCTTGTTTTAATGTAATTGTATTGTTGGTGCACATTTTATTTTTACAGTTGAATTATGATACTATGGAGACGTAATTTACATTCTAGCCTATCGGCACACCACTGCAGTTGTAAACTTCTTTACTGGCATATGCAAGAACTTAGTAACTCTTGGTCAGTAGGATATTAACTATTTCTAGTAAAGAAATGAAAGCCTGATCCAGAGCCCCATTAGAACTTTGATTTTGGACATAAGGATCCAACTGTCATTTCTGGATCTCTCTATAACTCAGGTTTTTTGACTTAAAGTTCATTTTTCTTGAGGATTCTGCATACTCTGTGCTGATTTAGCCGCCTCATTTATTTTTCTTTTCCTTGAAACGTGCTAACTTTGTGCTCCTGACTTTTCCGTTCTATAGATCTGTATTTGTTCTGGGTGGAGCTGTGGCTACATTGGCCCAGCAAAGGCAGTCAGAATGAAGCCCAGACAGTCTTCTCTGAATATGCCTGTTTTAAATTTTGGGGTCAGAATAAATTAATTTCTTTCCATTTCTGGCTGGCAGGAACTTTTTTAACAGTGAGCTCATTTCAATAGATTAAAGTTTCTTTGTACCGCATCTGCCAGAGCTGGGGCTGGAGCGGATTGCCATGGGGCATCGCCTATGGGCTCTGCGTCATGCTGTAAAGAGGACATGGGTCAGTCTAAGGTCCAACCCTTGCTGCTGGATGAGTGCTTGAGAGCTTGTATGTGAAGTGTACTGAAGGCCTCAGACCAGTTACTGGCCTTTCTCGCCTTGATGGGGCAGGGGGATATTATTTTGCTAGCTTCGTTTACTGTGAATTTACAGGTTTGGGAACAGGACTGGAAATTTTCCTACAGTAGAGTAACTTACTGAAATTCTTACTATTTCTTGCCCAAGGCTGATGACAAGTCCTGTAAAGTGGACATTGGGGAGATTATTCTGTTTTTTATTTAAGACAATAAATGTGAATTCCCACATATAACAAAGAATCACCTTAAACCCCCTACCTGACACACGGCTCCTGCTGCATAACGTTCGCTCTTCTCTAAAGCAAACGTGTGAGTCATGTATTGACTTCCCAGTGATTGCTCTTTGAAGTTTTTGTGGCTTTTGTGTCAGTTGTTTGAATAACTGTTTTACTGGTGAGGAGTTTGACAGCAAGCAAGCTGGCAGGCCTGGCTGTATTTCAAGAATATGAAATAATCTTTATAATTCCCGTTCCTTTAGGCTGTAATGCTGCTTTATCAGGGAAATATCCTCAACTGTCGTATCAAAGTTTTCACATGGGGAGAGTACTTACTTCTTTAAACTCAGTCTTCAGTGTTACTGCCACTGGTTTCTTTTTCTTCTACAGAATATATGAGGTTTAGAAGTAAAATATAAATACGTAAAGCACAATAAACATCCAGGAGGCAGCTCTTGGCAGCTGCTAATTTTAAAGTAACATATTAATGAAATTAATTAAGAGTTCCTTTTAATAATTAGCAACAGTAAACCTAACTTTCTGAAGCGATGTTTTCAGTATTGCTAAAAGTGATTCCCCCAAAAAGAGTATCTCTGTAGATAAATCATCTGAAAAAGTGTTAAATTGTCTCTTCTGCTACCTGATAATCCAATTAAGTGGTGATAAGAAAAATAGCTCTTGGAGAATTTCAGGGAAGCAGAATAATGTACTTAGTGTTGTACCAGAATCAAAATACCACATAATCATGGGTATCCATGGATACTGAAGCAACACTTTGATTACTAGATACATCCATTACCCTTAAATACCGGAGTTGGGTGTTTAACGCCCCGAACAATTTACTGCCTGACTGCCTGAACTTGCACAGAGAATTCTCCTGGGGTTTTGCCTTTCGGAGGCACAGCACAGAATCTGTCAGCGGGCGCAAGGAAGGCAGCTATGATATTTTTAAGACTCTCTGTCTTCTTCCAAGTTCCTGTGTGTTTTGCAACTGCTGCCGCCCAGATGGCTCAACTTGCCCGCCTGTCCTCGAGCTGCCTGTGAACTGGAGCATGATGTGATGTGGCCCAACCTCCGTCCCACGCCTGTGACATATGAGTGGGATTCCCGTGAAAATGCTCCTATGATCATCTTTCACAGCGCTTGCGCTGTTGGGACTCGCTCCGCACCGAATGGATGGGCTCGATGTTGTGTCTCTGCAGCACCAGAAGTTTCATCATGGCATGATGAGCACGTTGGTTATTTCATGGTGTAGGATCATAGAATCGCAGAATGGTTTGGAAGGAAGGGACCTTAAAGATCATCTTGTTCCAACTCCCCTGCCATGGGCAGGGATACCTCCTACCAGACCAGGAGGTTGAAGCCACAATTTCTCCACCGGAGTTTTGACTTCTTCATTTGTTGTGCAGGGCAGGAGTGGGAACCCTGGAAAAAAAGCCTTCTCTGCACAGAAGCTGCTGTGGGTCCTGAGGGCAGCCCAGGAGAGGGGCACGTGGGGCTCTTACTCGTGTGGTCCCACCACCAGCTTGGCTTTTTCCTTTCCATTGCATGAAAGGATCCGGTCCTCTTTCCTAGGGTTGATAGTGAGAAAATAAAATACCAAAGGAGAGAAGTAAACCAGGCATTTAAAAAGCACTTTGAAAGTGACCCTTGGGAGTGTGATTGTTTAACCCTAACTTTGTAGTGGTGGCTCCAGCACCGTCTCGGGGCAGGTACCTGAGCTGGCAGCACAATGTGGGGATTCAGCATCTGCTCCTGCTCCTGGAGCATGGCACGGCCCGCGCTTGGGGCATGTGTGACCGTCCCTGCAACACCGGCTCCTTTTATATTGTGAAAATGCCGTATGGTTCAGAAGGTCAACAATAGGAAAAGTGTGAGCAGAAACTTTTCATTTTTTCGTCTTTTGCAAAGATTGTGAGTTTTGTTATTTTATTTTCTTCCAAACCAACTTCCTTGAATGTCTCAATAGAGGTTTTTGTAGCAAAACATTTTTTTGAGGATAGTTGTGAGGCAGAATCTTACATAAGTAGTCTGTTGGAAAGGGGAAATAGAAGAAAGCTGGCATCCTGTGTAGGCAAGGAACGAGTGGGTTTAGTCCATTGTTCCTGAAAGTAATCGAACAAACTAAATCCTTCCTATAAGCTATTTTGCTAAAAGTAAAAGCAGGAAACCAAGAAACAGATGTCGTATCATCCCACTTGTTGTACAACTTGTCCTTTTTAGTCTGCCTTTGCTAACCCACTCAGCTTGGGTGTTTCAGATCACCCTTACTGCTCTTTCCTTCAGTGAGCTTCAGTACTGTTTTTTTCTGTTCCTAGTTGAATAGTAATTTTCTGCAAAAAAGGACAAAAAAGTTCTGTTGAATGGTAATTTTGGGGGGATATGCGATTTCATGCTTCCTAAATTTATTTGTAAACTGAGACTAAATTCAGTCTGCAGAATTGGAGAATTGGAGAGTGGAATTGGACAGCCGTGTTCCCATGGGGGAGCTGGGGTCCCCCCAGTCCCGGAGAGCGATTTGCCATCTGCACGCGGTGGCTTCGGTCTCGGTTTTGATGCTGCTCTTCGGCTGAAAATCAGCATCCCCTTCTGCTCCAGCTGGGGACGGTGCAGCTCTGCAGACGGGCGCAGGGACTCTGCCTGGGGTGCCGGTAGGCGATGTCAGGGTCAGGACACCGGGACATCTGAGGTACAAGTTCAACACCTCTCTGGGAAAGGAGGAAACTCAAGTTTTACCCAACGACTGTTGTAATCATTGAGTGAGAGGAAGAAACCAGAATCTCATGCGTAGCTCCTCATTTGCTTCCGCCTACAGGTCCCTTATAACGACTTGTTTCCAATTCAGATTAAATGGAGATTGTTGTTTTAGGTAAAATTAATTGTATGACTTCTTATTTTAATGAGAAAAACTGAAGATCTAGCAACACAAAAAAAAAAGTTTGATCTCTACATTTACTTTTTCAATCTGGCAGCCAAACCAAAAAATCAGGTATTTGTACATCCTTAATTGCCAGCGTCTTGAGCAGTACCTCAAGATAAATTTCCTCTGCCTCCAGCATCACTTAATTAAAACTTCTCCAGAAGTGTGTGAGAAAGCAGGGGCCATTATAAGGATCAAAGTGAAAGCGAAGCAGGTTCTCTTTGTGCAAAGATTAACTAGAAATGGCGTTTCGTGAGACAGCAGCTCTGCTACAATGAGTCTTGTCAGTGACTTAACGAAATTCAGAGGACTCTTCTATTAGAAATAAAATTTGGGGGCAAAATTGTTTTTTACCAGCCAGGGAGAAAGGACCCAACTTCACTTTGCATTTTGTTTATTTGTGAAAGAAAAGAATCTGGAAGTGCTGTTAATTTCGGTTGAAATGTTAGCGTTCCTGTCTTCTCTCAGAGTGCTGCCAGTGGTTGCAGTGTGGGGAATTTTAATGCCGGGAACAATACCAAACAGCCGAGTCAGTTTGCCAAAGTGGCACAAATCGCGGGGAAAACTAGAAGCTGTAAAACCAAATAATTTTCAGGTTATTGTCTGAGGAAATGGTTTGCCTTGTTGTTTTATCCTTTTCGTAGATTATTGTGCGTTTTTGTGGCTTACTTGTTGGATAAAGGCGCATCTGGAAAGGCTGAGCCTACCAGGTCTGCTCCTGGTGTTCCCATCCCAGATCTGATGTTATTACAAAAACCATTTGCTGGCAGCAGGGAAGGATGAAAAAGATGCCAGTGTTGGACCTCTATACATAGCCCAGAGGAGAAGGAATATTGTTTCAAGAGTAGAGTGGTGTAGAACTGACCGCCTTATCACTGTCGTCATGACCGCCTTTCATATACTGATTCCTGTCAATCTCTAAAACTGCCATCGTTGAAGGAGTTAAACATTTGCTGGCAGAATTGCTTGAATGCTGTATCTTATATATATTACAGTTCACATCTCTCATGTGTCTCCAATATCCATTATCTTCGTAACGGTCTTTGCATTTGGTTGCAGGAACCTGGTTACCTGCTGTCTTCCCTCACTAGACACAAATGACCGTAGCGATGGGCAGGAACCCGCCGTACCCAGCTGGTTTAATGTGTGGTGCTGCTGCTGGGACCAGTCCCGGGGGGACAGGGAGGCTCCGGCGCGGTTGCTGGCTGCAGCAGGGGTTCAGTCCCAGACTGCATGAATTGCCATAGCAGTCTCTAGCTAGTTAGACTATTTGCCACTTCTCCAGGCCTTCAAGGGTAATATATTCCTGCAGAAATCCTACGACAAAATCCTTAATTTGCAACTTTCACATTTTTACCGCTTAATTCTCTCGGAGGTTTTTACCTCGGGAGCACTGTGAATTAGCTTGACAGTTTAAATAACTGTGCACATGTGTTTCCTATTGTAATAAGAGTGCAGGATGAGAATATGAAAGTTGAACTTATTTTATATGTGCCATTTGGACAATACGTATCCAATTCCTTGGGCGTCTATTATTGCTAAGGAATGAAAAATGGCATGTGCCTCTGCCTGCCATGAGGTCCTCCGCAGAGATGGAAAGACTTTTATTCGAGCTCCTGAGCTTGGATGTAAGCAGAAGCCAATGTGACTGGTGCCGTCGGGTGGCTGGGATGGATCACCCTGCTGCTACAGCCAGAGCTTGTACTCCGGTAGCAGATGCTGCCCGGTGTGGACTTGAGCAAAACAAAGCAAATAAGAAAATAACACACGCCGACCTGTTTCGGTGGCTGGGAGCACACATTGGTCAATTTGTAACACTGTCACTTTCCTGGAAGAGACACCAGCAGTTCAAAACCCAAATATCCATCAACGTGTCTGAATTGTATTATCTGGGTCTCGGTCCTCTTGCATCTCACTTCTCTGCCTTTCTTGCTTGCCCTTGATGTGCCGTGTATGGCTCAGACCGTTCTGTTCCTGACGTAGCCTCAGAGAGTGCTTTCTCATGCTGATCTCTCCTCCTGCTGTTATATTGAAAGTATTGTAGCTACCATACTGCCAATAAAATATTTTGGGTTTAATCATTGATATTTGCCATTTAGCCATAATTCCTACTTACGGTTTATCTGTAATTCCTTTGTGACAGAGATGGCACAGAGGTTAACAGGGTATGGCACCAGCCACTCCGTTTGGGAAAGCTCTTCCACCATCCCAGCTGTAAGAGCAGGTCTCCATCTAGCTGGGGCTAAATGCATCGAGTCCAACCACGGCACCCCTACCGTAACTGGTGTGGTAAAAAAGCAGCTCTGTTACCCCTCCCTCCACCAGTGAACAGCAGAGAAACCAGGAGCTGACTGCCCAAAGGCAGTAAAAAAGTCTGTATCACAAAAACGACCTGAAATCTGCCCTCCCAAATTCCATACTGTTTCCTTTCTCCACTCTGGCTCCTCTTTTCTTTGAAAAACCAGGGGAAATGACATACTTTGAAGCTGTACGTTGCATTAGAGGCTTTTTTCCTCGCTATTGAGAGCCTGGCCACAGCTGTCTCTCTGTCCAAAGATGCTCGGTTCAGCTGGAATCATTATTGGCTATAATAAGATTTTTGGCTTCTCCATCCAGGCGATAGAGATTGCGTGACCCACACAATAGGTGTCATTATCCTCAGGATGGGTTGCTGAGCTGGTAGCCTTCCCAACAGCTTCAGCCTTAAATCACATAGGTCACAATTACTTAATATTAAATACTGATTTTTTTTTAATAATAGTTTTACAACAACAGAGTTCAGCTGATCTAGGGTGTCTTTTTTGTTTTTTCCAACGGGTACAGGGATTCTTTAGTGTAGATAGACTCTTAACTACGGAAGTATTGCTGTTGTGGGTGCCGGGTCTGAGACTCCTTTGTTTCTGTTTCTCTGCAGGCCTGGTGGGGTGGTCGTTTCATTGTGATGGAGTTGGGTATCTGGAGAGGAGCACCTGTAAGAATTCTTCTCTCCTGATTTAAAAGGCTCTTAAAGTTACTTACTAGTGCAGGGATTAGAAATCAGAAGGTGCCAGGGAACATTGCTCCGCGTGCCTGTCTGCTGCGGTGCATTCCTTGGGGCTGTGTTTCCGATCCTCTGGTGAGAGAGCCCGCTTTTCCCGAGTGAAAGCGATGGCGAGCTATGAGGGATTGCAAAGGATCTTCGCGGCAGCTTCAGATGCGTCTAAATAATGGCTCCCTCCAGCATGCAAAAGCCCTTTGGTCTCAACACTATAAAATATATCCACTCCTGTTCTGCTGTGTCCAAGTGGGAGCCTCTCGAAAGGGCACCGTGGAAGGAATGCATAAATTTTCAAGTGACAAATCTTGGAGCTTTATAACAGCCTGTGGGTTGGTTTGGTGTGGTTTTTTTTCTTTTCTCTCAATGAATTCTCCAAAGTTCCCACACCTTTATTCAACAAGAGAAATCAGAGTCTCTTGTCGGAGATTCGGAGTGGCTTGGCTTGGCGTGACGGAGTGCCGGGGAGGGTGCGGGTGCTTTCCAAGAGCAGCTCATAACTTTAAATTCTCCTCAGGTGCAATGCCAGAAGGGAGAGATTTTCCCCCAGCCAAGACACAAGGATGGCTTCTCCTTGGGTCCCAGCCGTCTGTGCTCTGCCTGTGGACGGGGATGCTTTTAATCAGCACGTGGTCCCTGCCAAGCGGGGCGTTTCAGGAAAGCTGAATAGCTCTGCTCCCGGATTTGAGTTGTTTCTGTCTAATTTTGACTGGGGCAAATAAAACGAGCGTTTAAAAAATGTTTAAACTTTCTGGACTTACTAGCAATGTGACTTTCCTTCCTCATTTTAAAATGAAGTTTACTTTTAAAAATCAGCATTGTTTTCTTTTAAACAAAAAAAAATATCAAGTTGCAATAATTTCAGGTTGTAATCATTGTAAAACAAAATGAAACGTTCTGCATGAGTCAGAGAAAAACTTGGGGGTTATTACTCTGTTTTATTCTTTTTCAGCCTTTCCTGTTAACCATTTTGTTTCTTCCCATCAAAACCAATCTTTTTTTCCCCCAGAGTTTTTGGATCAGCGAGTACCAACAGACCTGGCCTGACTTCAGGCAATGTCTGTGTCTCAGCTTCTCTACGGCTAAAATAAGGAAAAACGATCCTGACCTACTTTGTAAAGTGCTCAGAGATCTGCAGAAGAGCTCCATTTTGCAATTTTAAGCCCATGCGTTTGCTCTTTATGAATGTTCAGTGTTTTTCTCCAGGTGTTTGTGTGTCTGCTTTGCCCTGGTTTGGGATGATTCCATTCTCGTGTGCCAATGGGGGATGAGCCGCCGCCTCTCTGCTTTTTCCCTGAGAAGACCTTCTCGATTACTTTATTTAACACTACTTTTAAATCTGTATTTTAAAGCATATCTGTGAATATCTCCTTTGTCCGGCTGTCTTTTAATTAACTCATCCCCGCTGCTGTTTCTTATTATGCGTCTCTGATACTTTATTAATTAACGCACTTTGCAGTGTACTGAGGAAGTTGGTATCTAAGATGCCACAAAAGATGAAAGTGTTTATCACCGAGAAACAAAATAATGAAGGCAAAAATCTGTTTTCATCTGCCAACAATGACAAGCAGATTGTCACTGGAGACTTGGGTTTTTTTTTTTTGCTTTTGGGGTTTTTTCACCGTAAAACAAGCTATATAACTTTAGTATGTGAACTGTGCTAAAAATGAGTATTTCTTTGGTATGGATGGATGGATTTATCACTATTACTGTGTTGATGACATTTTTGCAATGTTACCTGTGTATTTCTGAGAAGTCCCATTCACAGACGTGTACTTTGTCTTGAAGCTTCAATTGCTTGGGCCGCTCCATCCATTTGGTGATGGACAGTTGAATGAGTAAGGATTTTCGTGAACAGTCTTTGCCAATATCTCAGCTCCTTTGCTGTTCCTATTCCAGAGAAGTTGTTTCAGTAGAAGCATTCTCCCTCAATATCCTTCAACTTGCAAAATTAAAAAGAATGTCAGCTCTTCACTGAGAGAAAGTTTTGTCTAACACATTGTCAACATCACTTGCCTTTCAGCCTGATGATGTTTGGTGTTTTTTTTAAATCAGTTTAAGCATGTTCAGGTAGTTGTTTGTTTGTGGATGTTCTTTTAAAACCCTCGACTGACTGGTTTATTTTGCTTTTCTATGATATTGTTCTTGCCCATCTGTTTAATCCGTGACCCTACCCAGCCATGCTGTACACTGTGTGTATCCCAATGAGTGCTCTGTGCAAAAAAAAGATTGTATGAATCCCTCAGGAAGCTTGAAATGAAGAGTAAGTGCTCCATAACGGCAGTGATCCGATCGGAGAGTTTCTCTTCCTCCCAGGCTCCCCTTCCAGCCATGTGTATTTCCCGCTGCCTTTCCTGTGCTTTCCTCTGACAGAGTCCTTTTCTTCTTTCTTCTTTCTTCCACAGGTGGGCTCTGCATTGCTCAGTCCCTGAAAATCCCCCAGGATCGCAAGGACAAGACCATCGACTTCGATAAAATTATCAAGCAGCTCCTAGAAACTCCCAATGCCAGGGCCATCGTTATTTTTGCCAATGATGAGGACATAAAGTAAGGATGAGTGAGGGAATGAATTCCTTTTGTGCTTGATAGCTATGCGGAAAAAAGCAAATAAGAATACGAATAATGAAGTGGAAGTGTCTGTTGGCAAGAGCAGTGTGGGGATGTGGAGTTCACGTTGTGGAGGGCAGCACCAGGCATGGAGATGCTGCTGTTGCTGCCCCAGACCATGCATCGCTGGACTGGGGAGGAGGGAATGCTGATCGAGGTCTGGATGCCTTTCCTGGCGCAGGGTTACTCATGCACTGGATAGCAGACCTAACCTTACCTCTCGAAGAGGCATTAAGAAGATGCCCCTCTCTCCAAGCTCATACTACTCTGTATTATTCATTAATTCAGAGTCTATTTTATGGCAAGTGATGGTTAGTAGTGATAAAATGTCTTAGATGCTTAAGGTTGAGCCACATAAGCTGATCAAGGCTTAACCACATACCCCTTGTACATAAAATAATATAAAGAATATTTTAAATATTTCTCATTTCCCCATGCTACATCTTCTGTCTCCGGAATTTTAAATTTACTTAAAATTTTGATGGCGTTGTCAATTGCTGAGAGGCTCAATTCTACAAAATGAGACACAAAGAAATTAGTATAAAGCTTCAGTAAAGTCAATGGCAAAACTTTAGGTTTTAGTATAATCAATATTTCAGTCTTAAGATACAGGATGAATTAAAAGAAAGGTTCAATCTGTGGTGCATGAATCGTGATATGGTGTGTTGTTAAATTCCTGAGCCCTGTTGATTACAGGAATATGCTATTTCTGTTCATACTGTAGTTGCAACACACCATTTTTTCCAAGCAATTATATCTTTAAATGAAATTAATCTGTGAACAAAACATTCTTTTCCGCAGGCAAATCCTTGCAGCCGCCAAGAGGGCAGATCAAGTGGGTCATTTCCTATGGGTGGGCTCGGACACGTGGGGCTCCAAGGTGAGCCCCTTACTTCAGCAGGAGGACGTCGCCGAGGGAGCCATCACCATCCTGCCCAAGCGAGCGACCATCGAGGGTAAGAGTTCTCTCCTGCTTGGCTTTCTCTCCTGCTTCCTGCAACGCTGCTGGTACAAAAGTGATCATCCATCATTTTTTCTGATATGTGTTTTGTAAATTAATGCATACAGACGTGGTATGATACAAAGAGTACGAAGTGCATTGAGTAAGTCTTCATCTCCTGAAATTTTCCTAAATGTCTGTGTTCCTCATCTGAAAACCACACGTTATTTCCACAGTTGAGAAGCTAGACACAGTTATTTATTAAAGGCGCTATTTCAGAGCTTATATTAAGCTGTCATTATATGACAGGGCCTTTATTACTTAAAAGAAAGTAAACCAAAATGTTCTTAACATATCATGTATATACATAGGAAGAGAAATTTTTTTGTCTCTGAAGCAGTGGATAAGTTTTCTACTGAAGAAGTCAAAATTCATTTTAAAATCAGCAGTTTCCATTTAAACTTAACTTTTATTTTATTCAAATCAAGCACTATATTTATTTATACATACTGCTTGTGTGCTTCACAAGTATATGTACTTGTACATATGCACATGTATATAAAAATTATGGGAAACGTTTTTTACATAATCCCTTTGTTTCTCAACATTTTGCTGTGTTCTGAAGTGTTTGTTGTCTGATCTTTCCTGAATTTGTTATCCCTTTTTTCTGTACAGATACTAAACTATCCAAGTGGCTTCCTCTGGGCAAACCAGACTCGCTCATTAGAGTCCATGTTCTCTATAATATGAAAAGTTCTTTACAAGGGAGACAGTCAGTAAAGAAAGCAAACTCCTTGGCTGGCACATGGCTTTGTGTTGGGCAGGGTCTCCAAAGAGCCCTTGAACGTCTTGCCCACATTAAAATAATTCTGGTGTCTTCATTCATTGGAAAACCAAATATTTGCATTTATTGTTACTGTGTCTACACTACCACCTCATTAGTTATTCTTCTCAGCTATATAATATGCTGCATCATTTTACATTTTTTAAACCCTGGAGGCATTTTTGCATGTTATTTCTCCATAAATACGTAAAGTTGATATACAATGAAGTGTTTTGTTTCTGAAAACCAGGATATTTTAATAATCTTTTCATACTGTCTGTTTTCATCCCTGAGGGTTTCCGACACAGAAACGAAAAGTCTGCCAAGAGTACAGAGAAATAAAAACTTCCCAAGTTTGTTTTTTTTTAAATATTTTCCTTCTATATTACACATTAAACACATTGGACATAATGGGAAACATGCAGTTTGCTTTTGGACAGAGTAAGTGGTGGTAACAGAGTGGAAGGGTTCAAGTACAGAAGGTTGCACATATCAACGTATTTAGTGTATCTGCAAAAAAGTATGTCCATTGAGCCAGCAAATATCTTCTTATTCAGTGAATATATCAGACTATTGCCTACAAGTCGGCTAGTTGCATTTTGCACTTGTAGTCATGAAGATTGCATGATTACTTGTTTGTGATGCTTAAATTACATTTTGTCTATCTATATAATTGTGTGCATTCTTCAGGTGCGGGTGCCACGCAGCAGATACATATTTTGAGTTGTGTGTTGCTTTGGGGAAAGGGCAAACCCCCCAGCCAGGAGTAGGTACTGCGCTTGGTTTGGAAGGAGAGGCTGAGCACAGCGCCCAGAACAGCAGCTGCCAATGTCTCCTGGCTGCTCTGTGACCGCTCAGAAAGGTTCAGGCTGGTTCTTACCTTTTTCAGCCCCGTTCATCCATCCCTAATTGCCATCTGTATCTGCCATCTGCTGAGTCCTCCTAGGCGGGAGAGCAAAGGGATGGTTAAGAGCGCAGAGGAAATTCCCACTCTCGTGAAGCAGTTTTCCAGAACTCAACATTTCCCCTTTCAGACTGATTCCGTTTCTCTGTCATTCACTAAGAGAAATATCCAGTGAAATCTGTTTCCCACAGAAGTAAGTAATCCGTAGGTATTAGCATTTCTTTGCTCAGTGAGGCTGTTATCCATATGGATGGTCTGCCTTTCTTGCATTTGGACCGCTGCATGTTGTTTTGTTTTCCTTTCTGTTGTTGTAGTAATTTCATTTGGCTATGAATCCAAGAGAACTGCAAACAGACATTTTAATGTTATTCTCTTATCATCCAGCAACGAACATCTGCTTCCTAAAATTTAGTAATGCCTTTCTTTTGATGAAGACATAAAATAAATGAAATAAGAAGCCTTGGTTTTCCCTATAAATTCATGGAAACCAACTAAATTAGCAGAATGGAACTCAGTTTTCCCCGAAGGACGGTGTCTTGAGCAGTGTCCCAGCCTAGCAGTCTCCTTTTTGTGCGGCGGTGAGCAGCAGTGCTGCCGCCTGCAGCTCACGGTCTCCGGGGCAAGGCAACAGCTTCATTCCCACTGGATTTGGTGAGAATGTCTTTATTAGTCATGAATGTAAACATACAATGTAAAAGTAAACCCTTTGTTTTCCTCCTGAAGAGCATCTTTTTTGTTTTCTGTCTTTTCTTTTGTCTCTGTGTTAAATAGTATTTGTAATATGTTAGAAAAAAGATTCCTAACAAAATTCACTGGAAACAGGGAGCACTGCAGCCTTGACCTATGCCTTAACCTGAAATATGTGATGCTGCTAGCCTCTTTTCACGCTTCAGGGAAAAATGTTAAGCTGATAAGCCAGGAGATGTTAAATTGCATTGAAAATTAATGTGCCTGCATGTTCAAGTGTATACGGTACATTTTGGATTATCAGATTTTTATATGTCTGTAGAGCTATTGGTCATGTAAGTCACCTACTGAAACAGTCATTATGTAGAAAAAGACATTTTTCAAATAACTTTTCTCCCCCAGATGTGATTCTTCAGGTGTGTTGGTGTGTTTACACCTATCTACATATTCACCATCTGAGGTTCCTGGTTTTGGTAACAGTGGGAATATCCCAGCAGCCTCTGACTCCAGAGAGTGTCTAAAGCGCTCAGTTTCTTGGAGAATCAGGCCCCAGATACACAGTTATTTGTCTTGATACTCGGTGTCACTCTTGGGACAGAATTTTCTTTGCCATAGTCCCATGGGGTGATTTAGGAAATCATTACATGAACTGAATTCATTCATCTTAAGTCAGTCTTAATATAGCCCGATTGTGTTTGATGTAATTATGCTGAAAGGATAAAGTTGCATCTTATTTGCATAATTGCAGTAGACAGTGAGCCAGAGGAAGTGCGCACTTAAATAGTAATCACTTCATGAAAAGTTGTGTTTGGAACAAGCTCCGTAGCCAACTTAACCAAGTGTCAACTAAGTTGAAAGGCTTTGAGAGGTTTTCAGGGAGAAAAAGCAGGACGTATTTATTTTTAGAACAACCGTGGCAGCGTAATATTGTCTTCTGGTCATCACTACTTTGAACTCTTCCAAAACAAGGTTGTGAAGGTGTGTCCTCTTTCTTCTCTAAAATGCATTCAGTGGGATTTTACCTACTGCTGCTTTGTTCCCCAGAAACCCTTCTTCTTCTTCACTTACCTGAGTAGAAAGATAAATGCTGCACATGGGGGAGATTCCTGCATCAATTTGGTGTTGAGGAACAGGGAGAGTGCCCTGATGGTCACGGGAAGGGTGAAATGGCGTAAAGAGGAGCAAGCGTGTGAGCTACAGGAGGATTTGGGGCAAGGAACGCGGGCTATTATGGAGTAATGATGCGATCAGGATTGTGGTAAAAATGGGAGATGTTGAGGCAAGTATAAGAAGTTCCCCAAATTTCAAGTGCCAGAGGGAAATGGAAGCACAGTGGAAAATGACAAGGTTGAGACTTCGAAAACCAAGTGTTTTCTACTTGCAGTTCAGCTGAGCTACTTGCCTTCAGACTAACAAGTTCCTGTACGTGGTTGTGTTCTCCTTAGGCAGTGACAGTCTAAGGGAAAGTTGTTCAGTTGCCATATTTTTCATTTGAAGTCCCAGAAGCTTTGTAGACCATCCAAACCAGCAAGAAACAAAATGTGGAAACACTCCCTGGATTCTCATGGCTTGGACCATCATTCCAGCTGCGGGCTTCTCCAGGTGATGGCTGGGATGAACTGCAGCCCCATTTCTTTGCAGATGGAAATGAACTTCTTCCACACTAATCTTTTTAATTGCAAACTGACCTTTAAGTATTCCACTGCCACTTTAACTCTTCATGTTTCAGTAGATTTAATAAACTTCAGAGCATTTCTTCCTCTTGTTATCACTACTGTACCCAAATCTAATTATATGTTTTAACTGCCTGGGGTAGCTCTCTTTATTACACCATATAGATGTATATACGAGTTACCTGGATGACCCTCTGATTAAAGATGATAATACTACTGGTCCAGACATCAAATAAAGTTCTCCCTAGCAGGCAGATTCAAAGTCAGGAGTTCCTAAATTCTTTCCCTGGAGGAACAGCAGCTCTTTCTGCCAGTGATAAGAAGATACCCGTGGCATAAGAGATGGAAAAGCCTCGTCTTTTTGGAGCAGGTTAGTGCAGTACTTGCTGAATTCAATATGGAAAGCTGTTAGACAGTCCATGTCCAGAAGATACTCAAGTCTGAGGAATGGAGTCAGGCAGACGGTCTTGGGTATAAGAGTAAGTGTCTTTTCCCTTTTTGTTTTTTTCTTTCCCATTTTTTCTTCTAGTCTAAGCAATGTCTACACTTCAGATTTTAAATTTGATTATATCAGTCTGCAGTATCTATTCAGATTAAAAGTGTCTCCTTAGACTCCTTCAAGAGTGTGGCAGTAGAGAGCATGTGTGATGGGTGGAATAATGATATTCAGGATGTTGGCTGGACCTTCAAAAGGTGGCTACACCTCACTGCATGGCAGGCCAGCGATAAATTTCTGTCAAATGCAGTGTTACAGCTGAAATGAGGAAATAAGCGGCTTTATTCCTGCAAAAATATTCCTGTCATGCAACTCCAAGATTTATCCTTTCGCCATCGGTCCTGTGCAGACCCTGGGTGAGGTGCTCAGAGCTTTTACAGGTGTCGCCGTCGAGGTGGCGTCCCTGGGCTTCCTCTCCAACCTCTCGCTCAAGGCTTGGTGCGGGAAGAACACCTGGTAACCCTTGGTAATACCAGTTAGTGTCTTGCTGAGCCCCTTGTTAATACATGTGAAGTAGGGAAAACTAGCATTTTCAAGAGCCAGTAGTAATTTTGGATGCCCTTTTGTAATCTAGCCACTCTGATACATTGAGGTTTGCAGGATCTATAGAAAATATTGAACATCTTCTTTTTAGGAAATATGGATCATAAAGTCCTAGAGCTAAAACTAGAACAGAGATAAGTAATTTCTGAAAATCGCAGCCATATTTTTAAGGAGTCCAAATCCCTCCAGTAGCTCTTACAAAGTTTCAAAAATACATATATATCATTTCTGTGAATTGAAAATGTTTCTCTATTCAGAGATATCTTAGAAATCGTTTCCCTTATAATCTCAACTGTAAAGAAGATGAACAACTGTCTACTTACCTTTTGCTTTCCATTGTTCTTGCGCCTCTTTTCTGTGCAAAAATTTTCTAATTGGGGTGTTAAACTGTGGTTCATGTTGTTAGCATCAACGCGACTGACTTAACACTTTCAGATATCTGCTTCTTCATCTAAGTTTTTTCTTTTAAAATAATCTTCCTCATCTTTCTTACTTATACATGATCTGTTTTCATGGACACCAGCATACAGTGAAACGAAGCCAAGGGGAGGAACAACTGTAACAGAAATACAGAGGCTAATATGTACGTCTCTAGTATATACATATATATGATGTTAATTATTTTGAAAGTCTGGTGAAGTGCTTTGCCAATGACAAAAAAAATATTCTTTATGTTCTGAGTTCAGGATTTGATGCAACTAGGCAATGGAATTCGGCTAGATTTCAGATTAGTGATTCATTTCCAGCAAGGAATGGATGTGGCCGAGGTTCGCGATCTCGTGCAACTCTCAGCCGTGAGGTTAAAGGCTGGCTCCAAGTCAGCACAAGGAAGTGCACGGCTACTTAAAAAAAATACAAGCGTTGCAAGTGCTTAAACCCAACATAACAGTCCTTGAATTTTTGAGTTGCTTGTCTTCCAGAGAGACGGTAAATCATGTCTTTAATGTTTTGTATTTATTTCCAACAAGAGCTGATTTGCTTCTTCTTTTCTTTGGGCGGTATTAAATGCAGAAAATGGAAGAGCAATGATTTAAGAAAAAAATAGAATGCAATTATATCTCACTATTTAGTGTCTCTCAAATATTCTATCTTCTGATCCCCAGTCTAGCAAAACAAAGGAGCTCAGGGTTCATTTTCCCCTTTGTTAGAGGAAGTATTGAATTTTATCCAACATTAATAAATATGGGTATGCTGTCCTGCATCCAGCTATGGCTGCCTTTACCCCAGGATGTTTCTCTGGGAAAGATGTGCTTTGTGCAGCGCTTACCTTGAACAGAACAGAAGCCTGTCGTATATCTCACAATAATATTTGTAAAATAGTCTGGTTCGGACTTTTTTTTGGTTTGTTTACAGCCTGGTTCGGAGTCTTTTACAGGGCTCTGTTGTTCTCAAGCCTTTTCTCTGTGTCCCTGGGGCACGAGCATGTGCTTTTAAGAGTGTTGAGTGAGATGGAAAGATCCGGCTCGGGGGGTTTGGATCACCCCGAGCTGCGGCGCTGCTGTGCTGGTCCCACCGGCGGCGCTGGGGTCACTGCCGCCCTGCTATAGCAGAGCCCCTGGGCACCGAGAGCCAGAGGGGACACCCATCGCAGGGGAAAAGCCGTAAGAGGAGTAGCGTGGACCAACACTTCCGGAATTTACTCATCGTTCCCCTTCCCAAACCTGTCCTGGTTTGAGCAACACAGGACTCATTTGTCTTCTAATGCTTGGGAAAACTGCACTTTTAGAAGACTCTAGTGTCTGAATTTGTGACAATATTTACTTTATAGCCAGCTATATGTGTATGGATTTCAAGGTTTCAGTGTTCTCGATCTCACCAGGTGTGGGGACGAGGAGGAGCAAGACCCAGGCACTTGACCCAAGCTGCCAACAGGGTTATTTCATACCATGAAGAGCACATTCAATAGAAATTAGAAAGTTTGCTGAGGAGTTCTCTAACTCTCTCTTTTCCTTGATGGCTGCCATCCTGAGCACTCCTTGCCCCGGTGCCGGAGCCCTGAGCCCTTCCCTTCCTTCTGAAGCCACAGCGCTCGCAGGGTCCCACATTGGCTGTCCCTGCGGGGAGTGCACGGCTTCCTATGACAGAATGGCCTGGGTATAGTCCAGGATCAATACTGGTTCTTTAGTATTGTTAATGTTAATTATTTAGTCTTATTCTATTGCATCTGTTTATATTCCAACCCTTGGGTTTCCTTGTTTTTCCCGATTCCCTTTCCCAGGTGGGAAGGGGTCATCAGGTGAGAGAATAATTGTCTAAACGACAACAAATTGTTGTGGGTTCCTCAAACCATGACACCTCCCCTGACTTTTCCTCTCATCTTCTTGCTCCCACCCATATGACGTGTTTCGCTTTCTGCGCTGCTGGAAAGGCTCCGGTGCCGGTGGGTTTGTTCCCCCTTGGCACCTCCAAGGGAGATGTTGGCTGTTCCGGAGCAGTGGGACCAGCATCGCCATCTCCCCTTCCTTCCCTGCACTGCCAGCGGCGGGCTCCTGAGCCTTGGGGGAACACAACCCTGCTTTCTGGGGCTTTAAATACTGTAATTAAAAGCAACAACAGTCAGGAAACGCACTTCAAGTCTGGTTTGTGTCAATAGTTTAACAGAGAGACTCTGGCTTGGACACTGTCTCTTACAAGTAAAGTTTGCATGAAGGACAATATATATAAAGGTTTATTTGTATTTTTTCCCCCATGAGTAAATTGCCTTTACCAACTTTGGAATCAATATGCTAAGGAGCACCCTTATAATATTATAAGGGTACTCATATTATTAAGTAAGTAAATGAGAGATGTCATCTGTTAAGATAGGTTTGTTATTTCATCCAGTACATTTTAGCAAAAAGATGCTTTCAAATGGCTCTTCATATTCCTCAGAGAAAGCCTGTTAGCTGGCCAAGCATGGGTGAAGGAAGAATTTACCTTTTTGTTCTTCTGTATCAGTCATGCAGTGTTTAAAGTCATTCTACCCACAGATTTGTTGGGAATGTATCTTTCCCGGTGCTGATGAAGCCATTAATTGAATTTAAACTAATACCGCAGTTACTGGGAATCCAAGATGCACTTGCAGCTGTGAAAAGTTTATTGCGTATCGATTCCAGCCTGTTGAAAAGTGGCTCTGGGAGTTAGGATTCGCTGTGATTCCTCCTGGCTCAGTGCTGAGTCTCGTTGCCTCTTGCCTGCGTAGGTGCGGACTCCTGCAAGAGGAGAGTGGCCTGCCGGGCTGTAAGGACAGATGGATGGACAGAGGCGCGTGGTGTTGGGGCTGGGCACTGCCAAAGGGGACAGGGTTTATCCAGGGCGCTTGGTGGGCCAGGCGTCACGTCTCCCTCGTCTTACACGCTCTTCCCTGCCCTGCCAGCGGGAAGCTTCATGGTGGAAATTGTGGTACAGTTAAACGTTGGCTAAAATATGGCTGCTGGGGGCTGCCTGGTCTCCTGGGGTCAATGGATATGGTAATGCTGGAGATTCCGTCAAATTTCCGCCTCTATTCCCTGATGGAGGCAGAAATTGTCCGTTCGCTTGGTGCTGCAGTAGCGATGCAGTATTGGCTTTAAAGGGCTGAAGCAGAGGCTTTGGGGAGAGGTTTAGTAAGTTCAAAGAGACAGTAGCTTAAGGCTAGCGTTATTTTTTAATATGCAGGTATAGAGACGTTAAGAAACACAATTTTTGTAAAGTTTCAAATTAGGGTTATTTTGTCATTTTCTTTTAAACGAAGGCAATGACGCTTTCAGGTTGTTTTTTTTCTTTTGTTTAAGATTCCTTGTAAGTGTTAGTGACTGAGAAACAGCCTGAGCTGTAATCTCTGCTGCCGCAGACTCAAAGGGAATGCCCACAGGGCTCCAGACCTGAGCTCCCATCAGGGGGTGCATTCAAAAACACCACATACTGTTGCAACTCAAAAATGTAAATGTCTGCATCATTTCAGTGTAGTATTTGCTAAAGTTATACATCTGGCTGTCTTGCCAGTTGTCTTGTTCAGTTCTCAGAGTTCTTTTGGGGTTGCTTTGATGGTTTGAAGGTATGATCTTTTTAGAGTATTAAAGAGAGTTATCTGCCACTGCTCAGTGCGAGACACAGTTCATAACCACAACAGCATTAGCAAGAAATGTTGTCTGAAATGGGGTTTGAAGCAGTACCTTTTCAAATGGCCTTGCTGCTTCATAGCAAAGAAATTAGGTAGAAAGCTCTAATTGGACCATAAAGAACATTGTAAAATAAAGATTTAGGGAGCTTTCTCTTTGGCCCCTTGAAATGAAATTCCACGTTCGCCCACCCTACAGCAGACCTGGCTTCTCAAAACCGAGGTACTTCTCTGACTGGAGCCAGCTGTTATCTGTTCCGTGGGTATATGTCTCTATATTTCTGTCTTTTGTGTATTGCTCCCAGGGCTTATGTTGGCATTTTCTCTTTGATGTTCATATTTAACTGTTATTTCAGGACACTGGAGATTGTGTGGGTGGCTGTTTTGGGAGAGAGAGAGATGTGTACACACACAAACTAGAACAGTTGATGCTGTAAGAAGAGAGAATTCACAGAATAATATTTAGCTATTGATCACTGTTCAGATATATATCATCAGTGGTCTTTGTTTTGGAATTTACCGGAATTGCATTGTCTGAAGAACAATTTTCCCCTCAATGATCTAACACTGACGTTGTCTGAGCTATCTGTTGGGCACATTTGGGCGGAGTATTTCCATCCAGAAAGGAAGAATTTTATTTATAGGGAGCCTGCTATCTCTGTGTGCCAGCTCGTGATCCGCATGGGGCCTGGTGGGAACCTCCAAGCCTTCCCCCGCAGGTCTCCCTGCGCCCGAGGCGTCCGTGGCTGTCTGCGAGTGGGGAGGCTCCGCGGGGCAGCGGTTCCTCCTAGCAGCAGAAGGCCACGTGCTGCTCCCTGGCGTTTTTGCAGGGACAGCGTGGGCTGGCCACCAAACTCCCCATCCTGGCCAGGGGCAGCCAGTGGAGAGCACACAGCAGGCGCGTGAAGAAGGCAGAGGGCGGTTTCCTATCCAACCCCACCAAATTAGGAAATCCCAGTGTTTTCTAGCGCTGTTAGTCCTTGCTTCTGTGCAGAGTTTCAAGCCTCATTTTTCGATAGGAATTTATTTTCTCTTTGTTAGTAACATTGGCAGGATTTCCAGGATCTGGGGAGTGAGGAAGCTCAGGGGACCTCACCAGACCCTGCATGAGTGAGCCCCTTCTGGGCAGCTGAAGCAGAGCTGGAGAATTATAAAAAAAATAATGTTTTAGTTTCTTATTATGTTTAGGCATAGAAACAGAAGTCAAGAAAAGATTTTACCACCTTCTCCCACTCCCTCGGAGCAGCACTGGCGCTGTGTTTGCCTCGAGCCAGGCGATGCAGGGAGCTGAGGGGATGTTATGGCACCGAGTGGGGAGCTCGAGCGGTTTCATTGCTGAAAGGAAGGAGCAGGAGAAGGGAAGGAGGGAGTGTGGGTGGTGAGGTGTTCCCACAGGCCATCTGAAGCATCGTACCCGACGTCTGCCAGCATGGGCAGGGTCCATGAGGATGGGGAGGGAGAGGGAAGAGCTCCCCTCTCCTCTTTGCGTGGGGGTTGCATCTCTCCCGATAGTTGTGACACTATAATTTAAGAGGTTAACACACTTTTCTACTTTGCAGGAAGTGTATTGGCAGAGTATTTGTTTTGCCATTTATGTGTCATGTATTTTTCATGTAAAAAGGAAATTGCAAGAGCCTTCTGAAATAAACTGTTCCTGCTTTAGGTAAAAATAGCCATGAATGGTCCCAAATACCTAGTTTTAGAAATGCCATTCTGCAGGAGGGCTGAGAACCACAGATTGTTCCTAATGGAACAGCTAATTTTTCATCTCTGGTATACTGCTTTGGCAAAGCCGAAGGAGTTTAATATAGTATGTAGCATTTCCAGTCGAGTGCCTGGTGGGCTGCCCATAGATGTTGCAAAATAAGCAACCAAGAATGACAGTTATTTGAACAGAAGGACCGATGGTCTCCCTTAAGGTTTGTTCACGTTTGTGACAAATTTGGGCTCAAGAAAGAGCTCCGCGTAAGGACTTTGGGATTAGGTCTGTGAACACTAGGTGACCATTTATTTTCCCTGACAATTATTACAGTGTTTTAATTTGTGAAGCTTCAGACACTGAAATTGGGGGCAGTGAAACACAGAATACAAATACAATCTGCTTGTGCCATAAGATGATGGAAGAAATAAAAGGTTCAGTCATCAGTCTTTTCTACAAGGGTTATTTTTTGCAACAAGAAATTAAAATAACATTAATGTATTAGAAAGTAAAAAGAAAGAAACAAGATTCCCCTGCCATCTGCTAAGTCAGTACCAGTGTAACCCATTGGAGGAGCGTCTGCGCAGGCAGAGGCAGCAGCCAGGATGGGAAGCGCCTCCTGCTCCCCCCGGAGCATCGCGCCCTCGGCAGCCTCCCGTGGGGCTCCTGTCGCTCCCGAGGCCCGGCAGGTTCCTCTGCGGTACCAAAGAGGCGCTGGGCTGCACTGAACCCCACTGCGGCTGAGCCCGCGGCGCCCAGCAGCTTCCTTTGGAATTTGTTGGGTCTCACTCGGTTAATGGGTCTGCGCTGTTCCTGCCCTTCCCCAGCCAGCGGATGCAGGGCAGACGCCCGTGTCCAGTACCCATCACTGCTGCACCTCTGAGAAACTGCACCTGTTTCATCCCAAATGACTATCAAATCGCACGTGTCGCTCATTCATGTATATTAAATCCTCTACCAAGATAACTTTGAGTCTAATGTATTTACAGTAACGCATTATTTCCACTCTGCTTTGTTTAAACTCAGACATCTCAATGTTCTTTATCTTATCAGCTTTTCCATTGCTCTTTACAAACGCTAACAAATATTAACTTGTTTAATATTTTTCTTCCTCTTTGTGGTCATTTTTTGGTGGTCTTTGAAAGAAATTGAAAGCAAAACTTACTAAATTCTCACAACATTTTTTTTCTTATTTCTTTCTTCTTCTATGGTATTTCTGACTCTGTCACTACAACTACAACCTAAACAGATTCTCTCTCTAGGCCACTTGAAATTAGCCTCTGAAATCCTCTATGGCTTACTTATTCTTTCTCTTTATTAGCAAGCCAGAAAAGAGATACTACTTCACAATCTCTCCAGCAAGCAAAAATAAAAAAGTTTGAGGCTTTTATTAGAGTAAAATGTGAGTGTGGCATCCCTGTTTGCAAGTAGCAAGTTAATATGCCTACAGTAGACAATAAAAATGTATTCACTGTAAGTGCTATGTGTTTATTAGTGTCTGGGTTTTCCTGCATGAGTAGATATTGATTACCGTCCTAGTTCTCGCCATGGGGATCTGGAGCATCCTGGGAAAGATCTCTGTGGGCTCCGGCTTCTCCGCTGCTGGACTCCCTGCACTCCAGCGCACGTGAACTGTGTGTTCCTGAAACAGGTGAGACAGGTTCAGGCACAAAAATAAATGTGCTAATTTTAGAAAGCGAGCAGCAATTTGAAAGGGTTTTTTTGTTTGTTTGATTGGTTTTTTTTTTTCCTTTTAGTTTGTGTTGTTAATGCTTGAATGATTATAGGCTTTTGAAAGTAACAGTTTAGGAAATAATACACATAATAATACACATAATTTCCTGAAGGATGATACAATGAATGCTGAAGTGCCCTCTTCACTCACGCTGGGTTTGCGGATCTCCTTTGGGAGTGTGTTTTCATTTTCTTGACTGACTGCGTGACAGCACTAATGACCAAAGGAAATGGAAAATAATTCAGAAAAAAAATCCTCAATGTAATCACATATGCTATCTCTTTAGTAAAGTGAAGCAGGAGTCAATAGACTGATGATCTTGATCTGGTCAGGGTAGATAAACACAAACCTTTTGTCTCATAGTTAAAATATAATTGTTGGATGGTGAAGAACTCTATGTTTGCAAGTCAAAATAGCCCTCTGTGCAGTTTAAGGTAATATATCTTGAAAGTGTCGTTCGGTCTTTGTTTCAATTACATGACATGGTCCATCTGGAAATTAAGTCACTTATTCATGTTAACACAGCCATAATGCAACTAACACACACAGTTTGGCTGTGAGCTGCTCCGCTGCCGAGACTGGGGCTGAAAGGTGGTGAAGGACGTGGTCGCGGGAAACACCTGCTCACTATGGGATGGTCCAAGATGGAGAGCTGCTGGTTGAGTTGTCGCACGCGTCTGCTGTGGCTGGGAGGTGGACGGTGCATTTTGGAGTGTCTCTCCCTGGCGGCACAGGGCTGCGCTGCTGCCCTTGGGGAGGAAGCCTTGCCAGGGACGCTGAGTGCTGCCTGTGCTGCGAGATGGAGCAGATTAGTGACATTGTCTCTGCTAGAAAACTTCCATTTCCCATTGGGTGATGGGGGATTGGGATAGCCCAAGCCCAGGTGCTGTGTGTCCGCTCCCGCTGCTGGTTGAGCCACCCCTGTGCTGCTTCTGGAAGAGTCAGAAGCCATTATTCTCTATTTACAATTCGTGCGTATGCACAGAGAGGTGGGCCAAGAGCTCCATATACACAAGCATCAAGATGCAGTCAACCAAAGCTTTTTACACCTGTAGTCTTTCCTCCCTCTTAACTAAGTTAGGACGCAATTAATAATGTGATTGATTAATCACACAAGCTATTTAATAAAGAAGGACCAGGGAAACTAAAGTTTTCTACTAATCCAATATATAAAAACGCAGGGAAAAAAAAAGAGAAAAAAAAACAACTTCCCCCTCTCATACTGCTCTCAGCTCTGCTGGTGGTTCAGCAATAGCTCGTTGTGCATGGCGACGATCTGTCTCAACTTCCAAAAAGTAATTGCGTTAGAATTTGTACGAATGAAGTATGAAGCAAGTGAGTGGCCTCAAATTGATTATTACTGCTGAAAAGAGAATGGTGTAGTTGCTTGTGATTAATGATTAAGCCTAATTAGAGTCAGTGTTTTCCTGTTACACTGGTGGTAGCCACCTGTAGGGCCTGGGCTTCAGTATATTCTCCGTGCATAGGGGTGGTACCAGCACCTTTGCTTCTCTACACCGAGCAGAGGGGATGAGGGTCTTGGCTTTCCTCCAGCATGGTATGTACGTGAGGACCTGCAATGCAGTGAGCTCCCACGGATATTTCTGAAGTGAAATTAAAATTTTATTTCTCTCTCTCTAATTTCTTTCCTGGAGTACTTGTAGTGTTTGACCTGTTCAACATAGCCTTCAGTTACCCTTGTAATGAGGAAATACTTTTAGTCTTTCTTTTCAAGTTTAGTCTGTGTTCCTCAGTTTAATTACCACTTCACATAGCATAAATTTCCAAAGAAAAATATTTTAGGATCTAATGGAAGGAGTTGCTAATGACATCTGGAAGTTATTGACATCCCTTCCGTTCCTCAGTGTCGGTGCGCTGAGGCTGCTGCGCAGGCTGTGTCGCTAAAGATATTTGCCTGGAAAGGGCCTGTTTGTTCTCTGGCTTCATCCCCTGATTTGTGATGTTTATGGGTCTGTGCTGGTTACAGCCTACTGCTGTGTAAAGCAGTCACGGATAGCAGGGAAATGATTGGGTGGGGTAGTGTGGAAAGAAAGATGTTGAAGATATTTTTGTGTGTTCGTATTGGTAGTAATGGACAGCTGGGGCGCTGGGTGAAGGGGGCTGGGATCCGTGGGGTTTGAGGGATTGCTGGCCCCTTCCCACACGGTTTGGTGATGGGCACACGCGAACGTACGTTGTTTGTGGCCTTCTGAGACTCTCCAGCTGCCGTAAGCTTTTACTTAAGTCAGAAACTAAGCAGTGAAACAGCCTCTTTGCAAAGTGGTCTGGGCTTTTCTTTCTTTTTTTCCTTTGGTGTTCTCCCCTCCCACCCGGACATCTAGTGGATGTATTGGCCAAAAGCTAGGAAGAACTGAAGGCAGGTTAGCTGGGAGCACATCTCTGCGCTGGCTGGTGGCATGGGTTTCCTGCCTGGCGAGGTGGCATCTGGCTGGCGGGGGCTGGGGACCAGCATGTGTGATCCAGAGCACTTCAGAGATCCAGCTCTGTCCTACAGTCGCTTTCAGTAACGTAATACTGCTTCAGATATTCGTTCTCATACTCTGTTAAAGTTTGCATTAAGCTCTTCACTTACATGGGGCCAACAGAAAGTTTAATACAATACTGCAGC
Organism: Stercorarius parasiticus; assembly: GCA_013396915.1. NCBI lineage: Eukaryota > Metazoa > Chordata > Aves > Charadriiformes > Stercorariidae > Stercorarius > Stercorarius parasiticus. Next base: position 113,787 of record VWZL01002320.1, on the reverse strand, counting down.
AACTCTAATCTATGGAATGAAATCGGTGTGCTTTATTGGAAAAAAAAATCTAAATCACACCTGAACTCTTTCTTTAATGTCTCCCTAGAATTTAAATTATGCTTTTAGCTTTGGCAATTATTTAAAATGCTGATGTGTCAATCCCCAAAGAGAGAATACTTGTCTCTAGCATTGCCACTTGAAATTTTGGGAAGCCACACAGATGTTCATCTCCTCATTATGGAATAATGTATTTCGTTAATGTGTTGGTGTGAAGAGAGGGGAATACAAATTATCTTGCAACTTGAGAGCCCGTTTAAAAGTTTTCTTATGTTTAGACTGTTGTTCATCTCTACTAAGGCATCCCTGATGAGAGAGAGGTCCCCCGACCATGCCGGGTTTGGAAGTGCCCCTGGCAAAGGCGGCAGCCGAAGCAGAATCTGCTGGGTTTTTGTCTTCTCAGGGGATCTGTGTGTGCCACTCCTGGGGGATGAGGCTTGAGTTTCCCTGTGGAGTGCTGTGATTGCAGCCTGCTGGCTTCTTGGGTGCATGTCCGGAGCACAGGAAGATGGGGAGAGGATGGGAGCCAGGACCTGGCAGAGGGCACCTGCCTGATGGCCCTTAGGGCTGGCCAGGGGCCCCAAGGAATGCTGAACCTGGGATGGGGTAGCCTGGGGAATGGAGAGGGGGGAAAAAAAACAGAGGTGATGAGAGGATGAGGAATGGGTGCCTAGAGGGTATTCTGCTCCTGAAATATTATAAATCAAACTGGAAAACTTCTTGCTTTCCCTAAAGCTGCAGGGCATTCCCATGACAAGTGCCTGGGACCATGCGGAGACACCGTGGCCCCGAGGCCAGCCCGAGTGTTTGCTCCACGTCCCCCAGCCTCAGACACCATCCTCGTCACCTCTGTCTTTTCACATACTGGTCTGAGCACTTGGTCTGGGCAGCACCTCGTGGTTTGATGGGATTAATGTGCGCGGTCGGAGTGGAAGCTGGAACTTTGTGTAGCAGCCTCAGTGGAGGAGACTGGAGGGAGGCAGGGAGAGAACACTAATTATATCGCTCTGTCTCACATCCTGTCACGCTACGGCTGGATGGCATTATTAAAGCCGCCTTACAAGCGGGAAGTCGGTTGTCAAAAATCAAGGAAGGAATTTTTTTTATCTTTTTTAAAGACTTTAGGGGCGGGGAAGGAAGGGAAGAAGTTTGGAGTTTTCGGGTAGTATTTTCCTAGGGTGGTTGTCTTCAGGGGAATTTGAAAATAAGATCTGTGGCATACCTAGTAGTCTCGATCCGAGACATGACTCTGCTGTGCACAATTATGTCCGCTCCCCGGCACCGGCACTGCTGGCCTCTCGTATTCCGGGTTTTGTGTCGGCTGCACCTCATCACAGGCAGGACCGCGGGTGCCGGACGTGTGTGCTGGTTAAACGACGGCAGCGCATAAGGGAGGCAGCACCTTCAACAGCATTTGGAAAGAGCGACGTTACTTTCCTCTAGCCGGTGGTACCATGTCAACAGTAAAAAAATGTGGCAACTGCCCATGTCTGGTTTGGGGGGGGGGTATAAGTATGGGTCTGGGAGCATGCATATAAATTTTAGGATGCGCAAATATAATTACGCATGCTGTAATTATTCACGTTGACATGGTAACACTTCAGCGAGGCACAGGCAAATATATACAGAGAAAGAAAGAAAATTAACTCTGTGTATTGAAGGAATCGAGTGCAGTGTAAGGAAATAATATTTGAAACCGTTGAATTCTGCAGGCTGGGGCCGCCCTGTGCGTGGCGGGGAAGGAGCCGCCCCCGCGCTCCCCGCGCGGCAGGAGCCAGGTATGTCTCTGCCTCCGCCGGTGCGTCTCTTGCCGCCTTCTCCCACTGCCATCGCAGGCAGGAGGGTGGGCTTTGATTTCCTTTTGTGTTTTGTTTACTTGGGATGGTATAACGATGCCACCGAGCATTGATGTGGTTTGTCCAAGTTGATTTTCAGTGCGTGTGCCAGAATGGCACGGCTGGGGGGTGCGTTGGCCACTGCCAGTCACATATCACAGGATGATGGAAAACTAACTCTCGTGTAGCATCGCTGTGGGTCCGGTCCTTGGCGTGCCTGCTGACTTGGAGCACGTGTAGGGCAGGGGGGGCTGCCATGGTCCCAGCGGTGGGGATGTGGGGCCGAACTGCGGCCGTCCTCTGCAGCAGTGTATTCCTCTGTGGGCAGCGCTGACCTTCTGTCCGGTTCATTTTGGCATGTTCGTTATGTGTGCTGCTTGATTTTTATTTTTTATTATCATGAATTATAACCTGTTGAACGTATGGAAAGGTTACTCCGGGTGCTGCATTACAACATAGAGGGATTTCTGTGTTTTTATCCTCGCTGTAAATTATGCAAGCCGATGACTTGAGTTTAAATGCTTTTAAGGGTACGCAATGTGCATTTTGGCTGCTGCTGCTGCTATCAAAGGGAAGGAAAGCACTCTCATGTTCTGCGTTTAGACCTTCTGTATCTCTCTGGTTTTACTGCTCTGCATTATTAAAATGAAACAGGCCATCTGTGGAGCAGCTTCTCCTGGTTAGTCAAAAAGGGTGGGAAGGAAGAACTTGGAAAGCCGGTGGGAAGACACCAATTCAGACAAAGGGGTTTAGTTAAACGGTTAATTGCAAAGGAAAAAACTGAAATAACAGCTCAGCATCTGGGGGTAAGGATCATTAATAGGAAAGAGTGATCTTCACCCTGACCCGCGGGGCTGACTTGCTGCCGCTGTGCTCTCTGTCCCTGGGTGACACGGTTTAACTCCCCAGGAGTTTCACTGCTGCCAGATGAGATTAACGCAGCAGCTGATCTATTTTTCAGTAAAGCAGAAACCAACGGATGATTTCAAGAAGACTGAGTATGCAAGTGAGAGGGGAAAGCAAGCTGTTAACTAAGTTGCCTTGTGATATGTACTTCAAAAAAAAAAAAAGCTTTTTGCTCATCTTCAGGTATGAGGGGGGGAAAAGAGAGTACTTCATGGGTAAGGTCCTGGCAAGACAAATAGCCCGTTTTCATTAACTGGGCAGCAGGAAAGGATGAACTACGGAGAGACATTCTGCTTCTGGATGTATTTTTAAATCTGTTCTGTTTGGCCTGATTCTGGTGATAATCTTTACAGCAGATACAGATTCTCACTCGCAAGAGTAGGCTTATCTGAGCCGCATCTCTCCCTTGGCTGGGACTCTGCATATTGCAATTCATGAAAAATTATTCACTCCCGCAGCAGGAGTGGTCTGAATAAGAAGCGGAGTATTCAGCTGAAAGGAGAGCCCCGTCTGCATTAAGCAACCTGGGTGATTTATACGGGTGTCAACCTAGAAAGTCCCTCCATGGCTGAAAATGCAAAAATCTTATGTATTATGAAGCCTATAGATGTCTGGGGAAGGAGGAATATAAGCCTTCATCATCTTCTGCCCCGTAACAAAGCTCTCGGTGCTTGAGGCATGAATTTGGTCTTTTTGTTGTTTGTAAACAAAAACGGTCCTTCTGGGTTGGAGCATCAGCCTCCTGCTTGGGTGGGAGGGTGATCCTGGTGCCACCTAGAAGACCGTGGCAGCAAGAGGAACCAGGCATGGGGGTGGGCTCCTTGTGCATGTCAGTGCCTGCAGCTCCAGGAAAATCGCATCCTCAGCTGAGGCCTCGAGCTGCTACGGCAATAAACATAACAAATAGGAGAAGTAAATTTAGGCTTTTCTACTGTTTATATTGATATAAATGGGAGCTCTGTGAAAGTAAGAAGTGCCTGAGGGCAATAAAATGTAGAATAATGAATAATAATATACTTCTGTGTTAACCTTTCTATTACAGCGCTGGCTAGACACCACCTAGGTCATGATATCATTGCTGTGGCAGCTGTATAATTTTGTAAAAGTGATAACGATGATACTCAGCCAATGTCTATCTATTTCCATAATAGAAACTTTATAGGTTAATATCCCAGGTTTGCCCTAAGTACGGCAAGCTGCCTTTCCTTTGTCTGTGCTTTATGTCATGTATATAAAAAGTCAAATGTGACATCAACTAAAATACCCTTTTTCACTGTTATAATCGGTAACTGGCAAAAAAGAAAACAACTGCAAAGCATTTTTATGGCATGAAGGGAGTTCTTAAAATCACTTAGTCTTATGGCCTTTTTATTGAGTAAGAAGGTCAAGAGAATATCTGTAGCGTATTTTAATGGCTCCACAATGCCACGTAGTGTGTGGCTTGGGCAACATAATAAAATCTGAAAAAAGACTTAGCTGTCTTAAAATTGATCTTATCATTCCACATCTAATGCTTTTATCCCAGATATAATGTCAGTAAATTAAACTATTTTTGCGTGAGTGCTAGGAAAACTGGAAAATTATTTGAATAGCTGCTTTCTGCTCACTTGACATCAGTAATCACAGTAAGTGGTGATTTACTAGCTGGGTAAATAAAATTTATATAACTAGCAATCATTAGTGTGGACATACTTTGGACAACATAGAGAAGGATAAAGATATCATAAACTGATAAAATCACTACTTGTATGAAATTGGGTCAATATGTTGTATTTGCTCACAAACCGCGTGGGCTGAGAATGAAAACACTTTAGGCGCATGAGAAATGCAGTAGGTCAACAACTTTGTGTTTTAATTAGGCTTAATTATTTTCCTTATTAAATAACCCCAGAGCCCTCGAAGTCACTGCTGACACATGAAATAGATGCTTCACAGCATGTGCGAGTGGTTTGGTAAACCAGAAGTGACAGAAGTTTCTCTCTCTCTCTCTCTCTCTCTCAAAAAAAAAAAAAAAAAAAAAAAAAAAAATCCCTGGTTCATTCACGCCAACAGCACGTTGTGGATCTTCCCGATCCGCCCACCCGTGGTTCACCTCCTGAGATACTGGGAATGTCAACTGGCTGCTGCTGGTTTCACTGGCACCAGTTCAGGGTTGGATCCCCTATTTTAATCTCTTTCTTTTCCTGTGGGATTGCTCTTTTTTGGGTACCTCCCTGCCCTCCCACGCAGCCGCCTTTCTCACCTGCAGCCCATCCTTTCCCTGTCGATGTGTGCCTGACGCCTTCCCCGTGATAAATGCTCCTCTGCAAGCCTGCGTTTTTTCCCCTCCGTAATGCGGCTGACCATGGGAACCGCATCGTTAGTCTTGGAGCCTGGTTTCTCCTCCAAAGCACGTAGAATTCCCCTGTCCGTCTCTGCCAGGGAAGCTGAGCATTATGCTCTCAGGCAGAAAATGGGCAATGCGCAACATCACATGGAAGGAGAGATGCAAGATTAATGTTAGAAATAAATCATTTGGGGGGTTTTTTTGGGTGTAAAAAGCAGCTGCACGTTGGCAAACCTCATTTTCTGCATGAGAATTGAGCCACTTTTCTAAGCGTTCCCGGTTAGGGAAGGATGCTGCGCGGTGCTGTGGCATCCCTCTTACGTAGTGGTGCCCGGGTCCAGGGGCAGCAGCAGAGGGATCCTGAGAGTGCAGGGGCTGGGTGCTGTGCTGGCGCTCTCCTCCGGATGGCTGACCCTGAGCAGCGCAGAATAAAATGACCAGATAAAATTTGACATGTGGAGCCTGACTCCAGCCAGCTGGGGATGAGACACTCCCACCCTCCCACAGGGATTTCTAATTTCTGTCACTTCAGTGCAGCTCATCACCCCCATCCTGACCGAAGGGGTGCTCGAGCTGGCGCCGTCAGCATCCCTTTGAGCCACGCAGGGAAACGACCCACAAGTGCTCAGGTCTTGGTGGCATCACAGCCAAGTGACACTCGTCCCTCCCCTCGCCTGGACTTCACCAGCCCTCCGTAGCGCTCAGGATTGGGTCCCTTCCCCCTCGCCCCCCTCCTTTTTTTTTTTTTTCATTTCTATGTAGTTAATTTATATATTAATCCTGGGGTGGAAAAGAAATGAAGCTATTAGGTAGTATCATCTCTCTATGTGTAAGAATAATGATTTAATGAAATCACAGTGATTTAAAGTAATATGAGATTTATTTTAATTTCTAAAATCTCATAAAATAACTATCTATATCTCTTAGAGGTATTTGCTGAAAAAAGTAATTTTCTTAAGTATGATATATGGGGAACATTGGGAGATCACTAAATCTTGTCGCACAAGTGAAGTACTTGGCCGTGTACATGAGTAAGAAGTGATTATTCCTACTTTTACATTTAAGCGTCCAGCTTTTTCAGCTGGGTCATCTAATTCCCTTAGCCCAAAACTCTTACATTTAGCACTACGCATGTAAGTTGTCCTAATGTCTTCAGTTCAAAAAGATTAAGCTCCAGCACAGGCTTAAGTGTGTCCTTATTATAGAGAACACATTTGCCTGTATTTCAACTTCAATCTTTTTGAATCATATTATTTCAAAGTATCTAAAATTAGATATGTGTTTAGGATGTCCCTCTGACTCAAAGCCACTGGCATAGACAGGACTGCTTGTGTTTGCGGGACAGCTATGTGGTACATGGGAAGTGTGGAAATAGTCCTGACTGATACCAGATTTAAGACAGAATGTATATTTTGTATATTTTTGAGGCAGTTGCAAGCATTAGCTTTTTCTAAGAGTTAAAAAATCACAGGTCAGTCTGAATCTGGTGAAAAGTCGCCTAATGTTGCTAATGTCAGTCCTCCCGGGATTTCAGGGGTTCCATCGCTCTACACCAACCTGCAAAGGAGAGACGCTGTGTTTTGCAGTGTAGAACCACGTGTTTGTGTCATGTGTGATCAACAGTGGGAGAGGTGGTGCAGAAACCCCTATTCACGGACCATTTTCCCTTTGCCCCTTCAGAAGAGGAGGTGCCCGTCACCACCCACCGCTGCCCACGGGCTCCTAAACCTTTTCCCCACCCGGTGCTTTGTGGCGTTTCTGTACCACCGTCGTCCTACAGAGTGCTTTTTGCTCGTCTCTGCTGTGCCCGTGGCTCGGGAGAGAGGAAGAACTGCTGTAGGCATCGCTAGTAGATAAACTCAGGTGACATAAATCCTTACGCGTTATCTCACAGTATGAACACAGTACTAATCTTTGCACAGATCCATCATAGCCTTATGATTAGTGTTTAAAATACATAACATAGATATGTAACTTACTTTACTGAGCAAACTGTTCTTTAATAGATATTTAAATCGTGAAATTCATCATGGGATTTCTTAAGTCCGCTGACAGGGTTGGTTTCATGGTAGCTGTATCACCACACTGGCGAATGATCAGCATAGAACTGAATATTTGGGTTGTGCTTTATTTACTAGCTGTGCGTCTCATGTGAAGTTTAAGAACAGTAAGATCTTTAAATTGATCCTGTTTTTCCTTAATTGAAAAATACATTTTTTTCCTCTAAGTTTCTTCTTTTTTAAGTTGCTTTAAAGTACATCTAGCACAATTACCCTTCTGAAAGCAGTGGTGGGGAAAAAAATGAGATGGTGGTGATTTGTTGGCTCAAATCACAGAGCAACAGGTGTGGTGTGTGTTCGGTTCAGCCGGGGTATTTCAGACAATCGTAATAACTTCTCTGACAGTGTGCTCGGGAATGATATGGCGGGGTGGGGGGGATAACCAGACAGAAAAACCCCATTCTAGGAGCTGTGAGATTCCACAGAGCATTCTTTACTAACCTTTAAATTGGATGAAAAATCCCATCTGCTGTGAGCTGGCATAGTTGCATTCATTCAGTGGAGGGGCGCAGGGTCACACCGGATCATGTGAAACACTCTGGGCTTTCTCCTCTGGTGTATCGTGCCCAGCTGTGCACGTGCGCCAGCACTTTGTGTAAAAGTTGTAAATATTTATCAAATTAAAAAATGGTGCCTGTGAGCACGTTTCTGGCCTCGCTCCTGTGGAGCAACGTGGGATTCTTTGCACTTACTCGGTCCTGGCTATGGGAGACTATTCTTGGACCGAAGAATGCAGGGAAGGAGGGGCATTCACAAAGTGAGGTCTTCTGGAGGTCTTCTGGCTGCATGGCAGCAGTGTTGCTGTGATCTGTGATGTAGCCAGTGGGTGCGCAGTGCTTCCACCCTGTAAGGAATTAATAGAAATATGGCCTGCGACTTCACTCCATCCCTCTGTCAGTCAGTCACTTGCCTGCTTGTCTTGATCAATAAAAAATAATGATAAAAAATGTACAGTCTTTAATAGGGATCTATACTCCTTCTTGAGAATGGGGAGGGATCATTAAAAAAGTCAATGAGAATGCTATTATTTGTTATTAAATCTGTAAAGGTTTAGAGTAATTCGTATGGAATTCTATTACAGTTTTATCAAGACTTATTGATTTTATTTTATTAAGTTACAGAGCACTTTTTCCCAGAGGTCAGTTAGTTTGGCACATTGGTAAGGTATAGTTTGTCTTTCTGAGCTGTGTATATATTGCAGATCTTTTGACTGAATATCCTCTTTGAAATGTTCTTTTAATTATGAGTAAAACTAATACACATAGGTTTACAGGAAAACAGATTTAGCTTGTATGTACCTAAAATCCAAGAGTATTTCATAAAGTTTCTTCTGACCCATCTACATGAATATTTTTCTTAGGAAATTTCAGCTCGGCAGTGCAGAAATTGTGCTGTCCTTTTCTAGAGACCGTGCACAGAAACATTCTTAAGTCACTAATTTGTCATTAATTAAGTAGAACAGCTGTGGCAGGAGGGTTTTACTAAAGGATTTCCCTAAATTTGGGAAACCCAGGTTAAGTCCCTGCCTCAGCATAACTCCAGCAGCAGGGGTAGGAGGTCTCTGCTATCACAGGTTGGCTCTTTTCCTTCAGCTTCATGCAGTTTTATTCTGGAAAGTTTTTATTTCAAGCTGCAAAAACAATGTTAAGGGCCATACTGAGTACACGGAGTTGACTCAAATATTCAGTAGTACTTAAATACAGCGCGGAGGTTTTCTCCTGGCCCATCTTGGTGGTTGCTCACAGGTTTCCGTGGTTTGATGGCAGCACTTCAGGTGCCGGCTTCCAACCAGCCGGCACGGCGTTGAGTTGGTGTGACGTGTTGCTTAGGGCTTGTCATCCTTCTGAAGCATCCCGATGTATTTGTTGGAGGAGAGACCTACGCATATTTTCTAGTGAGGCTGCAGGTAAAACTTTAATTTGCTTTCAGACTGTTTCTGGAAGACCCCAATACTTATTTTTCTAGGTTGATTTTTGGAGATGATGTACATCGTGTCTTATGAGCAGTGGGCTTTGGATATGAGTCAGGAACAGTAGACTCAGAATTAGGAAAATATATATTATGGTTAGGTCAGTAGCACACAAAGCTAATACAAGGAGACAGATTGACCCCACTCCTAATCTTCTTTCTTATTTGAAAACATCTGTTTACATGCTGTCTATTTTTATCCCATAGTGGATGGATTGCTATGCTAATTTAACGATGCCATATGTTTTTCCTCTGACTCAATTTCATTGTGTGGAGTGCCAGATTGACTCAATTTACCCACCTATTTCAGTGAGAGAAATTGTTGGCTATAGTGCAAGGAACTTTTTTCTCTCTTTCAATGGAACATGTATTTACTGTCATTTTGAACTGCAAAATCAAAAGGAACCATGTGATCATGCAGTATAGAGAGATGATTTCATATCTGTAAGTATCTGCTTCTATGCCTCCGCTCTCTTCTGCAGCACTGGTACGAGCTGTAAAGCCAAGTAAAGGGACAAAATAGATATTCTGAGATTTGCATCTTCAATGGATTTGCACTTTTCGGATGCCAGATAATTTACCTCTGAGCCTCTCAGTGTGCAACCACCATTTTTCAAGTCCTCTTTATGATGGATCTGCTTTGTGCAGGTTTCAGATTTGCATCATTTGAATACTTCAACAACCTTCTCAGTAAAAGGAAAAACTCTTTTGCTACTTGATTTAGGACTGGGATTGCAGCTCTGGAAGGTTACATGAAAAATGCTGAATCTGAACTGTCTCTGTAAGCAAAAGCTCTGATGTTGCTCATTGCAGGCTAAAGGCAGACAACTAGAAAGACTTGGGAAAACTACCGGGCAGTAGTAATGGTGGTGAACATCCTGCTAGTCAAACACGCTTGTTGTAAGACTGATAGAACTCTCTGGAGAGAATGGGCACAGCCCCCTTACCGCACAGGGGCCGTCAGATTTGGGAACACCCATTAAACTAAGCAGGGATTTCGCTGCCAGGAGCCTGTCCCTGGCTAAAGGGGTGGAAGAACACCTCATGCGGAGGTGATAAACCTTTTCCATGCTGTATGCCCAGAATACTTGGCTGTGCCACTCCGTGCGCTCTTCCTTCTGAACAGATGAGAGAATATTGCTTCTGTTGACTACAAAACGGAAAAAAAGGCAAAAGACTTTGCGTATGAGCACATAGATGTGCGCTAATATATTTGTCCTCATGCAAATCTTTTGTTTGCCAAGGAAAAACCAAAAGTGTACTGGGATAGGAATAAAATGAGAGTGGTGGTGTGGGAGGGGGCAGTGATCTGGGCTTTGGTGATCACAGGAACGACGGCCAGATTTCTGCCGTCGTGCAAGTACTTGGGTTATCTATCGATTTGTAATTATTTGTATGCATGAAGGAGTTATCTCAACTTTAATAGAGAATAACGCAGGGCAGTGCAGAGTGAAGCAGTAGTGCCCGGGGTACTTAGTGGTGTGACGTTCCTTTTGGTCTGAAGCTACCACTGCTTATTGGGAAAATAAGTATTTGTTTCAGAGTTCTGTATTGTATTGTGAGAAAACTCCATTAGCAGAAGAGAAGTGTTTTTTTCTCTCAAGATCTCATGATCTTTGAAGGCGGGTTGTCTGAGCTGTTAAAGGATATTTGGCTCGGTTTTAAACGTCAGAATTTGAGAACTTGATAGAAAAAAATATCCCTGTACTACAGCAGGACTAATTTGTTATTAGAATTTTACAAACTGCATAATTTTGTAGTAGAGTTTTAATTCATTTTATTTGCCCTCTTGGTTTGTAAGCCTTTAGATATACCTTCTCCTTAATGTGTGTGTTTGTATATATACATGTGTGTATACACAGTGATATCCATTTCTGAAAAAAAAAAAAAAAAAGGCAAATAAAGCCAAAGCAGAATATATTTCTCTTCTGGCAAGTCGGTGAGGTGCTAAAGAAAGATAGAATATGGTTAGGAGCCATGTGAAAGCTATGAACTAGTCAGTGCTACACAGCTATTCAGTAGTTGTTATGTGGTTTCTTTCAGTGAATACAGAGGACTGTGTATTTTCAAAAAAAAAAAAAAGGGCTTCAGATATATTTACTGCCCTTCAGCCCAGCTGTTAAGAATTATAATTTTTTCCCCCCATTATTTTAATACTGGAGTTGTGTGTCATTTTTGCTCTTGCAGCGCTGCAGACTGTTTGTGGCGCCGTGGCTTCAGAGACAAACCGAGTCCCACAGGTCTGAGGAAGGGAATTTTTCTTTCCCCTCCACTTCAGAATGGCTAATCCAAGCCTCTGGTAAATAGCGGCGATTCACAGTCACCTCTTGGAAGTTTTGCTCTCTGAGTTTATCGGTACCTTTGTGAAAGGAAATTAAGGGAAAAATAAATGCTGTGAAAACAATAAGGTGTATTGATAGTGGCCAGTTAAGTCAGCTGAAACTGCCTTCTCTGGAGGTCTGGAGAGGTTAATTACAAAATTAGTTGTATTGAGTTCAGCCTAGTATCAGCTGCACCATACCATTTATTTTCATTCCTTATAGGTGTATATCTAATCCGTGCTTTTTGCTTATAACTCTTTTTATTACATTAATCTCCCTTTTACATGTATTTTACCGAGCTTTATACCTCGCAGTTAGCAGAGTAATTTACTTGCAAGATGCAGCTGATGAGATTAAAACATGCAATGGATTTCCTTTCTTCCCAGGGTCATCTCCTGTGGATAGATACGCGAACGTGTACGGGATGTTGAAGAAAATATAAATAGATTATTTGGTTTTCAGGCTGCGTTACTTCCCGTGCAGCGTGAACCAGACTTCAGCTTTCTGCCTGTCTCCTTCCCCAGGGTTCGATGCCTATTTTACCTCCCGCACCCTGGAGAACAACAGAAGGAACGTGTGGTTTGCAGAGTACTGGGAGGAGAACTTCAACTGCAAGTTAACAATCAGCGGGTCAAAGAAGGAAGACACAGACCGTAAATGCACAGGTAACTTCATTCACTTCACCCTCCTCGCGCTGCCATGAGGGGATGCAGTGGAACGACTGCGTGGCTGATGTAAGGAAGCTTGGCTGGGGACAGATTGGAAAAATAAATTGAATTTTTGTAGGTTGTACAGAAAATGGAACAGCAGCATCAGCCTTGCAGGACAAGAGAAATAGATGGAAAGAGTGAAAAAATACATTCTTCTATTTCTTCCCTTTTCTGGCTGTCCATCCAGCAGGAAAATCAATATTTTCCATAAGACCCAGAAACGCTTTTGTGTGAGTGCAGGGTGCCTTGGGGGTCTTTTGTTGGTTTGTTTTAGAGGGATAATATTCGCACAACGTGTGCCTTGTCACCCATCTGCACATCACAAACTGGCCACCTACTCTGTCAAAGCACCATCTGCTCACGGTCGTACACCAACGTGTGCGTTTGAATTGAACTTCTGAGGGAAACGCACCTGTAGGAAAGTGTTAGTGCAGAGTGAAATGTTTTCACTGTAGGAAGCACAAAGTTGTTGATCAGATTTTTGTTATCACTAATGTTATTTAAGAAATTGGAGTGAAAAAAAATTTTGCAGCCTCAACTCAGGAAGACAGAAAACGCGCTGTCTGCATTTCTGACCAACCTGTTGTTTTCTGGTGCCCGACAAACCCACTCCTCCCTTCCTTTGAGGTACTGCCCACTATTTGAAATATCCTATTTTTCCAGGAATTCCTGTTTCTGATCCCATGGAGGTTCAAGGAGTTATTTTTAGTTACAGAGATGCCCAGGTAATGATGGGGGTGATTTTGTTTTTAGCTGAGTTACGCACTTCTCAGCACAACCACCGCCATGATGCGGGGTGATACAGTTCATTAAACTTGACGAGTTTATTTTGAAAGGCAATTATGGGTGAGACACGTGTTCTTGGAGTCATTCAGACATGGGCCTGACCCAGTGCTACCAGATGATGCACAGGGACAAGAGCAGCATTGCCAGTTTAATGATCTTCTGCTGAATGAAGGTATTAGATTGAGGTTACCTGTCTAGAAAAAAGTATTTCTAAGACTCAAAAAAATGTAGGGAGTCTGCCCTCAAACTGCCAGGTCCCTCATGAGGCTGTTTGTGGTGGGAACGTCTGTACTGTGGGGTTGGGGCATTTGCTCAGGGCTTAAAATGCAGTGGACAAGCTTCATCCAGAACATATCTCCTGGGCTACAGATGGCAAAGCCAATAACGCCGTCTGATGTCCGCTTCGCCCTTGCCTCCCTTCGCCTTTCCTTCCCACTCCTTTTAATTTTTCACAGCAGCAGCTTAAATGTGTTATGTTGAATAATTGCCTTGAATTTTGATCAAAGGGAAATTAGTTCATAGGAGGATATGTTTTACTTCGTTTGAAAATTGATGAAAACTTTCCATATTTCATATCATCTGCTTTTGGTTTCAGTTCGTGGATGGGAGTAGGAGTGTTGTGCATAGAAACAGTGCAGTTACAGCTGTTAAAATTGGCATTCGGAATCTCCCCCGAAGGCTGGAATTTGACTGAGAACTGCTAAAAGATCTTTAGGATAATTTCTAAAAGTGCCTTATCACCGTTATTGTTTATGCCATTATTTTATTACAGTTGCTCCCAGCCTGTGCTTTCTGATGTGAACATAAAAATGGTGTTGTGCCTTCCCTCGGCATAGATTCAGCAGAAACATTTGGTTTTGGTGGCTAACTTACCCTATCGAACTGAAATACCCCATTACAGCTCGATATTGTACCAAATGACATGCCCTGGCATCTTCCTTCCCTCTTCTGCAAACTGAAGTAAATTGTGCATCAGAAAAAGCATTAGCTTTGAGTTATATTGCTAGCACGAGAGCCTTAATGTCCCGCCGATGTAATAATATTATGAATGATCATCATCATCATTTTAAAATCTGGTTGGTGATTTGTGATGCAGTGAGGGGGGGTGGCGGTGCTGCCGAGCCCCGGCGCGAGGTGTGGGACGCGCGTGTCCCAGTGGAGATGCAGGGAGCAGCTCTGCTCGCTGCCACAGCCTGCCGTCAGGGAGATAACCTCCAAGAAGGCACCCTGCGGGCAGCTTACCTTCTCCTATCACAACGGGCTGAGATGTTTTTGTATGCAGAACTTCTGCGTTAATGTCATTTATATTTATTTGAGCATGAAAAAAGTTTGCCTGATCGGGGTGGATAGGATGTAGAATGAGAGAATGAAAATACATTTAGCCCACGCCACTTTATTTCTAGATAAGATTAAATGCAACACATCACTCTAATTAATAACGCTGTTTCTAGTGATTTGACTTACTTTGGCATGGTTCAGGGCACGATCCGGTGCTGCCAAGGACACCTATATCGCTGTGCAGGTGATTTCTGCTGGGACACAGGCCATCGCAAAGTGGTATGTACGCATATGGCAGAAGCAGACGAGTCCCTCGCTTTTCCCCAGGGACAAGAGGGATCAGTTCCTTATGCAAGAATGGTGGAATTTCAGGCAGGTGCTGCCTTCTGGGCTTGCCCAGGCGCTGGAGTGGCTGCCTCTGCCCTTGGGGGATGCTGCAGGTGGCTTCTGAGGAGACTTCATCAAACTACATGGGGAATCCAATGTAATCACTGAAAAGGCATAATAGTAACAAGCATTGGGTTTGGACAGTTCATTGCTTTACTTCTGGCTGCTCACATTTAGGAATATTAAGAGAGATTCACTTCAGTCATAACAGACTGTGTCGGGTTCATGAAGGAACAATTTGGGAAGAAGTAGTTTGTAGTACCATGCGTTATGGTAAAAACGTGCTTTTACAGGAAAGGATTAACAGAAGAAAACAACTGTCTTTGCAGAAGAGAGCAGTGCTGTAGTTCATAGCTGTGATTCTGCAAAGGGCACCGTGCTGAAGGCTCTGCGCACGCCGCGTTCCGTGCAGAGATGGGGTCTGGGCTTTGATTGAGAGCTCAACTGAAGATATTTTCCTGTACCACGAGATGTAGGGAGTTAGAATTAACAGATGATAAAACAAGGGGGTTTTGTGTACATATTGTCATGAAGCAGGCTGGTTATAAGTTTCAGAGTGATTATTGAAATCAAATATACAATGTGTATTGAAATCAATATACAAATCTGAATATTTAATCATATTGCCCTGTAGCACCTCCGTGCCCAAGGTTGCCCGTCTGAAGGCAAGCACGGACATGGTTGCCCCGGGTCACTCCCTGGTCCAGCAGTAGCATCCCTGCTGGTGCTTGCCTGCAGCAGGAGCGGCGTTCGGTGCAGGGAGACAAGAACCGGGGGTCCTTGGAAGCACCCGCTGTGCCTTCAGTGCTTGCGTCCTGCCCCAGCCGCCCCCACAGCGGGGAACACCGCCTGGGAGGAAACGGCAACGCTTGACTCTGATCACTTATTAAACATAGCTTTTAATTCAGATAGCTTTACACTCAGGGAGACTTAATGAAGTGATATAAGGGTGATGTCACCTTGGATGTCATTTATCAGAATGTAGATTACTCGGAGAGCTTTTCTAATTATCTGCAAGTGTAATCAGTCTGAAGGTACAGCCCAGATGATGGCTCAGACAATGACTTGCTCTGGAGAAGATGCTGGGAGAAGCTCCCTGCAAGATGAAGTGACTCAAATTAAGCAAAAGAGTTTGTAAAAGAGGGATGGTTGTGTTTAGAATTTAAATTGGGACAAGAGAAAGTGCCTCAAAGGGACCCAGATTCACCTTCCCGGGCAGTATGTGGACAGGAGCGGTCTCAGGACTCTGAATCCTCTTGCTTACAAGGACGCCAAAAGCAATATCCTGTCTTTTTTTCACCAGCAGTCAAGATGGCTTGTTCTATGAAGCCATATGTTAGGGAAAGAAAACTAATGAGAAACAAAAGATGTACAAATAGCAGAGCCTGAGGATATCAGAATATTATTTATAATTTGATGACAAAAAGTGATCTAGTGCATTCATAGATTAACAAAGTTCAATTTACTATGGAAAGAAAAATAGTTTTCCAAATGCTATCAAAATTCCTCATCTCAGGAAACAATAAATTGTCTGAGATGTTTCAAACAACTTAATGGCAGATGGCCAATATCTAAAGCATTTTTTTTAAACAAACGCCAGGAGCTGTGGTGTGTGTGATTCACTTTTTATGAGAACAGCTTTATGGTATTCAGCAGGTTGAATATCTGTTGGACTTGAGGGTAGCAGAAGACCTTAACTGTCCACAGGGCCATATAAATCATGTCAGGAAGAGGGGCTAAATTTAGACAGATTCCCATGGACAGTGTTGAGGGCTGTGAGTGCGGAAGGTGCTCCATCTCCAGCACTGCTCAAGGTTCGGGATGGCAGGTTTGTACAAACGATGCATGGCTGAATCCGTTGGAAGCTCGGTCGGAAGCTGCCCAGCATTCGCAGGCAGTGGCTCAGGGCTGTGCTGCCGCCAGCTCCCGGCTCTTCTCAGCACCCTCCTCCTGTTCTCAGTAAGGCTTGTGGAGATCATTTCATCTGGGTCCTACAAATATCAATAATTCCTCAGAATTTCAGAAAAATCAGGTTTAGGAGGATCCAAACCATCCGCAGTACATTTTTTCTTTTGTTCAAGAATCTGCAGCT
This sequence comes from Stercorarius parasiticus, assembly GCA_013396915.1. Lineage (NCBI taxonomy): Eukaryota > Metazoa > Chordata > Aves > Charadriiformes > Stercorariidae > Stercorarius > Stercorarius parasiticus. The sequence goes on along the minus strand of VWZL01002320.1, from coordinate 97,079 downwards.
TGAAAACCCTCCTGTCTCTCTTTGCAGGTGTGCTCAACATGAGTGTGCCTTGAAACGCTGCTCCAAGGCTGCACAGGGGCTGAGCAGTTCTCTCACCTCCCTTGAGTTATCAGCCAGTTTTCTCTGCATCAAGATGTTTTTTTTTTTTTCCTGCATCTGTGCTTCATAAGGCGGGGGGAGCCTTATTACCTCTGTGCCTAACGCAAAGACAAGTTGAATGCCTTGTAAGCTCTGTGCTTGAGCAGCTCAGACTGTGGAGGTCCAGGCTTTGTTGCTATCCCTCTTACTATTTTTTTTTTTTTTAACAGAGCAAGTTTAAAAAAATAAAAGGTAGGTTTTTTCTGTTTGGTTCCCCCCCCCAAATCTTGGCCAATGGTATTAGATCTTTCTACCCAACCAAGTCCTTTTGTTAATGCCCACTGCTGTCATCTGTAAGACGTCCTGCCTAGGCAGTAGTCCTTAACTGTAGTCTGGTCCTAAGCAGTGGTTAGTCAAGGTGCTGAAATACAGGAATACTTAAAGTAAGGCTAGTTGTCGTGAATCCTGTATACAAATTGTAAAATAATTTGCTTTAGGGCAAGTACTCGGCTCGGATGCCCTTTCCCAGCTGCCGGTGGCCACAACAGGATTGACGTGCCTGTGAGTCGGCGTGGATTTTTGCCCAGGATTTTGTGGTGTGTGATTGATGACATGGGTGCCGCGAGCAAAAAAGCTTTTGGTTAGCTCTTGTTACAGAGATTGCTCTTTGTGTTTTCTCCTCCGGGCTCTGAGGTATGAGATGTGTGTTAATGCATGTGTGTGAAGGTATATATTATTTCAGTGCAGAAAGGATAAAGACTAAAATTTATCTTCTCTTGCTTGCCCTGCAAGCTACGGATAAGGTTAAAGGGCAGACCAGGATGGGAAATTTATCTTCTCAATTACATCCCGTGCTCTGATGCAGGTATATAAGTGGTCTAGGTAGTTGTTTTCCTACTTTGTTGGCATGGCCTGCCTCTTCCTCCCTTCTTTCTCAGGAAACATACAGAATGTTTCCTTGCTAGTGAGTGGCTGATCTGTATCTTTGTAACATGTTTCCGTTGACAGCTTCTGCTTTTTCTTTTCTTTCTGATGGTGATTGTCTTTCAAGTTGTCCATGACCCTGGTTATAGGCTCCCTCTCAAGGCAGGGAATAAAAAATAAATCCAAGACATATCTCAGGATGTTCTCCAATAAACAGCTTCCCACCAAGCCCAGCTCATCTTTGGGTGACTCCTCTGGGCCGATAGAGCTATAGCCGTAGCTCAGAGACACTGAGACTTAGGTGAGGATGTGTGGTTAGCCAACATTTGACTTAATTTTGAAACCCAGCATTTCAGTCCTCTGTTCTTTTACTAGATTGCATTGCACCTTATTTTGTAAATACTTCAGCGATCTTCAGACTGCCTAAGCACATCAATGCTAACACCCATGAGAAGGAAAAGTTGACTTTTTTTTCCTGAAAAAATGTGATATGCACAAGTTTAGGAGCAAACGAAGCATGTTATGCACTGGCTTGCAAGTTGACTGGCTACGTGCACCTCTTTCTAAACAAAATATTTTCCATATAATATCAAATTGTTCCAGTATGCATTATAGCTTAATGACCTCTATGCTTTCACTTAAAAAGTTCATCTCATTTAGCATGGTAGTACTTCAAAATATATATACCTGAAATTCCTAAAAGAACCCTGCAATGGTTGGTTCAACCAACATTAAACCAATCTTAAAGAGTTTATTCTTAAGGTAAACCTGGTTTATGGACTTCTAAACTCTGTTATCTTTCAAAACTACATTTCTTAGAATCACTTATATTTATAGATTGCCAAGGTGATTTGCCAACAAAGCCCCATGATTCAAATCATTCTCAGCTTGCTATTTACATACATATTCCTCTATTTGCAAATTGCGTTTTTACGCAAGTGCTCAAATGTGAAGATAGCTCCAGTTTAGGCCTTCTAATCTTTAAAAAGTGCTGCTTATATACATTTGCGTGAGCACTGGCTTCCCTGGCAATTATTGCTACAGGAAGCTTTCTTCACTTGCACGCTTGCAGTAGAAAGCTGTAAAGTGTCTGCGATTTACATCAGTGTCGGCCAGCCTGGTGCTGGTTTTTTTAACTGTAGTACTTCTGCATTGGAATAGAAATGAGACCTATTGCTTATGTTTTAATAGGAATTTTGAATGCACAGAAAACCTCCCAGGTAAGAAAATTAGGTCAGTTTTCTAATCTAAAAATATATTCTCTTAGATACACATACACACCTGAGAACAGAAACTGTATGGTGGGCTGAATCAGTGTAATTGAGAAAAAAAAATCATTTTCTGACAGGTGGAAGTGGATGGAGCTTCGTAAAACTCATTGCTTCAAGGCTTTCTGTAAACTGCTGAATTGTTATTATTATGGTTATCCTTATGATGTAATATTTTTATTTCTGGTATTGGAATAACAAATTTTCAGTAGGACTTTCTGCTGCACTATGTTCTCTTTGGTTTTTACTTCAATATTTATGAGTTAAGACCAGTTACAGTACAGGAATTTTTTTTGCTGTCCTAGATGAGGAATATGTTGTAAGGCATTGTGAGAGTCTGGTTCCCAAAGTTTGCTTAGACAGTGTTAGCCAATTAGGCATAGTTAAAGTTGACTACATCTGCCTTCTGTTGGTTTTGGTGATGTTACTAGAGTCTCTCTGTTTGTATATCTACTGCTGTAGATGTCTGACTGTGGGTCAAGTGTACACCAACTTAAGAAAAAAAGCATTTTGAGTTAAAAAAGGCCTCCCTGCTTGTTATTGGCATAGAACGATTGGTCTGATTTCCAAATTTGCTGTGCAATATGAAGTTACCTCTTTCCATCAGAGTGGTGGGAGGCTGTAGAGCTGTGCTGGCACTGGGGGTGCAGAGGAGATCAGGGAGAGGTTTCTTTAGCCGTTAGCAAGAAGGTAGGAATGGCACATCCCAGCATTAGGGAGGTGGGTGCTCTGCCCCGCCTGGGCTGAGCTGCTGCCCTCGCGCTGCCGGCTCCCTGAACTCCATGCTTAGGCTGAAATCTTCTCCTTGCACAGAGGATGTTCTTGTGTGGTTCGCAGTAGAAACTTGAAAGTTCATCTGCTTTCCCCAAGAAAATCCATGGGGATTGGATTGATGGTCTTGAGATAAAGGCTTTTGTCTATAATGAGGTCTTCTGAATTAGGATGGGCTGGATACATGACTGTAACTACATAGCTGTATTATTGGATCTTGTATTTCTTTGTAAAATGACAATACATGGATTATATTGCAAAGAGGCCTGATTGTCATACTCTGCTTGTTTAAATTACAATATTTACTCTAGCATATTGTTAGTTTTTCTCAGTCTCTAGTACTCAGCTACTTTCAAATAGAGAGCTTAGTTGGAGAAGCTTTCAGACTTTACACCTCCTATATGTGCAGTAGTGTCTATACTATGAGTGAATATCTTATTTTGGAGCGCCCTGGACGTACGGACTTGTCTATTAAAGATGGATCCATTTGTTTTGCACTATTATGCGTGTTTCTGGAGTGCCACGAGGACAGCCGTTGCAGCTGCACGGGCTGAGCTCTCTGCACCGCCTGTGGCTGGAGGAAGCTTCAGCGTTGCTGTGAAATAGCGTCTATGGGCACTTACACGGTTATAGACTAATAATTGTAGCTGTTGCATCATGGATGTCTCTTTGCTCACAGGCATCAGGTTTCTAATGATGCTAAATATGCTGGAGATGGATGAAGAGTATATATTTTTCCATCAGCACTTAACCAGCTGCTGAATTCTAACTTGTAGAAATAATAGCTCCTTGTTTGATACTGTGAGCATTCTGCAATCTTTAAATTAAATCTCTTGTTAATGATGACTGTCACCGGGTTCTCAGCAGCACTATTATGTAAGTTCCTTTGAAAATGTGTTTAATCCTTCAGAAACTGAACCGATGTCTGAATTCATCTAATGTAAGCGCCAATGAAGTGGGATTTTGATGTCTGTCTGAATTATATGCCATAAAAATTGTCCTTGCAACACTATTTATACATCATGACATGTCTCCTCCATTATGTGATGATCAGCGACGAGTCCAGAAAAATCAACTGAAGGAGAGAAGCTGAGAAAATGTAATGTGAAAAATGATGTTGTCAGGCTCCTTTTCCATACAAGGAGGTGTTAAGCAGGAGTTCTTAAACTTGCATTTCATTTCTATGTCATCTGAAGGAGGCTGTACAAGAGGACTTCTTTCCCTCTGTATTTTCAGTACTCTGGGTTTGGGCCATTTTTTCCTCTCCTTGTTGCAGTATTTTTATCTTGTGAAGATTTGCCTGAAGCAAGAGACCTAGATGCTCAGCCTCTTAGGAATCATGATGATGAGCACTTGAGACTCTAGTAGGAAGTGAGGTTAAATTATTTGTCATCACCTTCAAATAGATCTTTTGGAAGCAGAAAATGCTCGTGTCAATAAATTGCTTTTGTGTTTCATCCTTCTCCTGACATCCCAAGGTACTCCATTTCAAATCCCTGGTACAAAAGCGCATTCTCTTGAAATCACTTTGTGTGCATGTGTCTCAGGTGTCAGCTACTTCATTGCTGAAGAAAACAACATTATTGCATGGCTCCTGAAGATCACCAAGTTAAAAAGAAAAAAAAGAAGAGGCAACCTTTAAAGAGCAGGGGCGTGTGAGAAGAACAGACGATTCGCACATCACAGTGCAAATGGGGTTTATGTTTACCTTCTGTCCTCTGCGGTGTCTTCTGCCAGCACGGAGGGTTGCATGGTTTCTTGCTGCATCCAACACCTGGTTCTTTCTCTTCCTCCACACTGTGCTCCCCTGAGACCCCCGCAATGCCCTGGAGTGGCTGGGCTGGGGTCCAGGGCTGCCCCTTTGCCAGGAGGCACCCGCAGCACCCGCATTGCTGCTTTTGTCTGTAGGGAGCTAATGATTGCTGGGGGTTTCCTTCTCTTCCAGGGAGAATTAATAATTGAATTTCTATACACCTGTATACACAGGAGCTAGTCCTGCAGCATGTGGTAAAACTTCCTGCTTGGCTTCTTCAGCTAAATTTAAGAGGGGGAAATATTTGCCACACTAATGCTTGAGTCGGAATTAAAATTGTGCCCATCGCTTAGGTTTACCCCTGTCTGAAAATGGATTTTGGGCCTGATTTGCTTCTCACTGGGCTACTACGATGGTAGTTTGGTATAAACTAGAGGGAACACTCTGTTCAGTCAGGCCCATTAATTTGGGTATTTTTTATTTTATTTTTGGTGTTGAAGTCTGAAGACTATTTGATATATGTAAAGTACGGCAATTGCTTTGCAGGTTCTTTGCTAGTTAAAATTTGGGCTAAACTTCTAATTGCAACAGTTGTTTTAAAAGGTAACTCAAGCTTTGTTTATATGAAGGATAGCACACTTGTTCTAGTTGTATAACTTCATGCATGTTTTCTGGGTGGGTGTGCTCAACTGAATGGGTGTTTTCAGTAGAGGAAAGCAGTCTTGCCACTGGAAATTCTATTCAGTTTTTCAAATCTTTATTATTTTCATAGTTGGACACCGTTGACATTGTTCTTGGTTTTTTAAGTGGATTTTGCTCAGGTTCCTTTCACAGATCTCTTCACCGCTAAAGGTTTTCTTTCTGCTGTGCATTTGGCCAACCGTGCTGCTGGAACTTAATATGCCTAATCAGTATTGTTTGTGTGCAGCATTTCAATCCCAGACTCACTTCCCTTGGCATGCGTTCTGTTGCATTGCTAATTTGGTTATGTAGCTGAGCTGAAATCACTTAAAAGCATTTTCCTTGTCAGGGCCTGGAAATGTAATAAGGTCTGTAATCAATGAGAGGGAATGAAATAATGAAAAGGACAGTACGTGGATCTTCTCAGGGTGGAAGCTCTCTTATCCTGCTGAAGTATTTGCAGGATTTCAATGTGTCCAGGGTAGTTGAGATTTAAAACTGAGGGGCTTTTGTAGAAGGTATCTCAAACCTAATTCATAGGTTGAGTGGATCAGACATCAATGGTGCAGTTTGGTAATTAGGGAGAAAAACAAAAAAGGGGGCAAAGTGTAGATAACTAAATGTGCTCATATACAGGGATTATATCTTTGCTTATCTTCACGCAAATCACTTGTGGACATATTTAGGCATTCTTTGTGCTTGTGGAATTTCTGTAAGAAGGTGGTGATCTCTCTGTGCTTATTCGTAATGCAGGTCCGCCACCTCTCCACTCCACAAGAAGCAAAAGGATTGTTTGGGACTAATGGGTATTTGGTGATGTAGCTCAGTCCCTCTTTTGGGTATGTAATCTTTCAGTGAAGCAAATACAGAAAATACACTGCTATACTGCAGAAATCATAGAAAGTGGGATTTTTTCCTAGACCTTGTTGACTTGGAACAAGTGAGTTGAAGTCATTGGGTGTTAACTACAGCCTCAATGTTGGATTGGGAGTCGTATTGTTGGACTGTATACAGTGTGTGTATATATACACACTGTTTACATATGCAAAAGTGTGTATATATTTTATATATAAACAAAGCATATTTAGATAAATATATTACTTATATTTAATAATTGTACTTAAAATATACATTTAATCTTTAAATATTTGTATGTAATATATACCTGTATTGAGAGAGAGAGAGAGAGAGCATGATGTATACGTATTTATAGAAAGAGCTGCCAGCACCAGAACTATGTAAATTTTGTAGATGAAGACACCTTGGGGGTAGGAGAAGGGGTGAGACATATGAGCAGAATTTATAGCAAAATGTCTGGATCTCTTTGCTGAGCGTGACTTGCGGGAGGGGACTGCAGCTCCACCGTGCCCTTCTTTTACAAGCTGAAAAAAAATCTTGAAATACGTTGCTCATAAGCTGGCTACAAAATGATTCAGCCAGATAAACAGTGCCCCAAGGGAAGTCAGGATGGAGAAGACCTTGCCTGCTCCCTGACGATGGGTTTCTGCAAGCCCAGTGCTGCCCTGGAGGGAGGAGACTCAGGCTGGTCCTGCACAACAGGGGCTGGTGCAGGTAAAGCTGCCGTTCGTTAGTGCAGGAGGGAGATACAGCCGTCTTAACTGGGCAGCAACAGGAAAATGGGCTTCTGGCCTCTGTTAAAAATCATTGGTTCTCGTAGTCATTAACAACTTGATTTCCTTTCCTTATTGGTATCAACCAGCTAATTTAAATTCATTCATCCCTATTTCTAATTAAGGACATTAACAAAGGCGTTTTCCCCACTTGTGTCCTCCAACCGAGCATTTACTTTGATTGAAGGTCTCTAAACTATTTGAGACATGCCTCTGAGGGCTGGTTTCTTGGAGCTCCTGGCAGTGCCCAGACCTGCAGGTGCTGCAGGAAGGTGATCAAGACTGATGTGAGGTTAGAAAGAAGTGTGATGCTGCAGGTGGAACAAGTGGGATGTAGTGTTGCCACCCTTGGAAAATAATAGATGGCACTTCTGGTGCTTTCATCGATGCAGCTCGGAACACTTCACAAGCAGTGATTACGTTTCATGAAACCCTGGTGAGATAGGTAAGTATAATCACACATTTTGCAGCTGGACAGATTGAATCATGCAGGTGTTACTTGGTCAAGGTAAAACAAGAAGTTAGTGGATGATTGCAGGAAAAAAAAAATATCAAAGATTCCTGATTCTTAACCTGTTGTGCCTTGCTTTAAGCTCTGAAAATACTGTTTGGTTTGCTGCTTAATAGCAGAGGCGCCTATTTACCAGTTCACACAACCATACAAGCAAGAAGGCCACCTTATTGCCTGGTTTTACAGTCACGTTACCAGGTTACATATTCTCAAGTCTGAGAGGGAGAGAATGGTTAAGGCACAAGCCTACCACACAAAATATTTAGATTCACCTTCTTTGTTTCTGCTATTGAGTTCTTTTGTCTCTTTGTGGTTCAACTTCTGTGTTCCAATTTTCCGCCTGCAAAATGCCTCCCTTCTCTCAGACATTCTAAGCCTTGGCCCACGGGATGGCAGGGTCCCTGAGGCAGAGGGTTTGTTGTTCCTGACATGCCGGGCGCTGCGGCCATCAAGGGGTGGCTCTCAAAGCATTGCTTTCCCCCCTTTGCCGTTGGGATGACATTAAGCCTTTGGATTCCTTAAGTTCTCGCCTGCTGAAATATTTTGAAGGCAGTCAGTGGATTCTGAAGGGCATTTTGGTCTCTGCAGACCAGGGAGAGGGGGGGTGCGTTGTTAATGCAGACATACCGAGCTTCCCGAGGTGGCGTTGATAGCAGGCACGTTCACTCGGTTCTCTGGAGCACCCCTTCGCTTGCAGCTGAAGGGATTCTTTCTTCCCTCAGTCTGGCTCCGTCTTTCAATTGGAGCCTGGGATTTGCAACAGAACAAACCATCAGACTTTCAAATACCAGACGTGCTTTATTTTAAATGCTTTCTTCTTTCAAAGACATACTTTGGGAGCATACGGAGTCTGGCGTCTTCTCTCTCTAAGATGGTCCCTGTAGGTTAGAGTTTCAAGTTTGTGGTTGTGGTAGGATTTGTTTCTCTGCATTATGGTAGAATAACTTGCAAGAACTGTTGATCATTCTACTATCAAGAAAGAAGGTTTGGTTTTGTTTTAATTAGTAAAACCATAACTCAAAATGTTTTATGGTATTGACTAAAACATGCAGTTCTTTAAATGTGCCCCAGGAGGATTAATTTGTACTTGATATCAGGAAGATACTGTTCCTTACTGTCCTTCTGTGTGTGTGTGTGTGTGTGTGTGTATACGTGTGTGTTTGTTTTTAATGTGCAGGACAGGAGCGAATTGGCAAAGACTCCCACTACGAGCAGGAGGGGAAGGTCCAGTTTGTGATCGATGCCGTGTACGCCATGGCCCACGCGCTCCACCACATGAACAAGGACCTCTGTGCCGACTACCCCGGGGTCTGCCCCGAGATGGAGCATGCGGGAGGCAAAAAGCTGCTTAAGTACATCCGCAGCGTTAACTTCAATGGTGAGCTGGCCGTATTCACCCGTGGGGCTATATTTTTTTCATCCAATGCAGATCAAGACTTTTTTTATTGTTTCGCTAGAGTTTGTGGCAGAAGACCATGTTTATTTAGTATCTATTTGAAAACATTGTGTTTTAACCAAGGTAAATAGTCTGCTACTGTCCAGAGACAGAAGTCGCTACTGCTGGTTTAGGATACCTTCCAGAAGACTGATTTCCTATGGCAGAAATAGCTGGGTGAAAGCCTAAGCTTGTCTCTGACTAAACATGCCTGTTGAAACCCCAGAAATTTGCTAGCATAACACATCATATTTCCTATTTATTTATATTGTTTCCCGTACTTGGCAGAAATTCTGGTACCCGGAACCCAGTTTAGCTGCATGACGAGGAGGGAGAGGACAGCTAAAGGACCAGGTCCACTTGCAGAGCCAGAACTATGTGATTTAGACAGAGTAGTTACTCCAACCTTCATTCCCCTAGTAAGACTTCAGAGGAGATGAAACATCCTAAAAATGTGGACAAGAGAATTTTATGTCTGTTCGCTTACCATTTACCCAGCTCCGCTTCCCAGGTGTGGTGGTGATGGTTGCAATACCAACCCTCCCTTTCATACAGTACAACAGGCTTTCGTGTATTTTCCTCTTCATTGCAGTGTATGAATATCAGCAAAATTTCCTTGCCCCATATGTTTTACTGTAATTTTATTAGTTTCATTAACAAACATTCACCTACAACCAGCCCAGAGGCACCAGAGCAGATCGCTTACAGCAGCTAACATTACAGCAACCTAACGTTATTTCCCCTTCATAAACCTTGCTAAATGTACTTACCAGGAGGTCTTACTACTCTGCCCTAGCTCTGTAGAAGATAGAGATCTGAGATTTAGCCAGGAGCCGAAAGTTAGACCTCCAAATCCATATTTAGAACAGATTTAGGGAAGTACTGAAAAAATACAGCCAGGGCTGTCGCTGCCTGGGAAGAGGGGTTTGCGCAAGCTTCACATCCTCGCTGGGCAGCATGGGGAGGTGTTCCCTGCTGAGATCTACTAATAAACATTTTTATTAATAAACTTAACAAAACCCACGCATAGCCAATAGGACCCAAGAGATTTAAAGGTAGGAACACAGATAGTATTTCATTGTCAAGCTTGGTCACTTGTGCCAAGGATATTTTTCTTTCCTGTATAAATCATCTTATAAACAGCAAGGTGAATATGAGGAGGTTTTAATTTCTTTCCTTGAAGTAAGTGGTGTTAACTACATCCAGGAGCTAATTTTGAGATGAGTGATCTGAGGAGGACTGGAGAGTTCTGCTTTCCTCATTTTGGAAGGTTAATTATAAAGGACAAAGCTCCTGTAGTAGTAGTCCAGCGTTCATCTAGTGTATTGCACTTGGACCATTTTGGTTCTGAGAAGCAGCCTGTATTGAGTCATGTCTAGACATGTCTAGACAGTTCTTGCATACAAAGATGCTGAATGGTCATCTAATCATTTTAATAGAGCTGAGAAAAAATTTATGAGAAACTGGGAGTCCAGCTAACGTTGACTACTGTCCAGCTCCAAGAATTGGTTTGGACCAACTTTGGCTTCCTTAGTTGTGTTTCCTTGGTCAGGCTTTTAAAAGATGACTTTTTTCCTCCATTAGTGTTTCATTTACATGGCCTTATGGTGTTTTTCTTTGCTTGTATACGTGAAACTTGCGTCCAGCACAGGGACTGAGGTACTGCTTTGCTTTTTAGCATGGGGAAGGAGAATGGTGGCAAAACTGAGATAGCTTTAAACATTTTTAATTTCTCTCGGCTACCTGGGTGTAGGTGTTTTCCTTGGGAGAAGAACCAATTCCTTTTAAGGTTCATTATCCAGGGGCGGAGTTTAGTTTTTTTCTTGTCATATTCATTGTGCATAACTGCACGTGTGTTTGTGTGCCCAGGCTCCATGTTCAGCTGTGCCCCTCCTGGGGTTCGTTCCTCAGGCTATGGAAAGATGCTGTGAAGCCATTTTCTTCTTGTATTCTATGAAAGTAAATTCCCAGAATTGCTGTGGATTGCTTGAGTCTTCCCAGTGGCGCAGGATAAACAACCTTCATATAACTTGCCAAACAGACGGGGATAGCCTGAAAAATGCAGAGGGATGGAGGAATGGAAGAAGCAAAAAGAGAGACTTTGGCTGCTCTGCGTGATGTGTTCCTGCTGATAAAGCCTGGGAGCTTCTGGGACACAGATGCTGGTGCCTACGTGGTCTTCACCCATCATGTCATAGAGGGCAGGGACAGAGGAATGTGCTGCTGGGCTTGTGTCAGCTCTCTCGGTTTTAGCCTTGATCTTAACCTGCCCTTCCCTGAGTCACCGGTGCAGCCGTGCAGCTCCATCTCATGAAGATTAGGACTTGGAAAGCAATATTCAGTCTATGCTTAAAATCCTGTTGTCCCAGTCTTCTACCTAAATTTGTAGCAAAAGCAGAGCAGTGGGAGTGCTTTGTCCAAACTGTGTCCCAGAGGGGAAAAATGCTGCCCGTTTTCCAGCATCCTGAGCCCATGAGCTTGAGATCCTCTTTGCGTGTAATAAATCTCCTTGCCACCATGCAGCTGCAGTCATCCTGTCTGTACCTGCTTTTGAGCCTTTTCTTCCTTGCAGAGGTAATGACAGTCATGCAGAAAGAGCTCAAGCAAGGCTTTAATGAAGAGAGACTGTATTTTTACTAGAAGCTCAGTATCAATTTTGATATAGTCACACTACCTTGAGAACAAAAAGGCCCAAAACATGGAAAACTTAAAATATCAAGTGCTCATGCAGTGAGATGCTGAAAATCTCCAAGTGCAGAGATTGTATTTTTGCCAGCGAAAAAGCTAAAGATTCTGTTCGCATGAGCCCTCCAGGTACTTGAACTGCAGTAAATGTGAACTGAATAATAAAGAAACACCTTAGCTGGCACCCTGTCCTTCTCCTATTAATTCATTTCCCATCTTGTGGTGATTAGGAGATCGAAATCCTACAAATTCAGTCGGATTGTGTCTTTTTTTGAATGCATCCTGCAGGTGAAAGGGTGTCATGTACTCTCTGTGTCTGTGCAGTGAGAAGGCAGCTTATTTGTTGGGAACTGAAGGTGAATTAAATTGTCATAGCCTCTGAATGAGCAAGAAGCTGCAGTCTGGAGGCTAATGCTCAGTTTCTGAAGTGCTTGCTGGGGCTGAGCAACATTCTTGTAAATCTTAACAGAAGGAAAATAAATCCTAAAGTATCAAAAAACAACTAAACAACCATATGTTTTAATAATTAGAAGATCAAGAAGTCAAGTAAGAAATATGATTGGTTTTGCAAATACTGTTTCTTCTCTGTAATGGCATTTTCATACATTAATTTTTATTATTTTCATAAGTGTACAAAGGAATTTGAATTGCAAGTGGAGACTGAAATGCTGTAGCAATTTGAAACAGGGCTGCTAGGTCCCCACAGACCGATGGTACAAAAGGAGTACCAAAGCATGTGCCAGAGCCCTCGCAAAGGTTATAGAGGTCTTGCATTTACTAAGCAGATCCTCGGCCGGGAGTCCAATTACTCCAACTTCAAAGTCGGGAAACGCGATGCTTCTGCTTGACTTATGACCCAAGATTATCAGTTCTTTGCATTTCTATAGACATTCGCCTTCCCTACAAATCCCTGACTTTTCCCAGCTTTTTTTCAGTATTATTTTAACTCGCAAATGGTGATGTACCTGAAAATAGCAACAGGCGTGTTTACTCCTGACTATCAAGCATCCATATCCACGCGTGAGGTCGGTGTCCCAAGGGACTGTACCTTTACAGGTCTCTGGAGGTGACCCAGCAGACAATGCTGTATCGTGCCGTGGAGTCTGCAGCCCCGTAGCATCCAAGTGCATCCACTGAACTTAAGGATTATTTTAAAAGTCTTTGTTTAAAGCTGTCTGCATGCAGCTACGGAAAGCAATAATTAGCATTAACCTACAAAAAGTTTTCTTGCTCCTGCAAAACACAGAAATGGTGCATCTTGGAGGGACAGTTCCTGATACATTCTCACTTTAGGACCTCTTAGGTCCATAACAGCATGTGTCCTTCTCGTTGGCCTTCTGCTTATCGACCCTGTTGCCCACTGCTGCCTCAGTGCATGGCTCCTGCCAGCGCTGTCTGCAGGCAGGTGGGCAACCTGCTCTGGGCCCAGCCAGGGATGGAGAGACTTGGCTTTACGCCGTGCACTGTGGTGGGGTGGCTGTGACTAAGCCAGGATGGCTCTGGGCAACGTTCCTGTTGGCCCATGAAGGTGACTGTAGAGTGGCTCTCGTCTGCTTCCCCTCAGCCTGCAGCAGGGTTTGTCTTGGCACTGTTGACGTTGGCATGCCCATGATGATGGAGTCTGCTCCCGGTCTGCCTCCTGACCTGCAGGAGTTTTGTCAGGATACAGGGAATCCACAAATGTCTTATGTTGCATTTTGGGAGCCTCACTTGAGCTTCTACCCTTTGAATAGTACTTTTTTGTCAGCTCTGACAAAACCAAGTTTAACTAATAATATACAGCCTTTTAAGAGTCGTGATTAGCTAAATCCCATTTACCAGTTGGGCTGACTTTCCAAAGGAGCCTAGGAATTACAGCTATTTCTTCTTATTCACTTTAAGTGTTTTCACTGTAAATGTATTCTGGCTACATTAATCTGTAATGACAATTAAGTATCTGCCTAGTGCTCATAAGGAACCAGTGAGGGGAGATTTCAGTGGAAGATTTTCTGTACCAGCCTTTGAACTGAATCTGTATCTGATCTCTGAGGATTGTAGGATAGACAGGAAACAATTTACCAGGGCTCGAATGGAAACTATGCTAATTCACTCCTTCAAATCTTTTTTTCACTCACTGGAATTCAATGAAGAATGGGAATCATGAAGAAAACCATAATCTTAAAGTTCAATGCTACAACAGGAGAGATTTTTCATTGCTTTAGGGAAAAAAGTTACGCAGGAGGGAGCTTTGAATATAGATATGCTGGAGTATTGTCATAATCTTCAATCTTGACACAATATTACTCTACCCCACTGAAACCTATTTTAATATGTCTTGAAATAAATGTCACCCTTGAATTTTTTGCCTAGAGATCTGAGGAAATGCAACGCTGCTTTGAATTCTTATCCAAGAAAGGGTTCACATCTAATGCCGTGGTAATTAAAATGCAGATGTTCTGGTGAGAACTTCCCTGAGGATGAGGAATGGTCTGTCCCATAGCTCAGCTATGGGTGCACTTCCAGGGCGCAGGCTGGCTTTGCCCAGCGCCAGGCACAGAGGAGGGGTTGTGGGGGTACCCTTGCCTTGTTGCCTGCCCTCACTTCTTTACCCCTGTTAGTCACCTTAGTATATGGCAAATAAAGTCCATTCAGGATCCTGATCCGTTCCTGACTGAGATACTTTTCAGCCTCTGTCAGTGTCATAGAATCTAAATAAGGGAGTACACAAGGAACAGTCTTCCTATAGCTTAGTCTGTTCTTTTCCATCCCAACTGCATGCTGATTACGGGAATAAGAACATATTGTGGAGGAGGAAGCTATTTCTGGATGCTAGTCAAGATTCACTAGACCTGGGCTGACTTCTGACAGCAGTATCTCTCAGAAGCAGATGGAACACTTTCTGGGGGAAAAAAAAAAAATCATTCAGAGGCTCCATTCACAGGAGTGATTTTCACTAAAGAACTCCCCGAGGAAAGAGAGATGGGAGGGAGACTGGGAGGGCAGAAGAAAAGCCTTCTGATATTCCTTGCTTTGTGCAAAGCTGGAATGAAGTAAGGCTGATCTAGTTTTGCTTTGTTTTATTTTTAGTCAGTGGGTTTGGGCAGTGATAATTAATCACTGGAAGAGGCCTGGGATTATACCACTGTGTCCTGAAGTATCTGTTTTATATGTCTGGGATGACAGATGACCTTTACCTGAAGTGCGTTGCCAGTCCAAAAGCCCTCAACCGTGACTAAATAAAATAGATATTTTTACAGCGATTTGGCTTTTCTTGGTTGTTTGGTTGGATTTTGTCTCGTTTTCTTCCCCCAGGCAGTGCTGGCACTCCAGTGATGTTCAACAAAAACGGTGATGCACCGGGGCGCTACGATATCTTCCAGTACCACACCACCAATACCAGCACGCCAGGCTACCGCCTCATTGGCCAGTGGACAGATGACCTCCAGCTCAATGTGAGTCTACTTTATTCTTTGCTTGCACTTTTCTGACAGGTACGGTTACTAACTTATTTTTTTTCATCCTGCAAAAATGAATAGGGATTTTTATTATTTCTTGCAGTTACATAACGCTTTTTTTTTTTTCACGTTATCATCTTCTACTCTGTCCTGCAACCTTTTCTCTGTACCCTGAGTACCAGAGCTCCTCAGACTAATAGAGGCATTAGGTGATCATGCAAGTTTTATTACTTTTGTGTGTCTGAAGTCCCTAGTTGCCAACTTGGAAAATGAAGCAGTAACATGTTGTGGTTTGAAACCAATGGGCTTTCATTTGCAGATGCTCTTCAGTTTTTCTGGTTATATTCTTCAGTTTCTCTGGTTTTAGGAAAGCCAAAACTAAATGGTTTTTGAGTGACTCACTTTTCCGTTGTTACTTTTAAGCACGTAGCAAAGATATCCATATGAATGAGACGGCCTTTTTGCAATGATGCCTAAAGAAAAACAAGCACGTAAGAACAGGTGATCAAAGACCCCCAAGATACTTTGATGTTTCCCAGATAAAAAAAACATGACTGGTGGCTGAGAAAGCTGGAGACTCTTGTGTTAGCTTTGTCCGTAAAAGGATGGTCTGTGACAGGTCTCTGGCTTCCTGCTTGACTTTGTGCAAGTTGCTTGAGCCTCAAATACATGGAGAAATAGGGCTGCTGTAACCTTACAGTTATTTGACTCCTTGTAGATCGTTATTAAAGCACAAAGACAGTGTTTTCATGTTTTCAGTTCAGTATGACTGCTCTTCAGCCACAGAGCCTGAATAAAATCAAGGTATTCCTGAAGTGAAATGCCAGTTGCTACAAAAGGGTTTTCTTCTCTTGGTCAAGGTTCCCACCTGAGGTTATACCAGCTCCCTGTCCTCATGTTGTCCATCCTTGGTGTGGTACAGCTCCTTCTCTGCCTCTGCTGCTGCGTTTCCTTTGAAAATAGTGTGCAGGGTGAAAGGGATGGCTGTGTGAGC
Organism: Stercorarius parasiticus; assembly: GCA_013396915.1. NCBI lineage: Eukaryota > Metazoa > Chordata > Aves > Charadriiformes > Stercorariidae > Stercorarius > Stercorarius parasiticus. The sequence continues at coordinate 80,914 of VWZL01002320.1, read as the reverse complement.
ATGGTCCAGTCCTGACACACACTTCAGAGGTGGCCAGGACATACCTGGCACTCGGCATGTGGTCACAGCAGCTGTGGCTCGTGCCTCGAGTCTCTGTGTGTGGGCCCGGCGTGACGCGTGCTGCACTTGGGTAACTGCAGGGAGATCCCAGCTGCCGTTCCACCTCTGCAGCCGGGCTGCAAGCCATGGGCCACCGAGGTAGATCAAAGCACCATCATTTGGAGCATAACCAAATGCAGGACCCTTTCTCTTCCTATTTATAATGTTTTAATGTCTTTTGTTAAATGAGTAATTAATGTGGATTACCAATGGTCCAGTCTTTGAGACTGACCGCAATATTTTACTCTTCTTGAACTCTGGGGCTCATTTTGATTTGCTCTATGCTCCTTCAGTGTTTTTCAACTTTTGATGTTCTATTTAAGGAAAACTATATTAACTTGCAATTTACAGTTCTTTTAGCAAAAATATTAATATTTTATTAAGTAAATCCTTCTTTATATAAACTACACATCCTGATTCATTAAAATTTAAAGCTAAATTAATGGAGCTTGATTTCTATTCCTGTTGTTGTGTTAAATGTTTCCATAAAAAGCACACGTTCCTCACCCTCATATCCTCACAGCTACAGGGTTATGCCAGTAGTTGAGATTCGCTCATAACTTCCCTTCTACTCACTTATAGGTCCTGGTTTCTCACACAGGAATAGCATTGCTGTGATAGTTCCTTATAGTAGATAGTACTGTATTTTCTTGCAGTAATGAAGAAATTTGTGGAGTTTAGAGAAGTCAAGGATACTCTAAAATAAACAACCAAAATAATAGCTACTATTAAATACATCCCAGGAAAAACTGCCAAAGGCTACAATTTTTCTTCAGTAATTATTGTGGAGGTAACACTTCAGTGTATGTTTCCCAAATTCTTATTTCTTTAATACCATCACAAGAGGGGAAACAAAAGAAAGGATGTTTGGTGAGAGTGCTACTTTGTGTTTAGAAAACGCTGAAGCGATGCTTTGTGTTCCGAGAGACTTGTCATCTTGGGCAGCCTGGTTTAGTTCCGCATGTCTGCATTTCCTCAGCTACAAAAGAGAAAAGTGGTTTTGCCCTATTATGCAGGCCTTGATGATAAGGACACTCCAGATCTCAAAGGCGGTAGGTAAATAAGCGATGAAGACCATCATAGGTGAGTAAGAGTTTTCTTCTTTATCGTTGTCCTCATTCAAAGCAGCAGCAAGAACACTTTACCATTTTATTTCCCCGGAAGAAGTGCGGCTGTTCAGTCTGTCGTCGCTCCCATCTACAATGGTATCTGTCACCTCCCCATTCTCACAGTATTTTCAGTGAGAGGCAGAAGTGGCACAGGGCTGCGTAATCTTGATAGCTGTACCATATTTTTTCATGTAAAATTACAGAATAACGTCTTTTTACATTTCTCTTTCTATTGCATAAGACAGTAGGTAGACTAACGACATCTTTAACAACGTATTTGCAAGTCTGAAAATATGCTATATCAGTTTGTTTTCTTTTTGTTGTCAGGAGTTTATAAACCTGGTTTTACAAAATGTCTGCGACCATCTGTGTATTTCTTTCAGTGCTGAGAGCTTCTCCACATCTTTGTATCACCTTTTGCTTTCTTACGTCTGGCAGAAACGCTCAGTAAAGGCAGATGCCTGCTCCCCACATGCGCCGGAGCCAGGCTCCACTCTCCCTTCCACAAGTTGGTATGTGAAGCGTCTCCTCTGAGTGCAGTTGACTCACCCTGGATTTACATTTCGGTATCTGAGGTCAGAATTCGGTCAGTAACCAAGAAAATGTTTTATGACTCTTCACTGCAGCAAACTTGGGATGTGATGTAGTTTTTACGTAAGGACAGTACAATCACTAAATTTTCTTCTGCTTCTTGGTGTCAGGCACCCTAGTGCAGCTTCGCCTACTACTCAAAGCATGCTTTAGTAACAATTTTGGCTGTATTTCACAGATATCTACGCAAGGGTAAAATGAGCAGATGTCTAATTTTAAACGGCTTGGCCAGTGTTCCATGAAAAACTGTTGCAGTCCTTTGTTCTCCCCGCAGTGAAGTTGTGATTACAAGATGCCCACCCACCTCCCATGCGAGGTCATAGAAGAGCACCTCCTGCCTCTCGCTCTTTTATGAAGATCATGTCAAGCTCTGTCAGCCCCTTTTCGGCCCCCTGCATGCAGATTTAGTATGCAATATTTATAGTTTGCGTCCTCCTGCAGTTTGAAATGCTTTGCCCTGAATTTTAGGATCAGAAATTTGGCCAGCTGCATCCCCATTGCAGTCCAGTACTGCGACCCCCACAGCCTGTGGAATAGCAAAGATACAGCTAATGCAATTAGACAATAAATCTGTGGACCACAGAAAGATTAGCACCTGAAACCAGGATTGTGTTTTACTGTGCTGGTGTTGATGGTACACTCATGTATTACAAGGCAGTTGCATCATTATGAGGAGCACTATTTTGACTGTGTTTAGCTTTAATGATGTGTTTCAAAAGCGAAAAGGGATGGTGGTGAAAAGGAGGAAAACTACCATGGGGAAAAGGTGGTGTGTGAAGTACCAGATGGTTTTTGGTTGTTTTGCTNTTTTTTTTTTTTTAACTTTAGCAATATCTAGATCTCTAACGCTTGTGCTGTTCATAGTGAGGATGAGTGTGGGTTAAGCATGAAGGCACAGTGGGCAGGAGACACAGGTTCTGCTTTCATGTCTTATGTTTCACTTTGCATTTTAGAAAGATACTCTCTGTGCTCTGTTTTACCCCATGTGTACCCTAAATCCAATAACAAGAGACGTCTTCCTGACAAGTGTGCCTTTGTTAGTCTCTGTAAAGCACCTCGAGGTTGCTCAACAGGAGGCACCATAGGAATGCAAGGAACTGGCTGACCAGCTCTGATACCTGGCTGCCTTCTATGAGAGCAACTTCCAATGCTTTGAAGTGCCTGAAAAAAACAGAAATCTCTCTGCATCTCTCCTGGAGGAACTGATGTGCCTGAAGGAGAAAGAAATGGATCACTCCTGGAGGAACTGTAGGTTCTCATGGGAAATTTGGTGATATTGCTTCTCTTTCTCTATATAGAGTTAACTCAGCAGCTCCCAGGTTTATTATGTGTTCACATCCCAACCTCTGCAAGCGTCCCTGAACTGTCAGAACCCAAAAATAAAGAAAACAATCCCTGTGAAATTGTCGAATCTTATTTTTTCCAGGGATTTGTCTTCTGCATACCCTATCACAGCAGCATTCTCCATCATGTTCCCTGTGACTCCTTCCTAGAGTTATCTCCACAATTTCCCTGCAGTGCCTGAACTCCCTCCCACGCCCCTATAGGGTTTGCTTTGCAAGCATCAGCCTGTATTGTGGTTGTCTTTGGATTACACATAAGCCCACTGGTCGGCTGGCCGAACCACAAGGGTGAGAGAGATGCTTGCTGTTGGTGGATCTTTCTCCTAACTGTCCACTGAGTTTTACCGATGCTGCAGAGATATCCCTCAGAAATCTCTGCTTGTTGCAAACGTGCTTCAAATCGGCCAGCGAGTTCAGAAGTTATTAGGAAGGAAGCTGGCACCGACAGATGGGTGAGCAGGCAGAAGGGGCATATGTTCCACTTCCTTCAATTTCTCTTCTAAAATGATAGCAAAATTTAGAAATTTCTAACAGTTGTGCAGAATTAAAAGTAAAGTAAAGCTAGACTTGCTGTTAATATTTTTTGTTAAAAGTGGAATTTATGCGAAAGTGTTGCCCAGTAAGTAGACTGCTATTGGATTTGGACAAGTAGGCATACCAGTTCAATCTCTTGTATCGCTGAAGTGAGCAGCAGGCTTGCATTTGACCAAAGAGCCAGAGTTTTGGCCTTTTCTTCCATCTCAACCCTGTTTTCTTATTTCATACTGACAAGTGTTGGGGGTCGTTAAAAGGCTGAGCTCGTTTAAAGTTTTCAGTTTGAGTGGCTGAGTCCGTGTCGGCGCTGGTGAGCTGAGGCATGAGCAGGTTGGAGAGACGTGTCTGGGCTCTTGCTCGGGGACACGGGCTGCTCTCTCTCATCCAGCAACAAATAAGTTGTTTGGGGTATCGAGATCCCGCGTGAGGGACTGGAGGTTGTGACTGAATTCTGAGAAGGAAGCTCTCCATGGGGGAAGTGCTCTCGCCTCCATTGTGTGGTGGAGCACCCAGCTGAGGTTTGGTGTTCGTCTTGTACCATCCCTCTGCAGCTTGCAGTGTGATGGTGGACATGAACACCCTGTTTCACCTTCACCTTTGTCTTGGTGAGTATTGAAATGGTTACAGGAGACCTGTTTATTTGCCAACAGAGAGGATTATCTTCCTAGAGCAAGCTGATGTTTTGGGCTGGGTTTTTTTTTTCAGTTTGATAGTCTAATTAATGCTGTACTTCCAGCCTATTAGTGTCCGCATAGGGTGCATCATGTTGTGTTAATTGCATCGGCATCTCCAGCTTGTCAAGTGCACTCTTCCAGCTCGGTGTTATGGCTCGTAAAGGTGCCACTGGGCACTCGGTGCTGCAGCACATTTTCAGGATGGCTGAAGAAGGTGTCCTCGGCTGATAAAGAGCAATGGTGGAAAACACGATGTCCTGTCCACTATTACACTGTAGAGATTTCAAGGAGCTCTCACTCGAAACACGTTCCACTTCCAAAGCATCAGGCAGGGTTAACTGTGAGCTCCAGATAGAATTAAAACATTCCTCTAAGTAATTTGTTTACAAACAGAAACAAATACATATTAAAGATGCCTAAGCATACTGTGTGGAGAGAGAAACAAAAAAAATCTGTATTGTTTTATAGATGTGTCCTTGAATTGTAAATGGTTTAGTGGCATGAAGCAGGGTACAGCTTGAAACATGACTGCCGGTTAAATGGAGTCTTTTGCATGCAGCGCCGGGAAGGCTGGCTGCTTAGCGGTCCCTTACGCTTTTATTAATTTCCTCCAACCGTAAGTGATATATTGCTGCAATCTTTCTAAACAAGCACTTAGAAGACTAATAGTATTGATAATTATCAATAAGGTTCCATAAACACGTATGTTACATAGATCTAACTCCCCTTATAAATCCTGCCTCATGTTATACGGTGGGAAGGAGATTGCTGTGTACTTATTAATAACTCCCTCCTCCTCGGGGAAATAGCTATATTATGTTGTTTTCTTCACTGTAGGTTCGGGCCAGTATTTTAGAGGAGGGTGAAAAATGGAATAAAAGTCTCGCTTTAAAGAAAGTAATGTTCCTGTAGCTCCGAGTCTCTGGTCTCGGAGCAAATGGAGAGTGCGAATGGCTCTTGGTGAGCTCTGGCCCCCAGAGGATGGGGACCCATCGCGGACCCTGATGGCAGGCGGGGACAGTTTCAAAGCAAGGCATTGACAGAGAATGATGCAACTTCCGTGCTGCAGCTCCTTTTTTCCCCACAAATAGAAATATATTAAGTACCTTCGCAATCGTCTGTGCAATTTATACAGATCCTGCGCACTTCAACACCTATTGAATCTCTCTGGGCTCAGACTAATCTATTTAAATGCCATAAATGTCTCTGTTATAGAATTTGGAAATAAATGTTATGAATAGCAAGCTAATGAAAACAGTGATTAAATGTCTTACCTTCTGGCAAGAGACCTATATGTACCTGACTTTTTTTGGTAAAATATTCAGAATGGCAATTAGATCCAAGCAACTGTTCAGTGAAGTTTGATGCTCAGGAATATTCTACCAACAGATGGTATTTTTCTAAAATAATGTGTTCAAATTTATTGCTGTTCATTGTTTTTTGGTTTTGTTGTTGGGTTTTGGTTTGGTTTGTTTCTTGGGAGTGGACCATGTTTGGAGCAGATGGCTTTTTTTCAGAATATTTCGCAGCAAAAGATAAATCTTTCTGGAGCACAGGCAAATTTCACTTTATCGCAAGCCTGGGATTTCCCCAGTCTCTGGCGGAAGGCGAGCAAAAGGACACCTGTCTGGCCAGTTAGAAGTTTTTGCTTCAAATAGCAAGAGATGAGAGAATTTCACCACAATGACCATAGGGTTGGTTTGAGGGTTTTTAGATGCTTTTCAAAGAAGGTATTTTGCAGAATTTATCAGAAATTTAAAAATAGAAATTTGGCATCTCCCAACCCAGAAAATTTCAGCTTAAACAATTTCACCTTTTGTGTGAAACTGAAAGCACAATTATTGATAGCATTATCAGTTCTAGCTCCTATATGCACATAACGTATAATCGCAAAACCCCTATTTGCAAATATATTTTAAAAAGAATGTGTGTGTTTACCTGCCTTTATGTGTATATATATGGATGGATGGGCACATGCACAGACCTTTGCAATATATAATCCTTAAGATTTCAGTTGGTTTGCAACATCTGAGTAAGCTTAAAATCATGGTTCAAAGATTACGTCAAGATAGATAAAAATTGATATCAATTTCCTTTCTCATTTCAGTTATTGTGACATAAATTGGCCCTTGTAGTGTCATTTCCTATTCCTGTTACAGACTGTAATGAGTAGCGGGTACAAAGATAATACATCTACATTACAACCTGGAGCCTGAAATCTTGTGAGCCGATGGCTTGACAGGAGGTATGCATTATTCAGGTGTTAGACAGTCTCATTAAACAAATTCAGCAAATGAGGTCAGGGTGTTATTTAAAATTATGATTTTAAGTATTAAGCATGATTAGTATGTTTTGTTCATGTGTCAGTGCAGAACCTTGAGCTTTCAGCTGATAGAGCCACTTGTTGAAAATTACCACTGCTTACATTTTTAATGAAATTGGCTAAACCCTTAGATTTAATTAGCTATACATTACAGCATATTTGCATACATGGAGATGTAGCTCTATCCAGAAGTAACCAGGCTTCTGATAGCTGAAAAATTATGCATTATTTTAGCCACTGTTGCCTTATTGACTTTTTCGGAAAGCAACTGAATGCAGGCTGTTTCTTTCCCATGGAACTAGTGCTCAGCCTGGGCTGCTCCTGGCGAGCTGCGACGGCTGCTGCCTCTGGTGCTCAGCTGGGGCTGGGTCCAAGGGCAACGGCATTCCTTGTCTTCTCCAGGCACTCTTTGGAAGTGTTATTCTGCCCCAGAATAACTAGTTTTATAGTACATAAAAAAGTTCAGGCATTTATGCCCTCTGAGATGAATTAAACCTGCCTGAAGCCGCTCTCCCCCGTGGCACTGTTACTGACTCCGCATCTTCTGCTCCCCCGACCCCGCTCCTGTCTCTCTGCCCACTTCTCAGTGTCGCATGGAACAGTCACCGGGTGACCCGTGGTGACAGTCTCACTCGTGGGGGCCTGGCTCTCTGGGAGTTATCTCACAGCACAAACACCACTAAGTGCAAAGTCCTTCCAGAAAGGTCTGTACAGCCCGTTTGCAAAGCTCTTGGCCATAGCTGGGGTTTCTGAGCTCAGTCTCCATCACGCCGTCAGCCAAATTGCATGCAGTCCAGTTAGAAATTTAAAGGTGAATAATTACATCAGTGTGTTACTAAAGTGCATCCCAACTACATGTTTTGGCTAGTGAGGTACCATGCCCAATGTGTCAATAGCTATAATGTATACTATAATAATAGATGTTGTTTATTTTGCTCCGTCATTAGATTCCGTAATTCTTCATTGCTCATGTCAACCATGACCAGCATGAACACCTTTAATTATCTTAACTTGCAGAATTAACTTTCAGCTGACTGGAATGCTAATTCCTTAGTCCTCCAGCGGGTCCTCAAAATGCAGGTTAACAGGCAGTGGGACTGAAATCACGTCCGTCCTGCTCACGAGCTGTGATGACGGCCAGACTTGGCCAGATTATGGCCAGACTACATCCATGCTCTTGGAATAAAACCGATGCAGTTTGTAGTACCGCAGATGGTTTTGACGCATTAGATTTAGAAATGGCTGCTGTAAATAATTTTTATTCCAATAAGGGCACAACCTCAAAATACATGATAGTAACCGTGTGAATCAAGCAGCACTTCTTCTGTACTGCAGAAGAGAGCTAAACAAGTCATTAAAAATCATCAATCAGTGCAGATAATCCCATTTTCACATGTGCTTTCTTTGAAAAAAGTACTGCATGTTGTAATCCAGAGAGTCTCAGAGTCTGTCTCAAAATGACCTTCAATACGCTTGTGCCAAATATTTAGCATGTAATGCCAAATGAAACCAGAAAATCTTGAGAGCAGCGTGATGTTGACTGCACTAACTTTTAAACGTATGCAATAGAAAGCTGAGGGGTTTGTAACATTGGCAAATAGTTTGCATGTGTGCTGCAGCAGCTGGTACCCGGGTGGTAACCCTGTGCAATCATCCCACAGCAAGGTCTTGTGTGAAGTGAACCAGAAATCCTGCCAGGGTGGCATTTTTTGGCATGGGGAAAGTAACTTAGAGGATTCGAACGTTAGGAGGCTTTGATAAGGTTGGGTGTGAATAGCAAAACAGAACCAGCCAGGAGAAGAAGTACCTGCAGCCCTCAGTCACCACCGTCTGCAGAATTAGAAAATAATCCACTAAGAGAAGATCCAGAGCAGTGTTGGACCCCTTGCCTGTCTGTTACTTGCCTCACTTGAAAAATCACGAAAACTGCATTTTTTTTAAAAAGAAAGGTTACTCAGTGAATTGAACTTTCTGTATAGATTTTTGCTATATAGAAAGAGGAAGGCAATAGTTAAATCTTACACCTCACTCTGCAAACTAGCTCCGACTTGGAATTGGAGACGTGAAATGTCATTTCCTCTTTGTTATTGACCCATTTTGCCTAGGCGGTAATGTATACCGTGTGAGCTGTGCTACCTTAGGCAAAGCAAAGTGAATTAAGCTATATCAGCTTTTGGCAACTCTGAGCATCGCTATAATTTTCCTCCAGGTCTGAGAATGTCACACAGTAAAATGCTTGTAGGGATATAAATGCTAAGAGAAAGCAGGCTGAGAGGATGTCTAAGATGTATTACATATCTTTTCAAAGATAGGAAAAAAACAGAAAGGTAAGGAGCTCATAAAAACTCTAATGGAAAAAAATTACCTAGCAGAAGACTTCGTGACTTCAGAATTTGCTTCATCTTGTGTTGCTCTCTTTAATACCCACCAAGCAGAGTTATGCTCTGAGAATGTATATATAACAAATAGATGGTCAAAAAAATAAATCACTGTGTTTTTAAAATAGGTGGTGTTTTTGTTCCTGCACATCGCTGCTTAAACCCTTCTTTGCAAGTCTAATGTGTTTTTGTCAGCAAATATATTCAAGAGCAAATACTTTGCTGGGATATTTTATGGGTAATTAACAGGTTTGGATGCTTTTGGCAGGAGTAATAATGTCAGTTTGTGTGATATTGAGGGTGCAATATTCTTTTTTTCACACCTGAAAACGGAAAGATGCTTTCCAATGACAGGTGCGTTTTGTTGTGTTTGGAGAAGTTCACCCAGCTATGTAGAGGAAAACACGACATGTGTGCAACAAAGCTGTTCTCCTGCTCACCAGCCAGCTTCTCTTCCACCGCTCTGGGAGCAGGAACCAGCAGCAACTGGTCCAACAGTGTGTGAATACACGGCACTTTGCAAATACCTGTCCGGGGATCCAGTAGAAAACTCGGGTTTCTAGTTAGATCCACTGTGGATCTAGTTAGACCCACTGTTAGAACACAGCTGTGGCTTTGCCACACTTTTCCATCCTTCTCCCTGCGTTTCAGCCTGGCAGGACCCCCATGGCTCCCACGGTAAAGCTGGAGCATCCCCTGGCTCTGCCGGTGCCCCGGAGGCGTGGGGGAAGGCGGGCTGCTCTCTGTGGTGGGTGAGCTCCAGTGGCGTAGGGATGCTGCAGCAGCTTCTGTGTTTGCATCTCATCCTTGCCCTGGCAAAGGGAGGTTGACAGAAAATATTCTCTCTGTTGAAGTCTTTGAACTGTAGGCTGGGGGTGTGCAGAGGCGCGCGATTAGCACCGTAGGCGATGGCGAGCCAAGGCTGTGCCTGGAAAAGAGGGAGAAGTGTCAGCAAAATAGCGATTGAGTTTCTGCTTCTGGATCAAGTTCATTTAGGTTTTGTCTTTTCCGTTGCAAAATAAGTGTCATCTTCTGTCCCGGAGGCTGTGGCCGGCAGCATGGTGGTTGATGTCTAGTGAACTCAGCAGGGCAGCCGCCGACACGTGTGTCACGCTTCATCCTTTGACATCTCCTTTCTTACCCACTTTATATTTCCTCTTGCAGTTTTTGGTTGTGGTAGAAGGTTTTTGTTTAATATCGCTGTGTCTGTGAGTGGGGAGAGCCCAGCACTGCCCTCCCAGGGGTGGGGAGTGGTGGGGGCAGAGCAGGGCAGAGCCGGGGGACAGCAGGGGGGGCTCTGCGTCTCTCAACAAAACCCGCCAGGGAGGCGCAAACCAAGGATGCAGTCCGAGACCAAGGGCAAAAAAAGTTTTATTATTATGCTTGTCTGCAGAGGATGAATGAAACACACTGTGGTTGCTGTTGAGATGTTCATGTTTCGAGAACTGAGGTGTGCTTTCCATGTGCCAAAGCGGGAATACCGAGGAGCAAGCAGGATTGCAGGCTTTTGGACTTCACCTGCCTGGGATTGTGGTTCGTCAGATCCTCAGCAGGTTTGGGCTGGCATCCTTCAGGCACACCTGCAGTCTGGTGGCTATTAACAGCAGCGAAAGGCTTGCTTGTTTGTCTCCATTTTTATTTATCAAATTTGCGTGTAAGTTTTTTTTTTTTTAATGTATTGTATTAACAGACATGGCAATTACCGGCTTAAAGCTATTTTGTGTAGGTCCGACACATAATCCAGCTGTGTTTTGCAAAATGAAATTTTGCTACCGTAGAGATGCAAGTGCCAAGGATAGCAGAGCGGGAATGGTGGTGACGGCATAACACTGCGCCTGTTTGCTTCAGAGGGGAGAAAGAAATCCCACAAAGGGTATCTTAAAAGCTCCACACACATCAGGACCGTGTGAACAGTCTTTAGAGTTTCCAACACTTAACCAAAGCATAAAGGTTCCTGACAGAGAACATGTATTGAGTGGGTCAAAAATAATCACTTTTTAAATGTTCCTGAATACTGATTTCTGGAGAAAATTGACATGGTTTGCAGCAAGTCTATAATATCAGATATATAGCGTGCATTTTAATGTGTCTCCAGCTAATCGTTCACATGATAGGCAATAATAGCCCCAAATAAACAGCTGCACAGGGTCTTTAGCCTGCTCTTAAAACTTTAGGGGAAGCCTTTATTTGCTTTATTTTCCTTTTTTTTATTTGTTTCTTCTTCCACTAATCTGAAAATGTACATTTTATATGAAAACGCTGTGTTAAATGATTCCCACGAAACAACCTTCTTTACTTGTTAATCGCACCTCTTAATGGTGCAGAGGGTATGTATTTGACCATTAAAAGTAGCATCCGAGCATCTGGCTCCCAATGGTAAGTATAATTAGATATTTTATTCGGTTCTTGCAATGCCTTTCGACTGGATGGTGCAGGGTAGCACAGACTTTAAACTCCCTTTGCAAAAGCAGATCTTGGTTCCCTTTTCCTCTCAAAAATACATCTGGAAAAGGTGGGATAGGCTTTTCTCCTTGGTCACCCAAGGTTGGAGTTCATTCAGGATGTGGGAGCTCTACAAAATGGTCCCCCCTCACTGGGGGGCAAATCCCCCCTTCCCCGCTGCCGGCCAGGCCCTGGGAGAGAGCAGCGTGCCAGGATGCTCGCCATGACTTTAATGAAAACATTAATTACCCTGTTTGTGGGAAGGAGTGAGGAGACAAATTCACTGCACCGGAAGGGAGGTGCACAACTGGGAGCATGTCTTATGGTTGAGTATTTAGGGCGCTTGACTGGAGGGAGGAAGTTATCCGTGCCAGTCCTTCTTTTACTTTTCAAAGAGGTGGAAGGGGGGAGAAAGGCAAAGTATTGTGTTATTATTGTTTCAGTATTCAAAAGTGTGATGAGGCACAACGTTTCTTAGCTTTGCAAGGTTAATTTAAAACAAGAAAAAAAAAAACCCAACCACACAAAACCAAACAAACAAAACCCCGAAAAGCCTCTGATTTGGTTTTTTTTTTCTTTGCAGAATTTTAGTAGAATTTCAACTAGACCAATACCATTATCATTTAAGGCAGGGGCAGTATTTTTGTTCTTATTAATTTAGATATTAAATCCATGGAATGATCTTCATTTTCAACCGATGTTGCTGGGTTTTTCCATGCCATCTCGGTCTACCTGCTGCGACGTCCCAGTTCTGTGCAAACCACACCAGCGTCCTGCGCAGCTTTGGGAGCAGAACCAGCCGCCAGCACCAGCCCTCGGCCGCCTTCCCTTGCAGCGCCCTCCGTCACAACCACATCACCCTCCTCTTCCTCGCCTGGTTTGCTTTCAGCGAGACGCGACTGCGGCCTTGATGGAAGAGTGGCCCCAAGTGCAGTATAATTAAAGTCCCATCAGCCAACCCTAATTTTCTGTGTACCATCTACAGTTCTTTTAGGGACCGATTGACTGAGTATAACCTGAGCAAGATAATTTAATAACATTAATAACGCTGCAGCAATCCAATTAGGGCCTAAATGAGTTAGGTACTGAATTTCACTCAGAATTTTGTATTTCTTTCATCTTACTTCCCCGGCCTGTGTGTCATTATGCCGTGCACGCTAGACATGATGAGAAAATTACTGTACCATTGATGCTGATTCTTTAAAAAGGAAAAAACGGGACCAAATAATTTGACTAGCAAATACTGGTCTTTGAATCAGCTTGGGAATTAGTAGGATAAATAAACTAAAGCATTTTGAGTTGGCAGGCACTTCAAGATAAATGCTATCCAAATTACACACATGCCATTTGGTACATCTCTAGTTATTACCCTTTCCGTTTTGACAGTAGTATATCAGATTTGGCAGATGCATTCCTTTTTCACAATCATAAATAACAGAAAAAAATAAGTTATTAGCTCATAAGCAGAGATAAACAAACAGAAAGGGCTAATCCTTTTCTCAAAACTTAGGTAAGGTCAACTCACGGCTATACCATGAAAAACAACGCAGAAAAGGAGTTTTCAAGAGAAAAATAAGAATTCCTGGATTTGCTTGTAGGTGTGCTGTTGTCATCCAGGCTTGTTATTTAGGATTTAGACTTGCCAGTTGCTGAGCATGTTAGAAACAGGCATTTGAACATTTCATTTTGACTGCTTAAATGGTAAGCAATTGCCCTGTCCTAATGTTGAGCTATGTTTTATGTGCTTTGGCGCTTTGGATTGCGGGTTTCTTGTCACCTTGCACAACGAAGGCCTTCAGTGGCGCTGCTGTGGGACGGGCACTGAGTGAGGGCAGAACCATGGGTACGTGGGATGTTCTGGTAGAGTCAGTGGGCACAGAGCAAACAGTGCGTGCTGGTGGCTTTGGCCTCTCATCTTGCTGTGCCATGGCTTTGTTATACCTGATGGTGCCCTTTGTGCTATTTATCCTCTACTGCTGCATTTGTAGCACTCAGATCTGGGGATGGAGAGCGGCGTGGGAGTCAGCTAGACCATTTGAGCTTTCTCTGTTAGGAGTCACACAAACGGTAACCGATTCTAATTATTTACTTTATACCTCATGACATTTAAGTTCTTTATTTAAATTCCAGCTGCAACATGGGTATATTTGAAATAAGATACATGCAAACATGTCCAACCATCCTAAAAAGTGGAAGAAACTAAAGATCTGAAATACCTTTGATTGACAGGAACTTTGTTAAGGCTCCTTCCACCAGAATATTAAAATATTGAACAGTTTTTTCTTATATAAGTATGTAACTGGGCCACCTCACTTTGAAATGAAATCTTTCATCTTTTCCCTTTTTGTTTTGCATCGCAGTGTACGTGAACCCTGTTGCGATCAGACCACTCCTGTTGAGATCCTGGTGTTTGATGGTTGGGGACACAATGCAGTCTGGTGCTTCATCTCTAATAATAGATGCTGAGCACTGGGCAGGCCCCGAGGTGGGTTCAGCCTGGAGAAGAGAAGACTCTGGGGAAACCTTATAGCAGCCTTCCAGTATCTGAAGGGGGCCTACAAGAAAGCTGGAGAGAGACCTTTTACAAGGTCATGTGGTGATAGGATGAGGGGTAATGGCTTCAAACTGGAAAAGGGTAGATTCAGATTAGATATTAGGAAGAAATGTTTCACTATGAGGGCAGTGAGCCCCTGGCCCAGGTTGCCCAGAGAAGCTGTGGCTGCCCCATCCCTGGAGGTGTTCAAGGCCAGGTTGGAGGGGGCTTGGAGCAACCTGGTCTGGTGGGAGGTGTCCCTGCCCAGGGCAGGGGAGTGGGACTGGATGATCTTTAAGGTCCCTTCCAATCCAAACCATTCTATGAAGTGGCAGTGCCTTTGTCATTTGGGCATGGTGACCTGTTGTTGGTGTGAAGGGGCATGTTCCTCACTGCAGATTGTTCTCATTCATCAGAAGTGCCAGGCTTCATTTTCCGCTGTGTTTGACTGAAGATCGTGACACTAAAGGACAAGCCAGCTTATGCCAAAATGTAATAAATGCTTAAGAGAGGGGTGTCCAGGCTATGATTTCCATAGGTCTGCTTTCATCATCTCAGTTAGTAGCCAGACAAGCTGTAAATTGCTCCTTTAATTAAGCGGAATTTTATCTCCGTATATACAAGAGAAACATCAGGAGTTGGCAAAAGATTACGAGCAGTGACATGGGCAGAGGGATTTTCAGGCTGAAATCGTGGCTTTTGCGTTCCGCCAGTGTCACCTCCTCCGAGCTTTGCCAAGTGGCACCACCGTCCTGCTCCCCGTCCTGTCTGCTGAAAACATGCAGCTTTTAAAAGGGCTTGGTATTGTTTAGAGGAGTGCTTTACATAAATTCCTATGACTGTATGTAGGCATGTCTGCTCTACATACCTCTGGGTCCAAATCCTAATTCCTACTCAGAGGTCGTGCAGCCATTAGCCAGGAAGAAATGATAAACATCCTGATAAACAGGACTGGCAGGACTCCTGACGCTGGGAAACAAGCACTGGCAGATTACTGTGGTCTGCACAGTATGAACCAGTAGCGGAACTAAAAGAGGTTATTATTTTTCATAACCCCTGCACCACACTAGATAGATCTTCCCCCCAAAAAAAGTTTTAAGAGTGCTAGCACTTTTTCGAGTAAATTCTCCCTCATAGCTGTGTCTCTTGAATAACCTGCTGGTGATTTCAAGGTGATCTATAGTATAATTAAACACTGAAGGAAAGCTCCAATTGAAATCAATTGGAGTGTCACTTGATGAAGGCATTCTGGGCTGGTCCTACAGTGAGCTGTCATTTTCCCTGTATGAAGCTGAAATCTGATGTGTAAATATCCTCTTAATGCTGTGCAATAGGTTTTCATCCTCCCCTCTCACCCCCCCACAGATGCCTCTAGAGCACCCTTCAAAAAAAAAGCACAAAACCAGATAATTTACGCTGCGCAAGTTTGCTGTGTGCTAGGTTGTAGTGGGAATTGAAGGGAAGCACTTGGAGACCAAACTTTCCCCTAAAAATTTCTTTTGTTGGTTGAGAGGGAAAAAAATGACTGCAGCAGAATGAACAGCGAGAGACAATGAGGGCTGGTTTTATTAATTTTCAAATGAATACGTGATATTCTGAAATGAAGCCCGGCGTGTAAGAATGGCAGCGTTGCTCCCTGGGTGGGAGATGTTATTTTCTGCATGTAGGATACCAAGGGCACGGCGAGCTCAGCCTGTTTCGTGAAACAGGGAGGACGACTCTCAGACTGGACTCCCTTCTGACCAGTTTGACAGGGAGAGGTGCTGTGAATGAAGTGCTGGGCACAACGCAGAGGGCAGCAGCGTGGACCCCCGCCAAACCCCCCCGTAGGTCAGTGCTTGGCGTGGGGCCGGTTACAGGAACTCCGACTCTGGGCCACCTACTTCAGGATGAAAAATGATCTGAGATTGCCTCTGCTTTCAGAAGATAGATTTGCTCTAGCCTATCAACTTAAATAGATAAAAACGGTGTATTATAAATGCACATTTGGAAGTACATGCTCTTTTTTTAATTAAAAGAAATTATGCAGGGAAGGCGGGGTGAATGCTGAAGATGCATGGGCCATCCCCTTCCATTAATGAGAAGACAACACAAAGCTGTAGTCAGATATAGAACCATTAAAATAATTAATTTTCAGTTTTATTGTGTGTCAACAGAAATGTAAGATAATAAGCTTTTTTGCAAAAATTGTAGATCAAGCATTTTTCTCTACTTTGGTGTTGTGCTGAAAATGTCCTTGGTTTAATGTAGAACAAATAGCCTTTGGATCTCATTAAAGATGTTATTACAAGTGCTCAGTGTAACTTGCTTCTGGTGTCCTTGAAGCAGGTAAGATTGGTAGAAAATTATGACAAATATTACATGAAAGAAAAAGTAAGATCTGAAAAGGAAAAAGAAAAATAAATGAGGTTTATATGTAGGTTAAGAACTGCTTATTATGAGATCACCAAAAAGGAGTTGCAGCGTAGGAACAAAAGGGATGTTTTTAGTTGAAGTTTAAATCATAATTAATTTAATGTATTAAATAAAATGTGATGCAAAAGCTAGGCAGATTGTTATACCTGTACCCAAATGCCAACTTGTCCTTTACTCTAGGTGGAAGAACCAGTGCCAGGGGGATTTTTACCTGTGATAGGTAACATAGAGCTGAGCATTCGGTGCGAGAAGAGTGGAGCGGGAGGGAGCCTCTCCCCGATGCGCCTGCGGGTATTAAAGGTGTTGAAATGCAATTAGAGTTTTCTCACTAAAGAAGAATTCAGGTAGATGACTGACCTCCGGTATTTCAGTTGAAGCCTCCCCCAGTTACCCAGTGAAACACTGGATACTTCCCCATCTTTTCACCCGCCCAGCATTCCCATCCCCTCCCAGGGGGAGACGAGACAGCCCGTCCCGCCTCTTCCCAAAGCTTGAAGGAAAGTTATTTTCTGCACTCTGGGATCTCTGCCCACGCCAGGGCTTCCCAGGAGCTGTCGCAACATTAATGAGAGGAGGAAATGGGAGCTGTGCGGATTCTGGGTGAGGCTGATCCTGGGGGCAGTTTGTGCATTAATGGGTATCTGCATCACCAGGGGCGAAGATGAGGGTCTGGGATTGTTGGAATATTGTCACGATTTGTTGACAACGTTTCTGATTTGTGCTGAGAATGAAAAATTGCAAGTTTTTTGGCTGGAAGACTTTGAGAAGCGATGAGTTTCCCTCACCTTCAGTTAGAAAGTTGTGATTTGCTTGTCCTGTGTGTGTTTATGGACAGGACGCTGCCTGTTCCTGCAGCAGTCGCTGCTGCGTTAGGGCTAAACTAAAAGGGCAGCAGTGGGAGAAACCAGAACAAAAAATGCAGAAGGATGTTTAACTTCTGTTTATAAAGAAGATAGATAGGAGAGATTTAGGATAATTAATACAGCAGAGCAGGAATACTTAAGAGATTTTGCGCTTCCTCGAAACTCGCTTTCTTTTGAGCTGTCCCAAGATAGCTAAAAACACTCGCTAGCACAAACTGCGCGGTCTCTGGTGTGGGGAGGGCGGCAGCCCCGGGCGGATGCTCCGTCTCGCTGATGAAGCGTTCTGTGGAGCGGCACTGAAAGGAGGGGGAAAAACAGCTGTTGGGAGGCAGGGGTGAGCTGCAGAGCTCAGGACCGGATCTGGGATGTTCGGCACCCCCGTCCCAGCAGAGATGCTCTTGCGCAGCTGGGGATCAGGTTCAGGCACCGCTGTCTCTGGGTGTTGGGGCTGCTGGTTTTTGCCACCTACTTCTGCCCTGCACAGGTTTTTAAAGCTGCTTTGAAGTAGCTGGATTTTGGCTTTGATTTAAAGCAAGAAAACAGAAAGAAACTGAAGAGGGAGGAGTGAGCTCAGTCTTTACCTCATGCCGGGGTGTAATGGGGCTCACAGCCGTGCTGAGGACACCCAGAAGACGAGGATGGCTCCCAAGCTGGGGGGCAAGGGCCAGCAGAGCCAGGTCCTGCAAAGGGGCTGGCGTGGGACCACGGCTTCGGTCCCCACGGGGAGGGGACAGGACGGGCGGCTTCCCAGAGCTGGTATGCTGCTGCTGCGGAAAACAGTCATTCTGTTTAAATAGAGGAGGTTTTAGTTTGTGGTGATCTTTTGCACTCCCCTGAAAATGCATTAAGCCCTCATCGCTCAGAATAAAGTGATTTGTTCCTCACAAGCAAAAAAAACATCGGGTTTTTTTGCCTCCATCACCTTGCAGGCTCTATGCTCGGCTTACGGCTTTTCTGTCAATCCCCTGCAGGCAGTGAAATTAAAATAAGTTACAGTATGAGGTGATGTACCTTATTTGCAGTGTCTGGGCAAGTCACTGGAGTAGCGTCGCATGCTTCTCTGGTAGTTTGGCTTATCGTTGCTGTGATCTCTTGAAGGGATTTTAGTTGATATTTTGCAGAAGGCTCTGTTGACTATGTGTTATTGACATATTCTTAGCTTAAAACCATTATCATGTTAAAGCCCTGGATTTAGAAACTAATTACAAGACATTAATAGCTAAGCCCGAAGAGCTAAGTCATGCAAATATTGCTATCTGTAAAGTTGAATATACAAAAACTGTTTGAACTGCTGACTTAGTAACTGGAGTCCAAAAGCAATCTGTAAGGTGGCAATAAATCTGAGCGCAATCCTCCACAATTGTTTTCTAATGTGTCCATGAAATTAATGGCACAGTTATGAAAGTCGTATCAGGGAACACGGCTATTTTTTTTCCCCGAGTAGGTTAATTATCACTAATGTAATTATTTTTGTACTGATTTTTATTTTAATCAAACATTGCATGAAACAATTTAGTTCAGAACAAATAGCTTATTACAGAAATGTTTGTGGTGGTGAGAAAAAAAGCAGCGATGTTTAAATTATACACATATATTGAGTTACTTTATTCATTAAAATGAACAATTATGTTAGGCCTTATGAGACAGCCTAAGCGTTTCTTGTTAATGTTTGTTCTGTAGTGAACATAATGAGAATTTATATTGGAAATGGATCCCATCCCTCTAGCTCAAGGCACTTAGGAACTGGATGATATGCAGGAGTTGGGAGAGCTTGGGGGAAAAAAATAGAGTTAACCTCTGACCAAGACGGATGCTGCATTGCTCCATGGTTGCGGAGAAAGCACTGGATCTGGAAGAGACCTTTTCTGGGTTTTTTTGTTTGGTTGGTTTGGGTTTGGGGTTTGGGGTTTTTTTTCCTCTGTGCTGTGGTGGTAGGGCAAAACATAGTGTCCCACTGTAACACAGTGGCTCTACTGGATCCATGGACCACGAAGTGGGGCCAACTTTGAAGTTCTCAGGTCTTTTGAATGTCCTACAATGAACCAGTTGTTTTTCCCATTTGTCAGATCAATTCATTAGTGGATGAACTATAATAACATCAGTCTGCACATGATACTGTTGAAGCTGTGCCCCTTACCATGATGATAAGTGGATGATGGGTAGATATGTGATTTTTCAGGACGTTAGACACATCTGTCTACAGCATCTAGTGCAGCCTAGGTTTTGCATCTTTCCCAAATCTGGCTGAATTTTAGTGGAGGAGTATGTTGTGTCTCTCGGTACTGACTTGGTCAAGTGCTAAGTTAAGGATGCAAAGCTGTTGGATAGCTGTGAGTAGAGCGGGACTGGCTGCATCTGTGAGTGGTGTTGGTTTGGGAAAAATAAATTCCCTAGTCTTATGTATGCTGTCCCTATATATGGCTGAACTGGAATGTTCTACATAAAAAAGCGACATTTGTGTTAATTGCAAGAGTACTTTCTTATGATTTATGAAATTGTTTACTTACTGCTTTCTAGATTATGATTAGCATTTTCGGATAATCACTTTTTGATTATGGGGTAAGAGTTTATTATATTTGCTTACAGAAATGTAGTATTTCACAGAATTTTCACGGAATTTCACAGAGTTGGAAGGGACCTCTAGCGATCATCTAGTCCAACTCCCCTGCTAAAGCAGGATTGCCTAGAGCACATTACTCAGGACTGCATCCAGGCGGGTCTTGAAAGTCTCCAGAGAAGGGGACTCCACAACCTCCCTGGGCAGCCTGTGCCAGTGCTCGGTCACCCTCACCGTAAAGAAGTTTTTTCTCATATTTGATCGGAACTTCCTATGTTCCAGCTTGTGCCTGTTACCCCTCGTCCTGTTACTGGGAACCACTGAAAAGAGTCTGGCTCCAATCTTCTTAAACCCACCCTTTATTTGTAACTATATAGCACTCTTCCTCCATGGATCTCAAAGACTTCTGTAGGTCTTTGTTATAAATATAATTGAAAGCCAACTCCAGCTTATACGTGGGGAAATGGAGGAAAAAAATACATGAAGTGCCTTGCCCAGGGTGATCAAACTGGCCTGAGGACAGGGTCAGCAAAAAAGCACGAACCTCCTGAGTCCTGGATCTGCCGTTTCTCTACTTATCTTGTCACCTGTGGGTTCAGTAGGTGTGGTTTGGTTATGACTCTTGGTGGGCGAGGTTGGTTGCACATTGAAACAACTGTCTTGGAAATCACCATCATCCTCAAAACTGTTTTTACTTCTGTCGCATCTCTCTGTTACATATAGGAGGTGATGTGCAAGGAAAGTTTAGACTTGTCATGGCAGTCTGCGGCTCTGTTTTCTGTGTTTTGTGTCTCTGAACCCTGCCTGGATGCTCCCGCTGCTCGTTTGTTGTCAGCGAGAGCTTGGGCAGGACACGGCCACGGGCTGCACCGTGGCTGTGTCCCATGGACACGTGAAGAAAGAAGGAACCAAACCAGCGCTGCGGTTCCTGTCGCTGAATGAAATGCTCTATTGTTTAGTTTTTGTTGAAAGTCCTCCTACAGTAATCATGGGTAAAAGTTATCCTTGCTGTTTTATCAGGATTTTATGATCCTGATCCTGAAACTCTGAACTCAGAATCTTTAAGGAAGCAGTTTCCAGTTCATAGTGACTAAAAGCATTGGGAAAAATTCACTGAATATACGCAGGTTTAGATTTAAGTAAATGCAAGATATGGCTGAATATAACAATTACTTGCCACAATAAAAGTCTTTTTTAGATCCAGGTTTTCAAAAGCTAAATTATTTCAAGGCAACCGCAGTAAAAGATGAAATAAGGAGGGAGGGGAAAAGGGGGACAGAAAAAAAGTACATCAGGCCCAATCATTTGATCCTAAAGAAGCCAAATACACAAATTAATGTTTTATTGCTTTTGTTTGCATTTCTGAAAGGAGTTATGAGCAATAATTTATTTCACAGACAAAAATTTTCACAAATATTCTTTTCTGAGTGGGGAAAGTGTCTCTAGCTTGACTCTGATTCTCCTCTCCCAGCGCCAGGCTCTGGTGCCAGGTGCTTTATCTGACAGGAGGTTTTCATCATTAACTTTCTCGCCAGAAGCAGCACAACGCTGCAAATCTTTCTGAGGCCAGTGATACAGAGTTACTATGGTGTCATCCCAGAAGACCAGAAAAAGAACTTTCCATAATTTTGCCTGATCTTCTATTTATCTCTTTACACACAGTATCTGCGCAGAATAAAGTACCCTTAGGCTGTCCTGACTACCCAGCAATGCCACGGGATGTGATTGAGAATATGGAAATTCACCCTCTTACAGTCATAATAGGGGTGTGAGGGTATGATAACACATCAATAATTCTGTGGTTCTGTGAGCTATTGGCATGCAGAAAATTGGTGAAAATCCTTTCATCACTGGGTCAAGCCCCATGCAGTCAGTATGCCTTTCTCATTTCACATCAGGGCATGCCATAAAAAGGGTGTCAAGTAACTTCTGTGTTTAACAGTTATGATGGAAAATGGAGGCTCCAGACTGGATCCACATGTCTCGCTTTCTAGCTGTACAAACCCAGGTAAGTTATAGCTGCCCTGTCTCAGTCTGCTTTGTAAAACGGCAAGATACAAATCAGCGTTTAAGAAGAGTAAAGGAAGATGCAAACTGTCGCTCAGTTGATTTCGTAAGGAATCGTCGTGAAATTTGACACCTGCTGTATGGGTCAGAACTCTTGGCGCTGGTTCTCTTTGCTCACCATCTCTTTGGTTCTCTTTCCCACTAATGTCATGCGTGGTGCCTCTGCAGCGAGCAGGTTACACGAGACGTGCCAGCTTACCGCAGCTCTCTTGCGAGGCAAACGCACGACCTGGGAGGGCAACTCCAGGTTTGTAAAGGCCTTGCCAGGCTTTGCTAGTTGGAGCAGTGGCGGAGTTGGGCACAGAAATGGATTTCCTGGCTCCTTATGCACGCTCTTCCAGTAAGACCAAACTACCATTTGCCGGTGCAATTCAATGAGTCTTTGCGTTCTCCTTTATCATCAGTATTCCTTCAGCTTCTGTAAGCTAACACACCTTCAGCTCAGCACAGAATGAAAGAAGAGTTCATGGATTTTACTTTTTTTTTCAGAGTGAGTTGTGAATATTGAAGGTTAATGAAGTTTCTCAAGCAGTGGCAGACCTCTAGAATATCTGTTATTGAGGGATTATTCTTATAACATTCACAGCAGAGACTCTTGGTAGTATAGTATTTGAGCAGTGTGTGATTTCAGGGTTTTTTTCAAATATATGAAATGAAGATGATACAGGATCTATTTTGAGTTAAATTAGAAAAGTGCAACTTAACCCTTCAATTTAAGACTTGCAAACCCCAGTCTTCTGTATACATTAATAATAAGGCAGCTGATTCAAGAAACTCATTGTAGAATTTTTTACTTGTAGGGAAAATCCTGGAGCTTGTAAGCATTTAAGTAACCAAAAAAAAAAAAGAAATTTTGTTGTTAATGACACTTACTAACATCTTTCCCAGGAGATCAGGTTTTATATTTGGAAAAGCCATACATTCCCACGCACAGAAGCTAGTGAAGCCACTGAAAGTTTGCTGGGCAGCCAAGTTGGTAGTTGGTGCAATGAATTGATGCTGGTAATGTCAGGACCTTCCCAGTTGTTCCAGTCTGGACTATTTCAGGGGGGTTCCAGTGCTAAAGCTCCCTTGTTCTTGGAAACTGGTTAGCGACTTTAGTCAGGAATATTTTTGAAATGATTTGTGAGTCTAATTTTCTGCAGTACTTGGAAGTCTTTGTGCACGTACTTTGGAGTTTAGGTTTCTTAAGGCTGCAGGACAAGTGAGACTTTCCAGTTATTTAATATAGTCATTAATAATTTGCATTCCCAGAAGCATGTATGGTATTTCAAAAGTGGAATGTGACTTTGAGATGAAATATCTAATTATTGTATTTTTCATTGATGACTATTTTCTTTGTCCTTCATATTTCTCACTTGGCTCATATTGCAGATCTTGCCACCTTCTCACTGATTCCATGCCCTATGTAAGACATATTTTCACCTCATTTAAAATATTAACCTGGTCAGTAGTGGTTCCAAGAAGGGAGCTCTCTTGTTCGGTCTCGGTAAGAAGCCCCAGGCTCTAGATGCATGAAAAGCAGTTTTGTGAATGTAGCTGCTGCCTTCCCTCAAGCAATTGCAGCTTTCTTACTCATTTTCATGAAACAAGGAAGAGGGTCACTCTCTACTGTTCTGTCTGATCTTGTGTGTCATTCCACCAGAATTAACTACTAATAAAAATGAAGACAATAAATACAGTCATGCATCAGAGTCCCATGTGAAGACACTGGCACATGTAGTTCCTGGGGCTTTTCCAGGAGTCTACCACATATAAAGTTTATCCATTTGTTTTTTCTCTGTTGTAGGTTCCCCTTTGGCTCTCCCCTCTTCCATTCCCACGCTGGTTGTCTGACAGTAACATCTAAATAACCAGCCTCTTTCTATTTCCCCTGTCTTGTAGATCGACGAAATGCAGTGGGGCAAAGGAGTGCGTGAAGTCCCGTCCTCGGTCTGCAGCCTGCCTTGCAAGCCGGGAGAGAGGAAGAAGATGGTGAAGGGGATGCCGTGCTGCTGGCACTGCGAGCTCTGCGACGGCTATCAGTACCAGGCCGATGAGGTGACCTGTCTGCTCTGCTCATACAATGAGCGGCCCAATGAGAACCGAACGGGATGCCGTTCCATACCCATCGTCAAGCTAGAGTGGCACTCGCCCTGGGCTGTGATACCCGTCTTCTTGGCTATGCTGGGAATTATTGCTACCATTTTTGTCATGGCAACGTTCATCAGATATAACGACACTCCCATTGTCCGGGCTTCGGGGAGGGAACTCAGCTACGTCCTGTTAACAGGGATATTTCTGTGCTACATCATCACGTTTCTGATGATCGCCAAACCAAACGTTGCCGTGTGCTCCTTCCGGCGTATCTTCCTGGGCTTGGGGATGTGCATCAGCTATGCAGCCCTCTTAACTAAAACAAACCGCATCTACCGCATATTTGAACAGGGCAAAAAGTCAGTGACAGCACCTAGGCTTATAAGCCCCACGTCGCAGCTGGCGATCACCTCGAGTTTGATATCTGTTCAGCTTCTAGGTGTCTTTATTTGGTTTGCTGTTGACCCACCCAACATCATCATAGATTATGATGAGCAGAAAACTATGAACCCTGACCAAGCCAGAGGAGTTCTCAAATGTGACATTACGGATCTACAAATCATTTGTTCCTTGGGTTATAGCATTCTTCTAATGGTTACATGTACTGTGTATGCCATCAAGACTCGGGGTGTCCCAGAGAATTTTAATGAAGCTAAACCCATTGGATTCACTATGTACACTACCTGTATAGTATGGCTTGCCTTCATTCCAATATTTTTTGGTACTGCCCAGTCAGCCGAAAAGGTAGGTGAAAAATGAACAAACGTGCACCTGATGTGTCAGGATTCATTGCAGTTATAAATTACGTACTGATGTTCAGCTTTACATAGATTTTAAAATGAGCTATCCAGTTGGCTCATTACCGAGACATGTGCAATATATAGCACTATTTTCCTTCTCCATTTAGCTGGTGGGTTATTCATTTGATAAACTGGCAACTGATCAATAGCAATCATATTAGCCATTAGTTTTATTGTTGCATCCATTTCAATTGTATCTTTTCAGTTGGATAAGTGGGAATTAGCTGTCATATTGTCCAGAGAAAGGCATCTCTTAACTAAATCATTTTGAATACAAGATGTAAGCAAAAAAACTGTCAAAAAGTAGTGAAGTAGACTCCTGCGCTTCTGGTGTTCGGGACTGAGGGTAGTGCTCCATCTGATGAGTGCTGTGCTTCAGGAATAGCAGCCTCAGGCCACATTTATACCGCAGGTAAGTAGTTTGAGCTCCAGCCGCTGAGACTAGACTGACGCTCTCTCTGTATTGGTTATTTTTAAACTAGCCCAGGTAGGCTTGCCCTGTAGCTAATGGCAAGGCTATAGCCAGAGTCCTGGAGTGAATGCCAGGTTGCTTCTCTTCATAAGTGAGGTCCACTTAAGCCCATGGATTTGCCAGCCCAAAATGTTACACTTACGCGATGTAAGAAAAAGCATCCAAACGTTAGGATCTAATCCATGAGTTGGATTGTTACAAAAATTGATTACTGCAAAGTGCCGTCAGACTGGATTAAAAGATTCCCATTGGCTATGAGAGGCTTCAGATGGTGCAGAGGGCCCTGCAGTGTGTCTGTCCGAGGGCTCACATGCACATCGCTTCCATCCCTGCTCTCAGCTGCTCAGCTTAGGGAAACACACCCTGGCAATCAGAGCAGACGTGCACGTGAAGAGATGCAAAACTTGGTCAACTGTGGCCTTTGCTGCCCACAGAAATTGGGTTTAAAGTGCTCTCTGTGAATATATCGAATCAGCTCTGCTGGGACCGGCCCAGCGTGTTGCAGCTGCTGCTGTGATGGTTTAGGTACAAACATTAACAGCTTCTCTTTTATCTCACACAAAGGAACAAGGAGAAAGTCACTCTCATCTTCCCGTTATATTTATTGGTGAGGATGGTGGCCTTGGAGAAAGAGGGCAATAATAAACAGCCAGGGGACAGTATAATTCATTTTCCAACACATTGCCTGAAGGTCTATTGGCAGGAAAAAAACCTTTTCAGATTTGCATTTAAAGTAGTTAAGAAGGGAAAACCTTAGTTGCTCTGTGCATTTTGAGTAAACAGCATTCAGATTGATCTGCTACTACAACGTGCAGGGCTAAATCAAACTGTGAGGGTCTTGGGCCCCTTCTGTTACGTCCCTGTTGGTGCCCAAGCGGCTCCAGCTAATGTTTGGTGATAGAGATCTGGTTTTACTTCTCTCTGAATCTTGTTTGGAGATAGCTGTAATTTCAGAGTGATTTGGCAAATAACTGTGACTCTAATCTTTAGGGAGAAATGAAAATATTAGGCCGTCCTCAACTGCTGTCAGACTGTTTTACCCTCCCAAGCCCTGACCCCATCTACTTCCCCAGTGTTCTCCGCCTGAATCCAGGCATCATTGACCTCACTTCAAATGCTTCTCGCAGAGATCTTGCATGGATCTAGTAGCATACTGTCAGTTATCCCCACTTACTGAACCCAAGCTTCCCTATGCAGGAAAGAGCTTTGGCTTCTTGCTCCGTTTTTCCCCCCTCTATCTTCATTTAATGTTTATTCTTTAACACAAGACTTGGGCAAGTTCACCGCTGTGGATAAAATTATTGCACCTTTTAAATGAGTGAGCAAATTTCATATCCCAGCTAACACATCTCATTTTGTGCCAGGGATATAATTTCCAAGTTTGCAGTTGTTAAACTTATGGATTATTGGAGTAAAATTGCAGTGTCGTTCAGGCAGGTCCATGCTTTGGCTACAGGTCACTTCCATAGGAAGGTGCCTCCACCAGAGCTTTCTCCTTTGCAATTCAGGAGGTTGGTTGTAGAGACATTTGCAATTGTTCTGGCCTCAGTTCACTGGTGGAAGAGGGGATCGCCCGGGAGGAAGCAGAGGTTATGGAGACTTCCACGTATCATCTCACCTCTGCAGTGGGATTTACAGGCAGCCATTGCATCCCAAAAGGGAATTAATTTCAACTGGAAAGGAGGTCTGCCAAGTCTTACAAACGCTTCAAACACCTCCGCTCTCCCTGTCAAGGGAGAGATAAGAAACAGTGTAAGCGGCTTTAAACACAGCTGGGCCCGTTTGTAACTTTGGTCTGATGCAGGGGGTACAGTGCAGCTTTTGTGCTCCCTGCCTGGCAACGCTTTAGGCCTGCAGGTGGCCAAGATGAAGTGCTTTAAATTGTTGTTTGCAAAGATTTAACCAGGCGATAGCAAGACCCAAAGAATTTCAAAGGCTGCTGCCAGCACTGAAAATCGTTTGGTAAAAAAAGCTTTCAGTTTCCGTGCAGTCACAGAGCTGAAAATTACCCTGTGCTTCTTTGAAAGAATAAGATTCTTGTACAAATTTGTGTAGGACAGTAAAAGCGATGATGATTAACTGGATTTCACACAGAGAACAGAAGAAGGTACCAGGCAAAGTAAACAGCCCTTTGCTCTGCTGCGCTCCAGCCCAGGGGAACGCTGCCCACTGCCCCACAGAGCCTGCAGAACCCACTGCCTCTCCTTGCTGCAGCCCACGGCGGGGGGCACTGGGGACAGGGGACTTCAGTGTCTGCTGGCTGTCACAGCACAAAGTCATCATGTGCTGCTGGGGCTTATCACTATTCCTTGAACTGAAACCTGGTGTGTTTTGTCCAACAAAGCATCCAGTGTGATCATAGAATCACAGAATGGTTCGGGTTGGAAGGGACCTTAAAGCCCATCCAGTGCCACCCCCTGCCCTGGGCAGGGACACCTCCCACCAGACCAGGTTGCTCCAAGCCCCCTCCAACCTGGCCTTGAACACCTCCAGGGATGGGGCAGCCACAGCTCCTCTGGGCAACCTGGGCCAGGGGCTCACCACCCTCACAGCAAAGAATTTCTGCCTCAGATCTCATCTAAATCTGCCCTCTTCCAGTTTAAAACCATTCCCCCTCGTCCTATGGCTCCCCTCCCTGATGCAGAGTCCCTCCCCAGCTTTCCTGGAGCCCCTTTAGGGACTGGAAGGGGCTCAAAGGTCTCTCCGGAGCCTTTTCTTCTCCAGGCTGAACCGCTCCAACTCTCTCAGCCTGTCCTCCCAGCAGAGGGGCTCCAGCCCTCCCAGCATGTCCGGGGCCTCCTCTGGCCCCGCTCCAACAGCTCCGTGTCCTTCTGCTGTTGGTGCCCCAGAGCTGGAGGCAGCACTGCAGGGGGGTCTCCCCAGAGCGGAGCAGAGGGGGAGAATCCCCCCCCTCGCCCTGCTGCCCATGCAGCTGCGGATGCAGCCCAGGCTGCGGGGGGTTTCTGGGCTGCCAGCGCACATTGCCGGCTCATGCTGAGCTTCTCATCCACCGACACCCCCAAGTCCTTCTCCTCAGGGCTGCTCTCCAGCCATTCTCACTCCATCACACCTACGCAGCGGGCATGCATGCAACATGCATGGATGCACTGACGTATAGTCCCTATAGATGGTCCAAGGCTCCCCCAGCCTGTAGGCATTGGCAGACCTTGGCTGTGGTGCACTGGGCCATCGCGCTGTGCCAAGACCGAGTGTGCACCTACAGCTCTGCTGCTGGGGCTTTTTCCCCCTTCTGCTCTGCACAGAGATCAAGCTGCAGCAGCTTTGCTGCTTTGCTTTCCTCTCCGTCTCTCTTTTTTTGAGTGGGGATGAGGGGGTTGTACTTTTTTGTGATTGCTAGTGATTTCCTGTCAGATATTTTCTCTGGAAAATATTGTGTTTAAGCTTAGCCACGCAGGTCTTTGCTGAAATGGAAATTGCACCTGCTGAAAATCTCATGCAACATAATCTTTTAAACTGGGAAATGGAGTTATATATAATGTTGTGATTTTCATTGTATGGATTTATTTTATTTTATCAATAAATACAAGCATAATGTTGTTTGGTAGAAAGCATATCGAAAATACCTACCTTGTTCAGCGCAGAAAATAACAACCACAACAACAACAACAAAAAGAACCAGAAATATGCTGCAAGTACTTCATAAAAGGCAAATAACTTGAGCAGTAGCATTTGCAGCAGACTGGGGGGAGGTGGTGTGGTTTGAGGAAGGACAGATATCGGAGTCTGCACCACAGGATGGAGATAAAACATTCAGTGTATGGGAGGCGGCACATGGAAAAAGCGAATTCTTGACCTTTTTACAGCTTGTATTTACTCAGCCAGTTTCTTTGTTTGCTATCTAAAAATTCAGAAAACACATGGTCAGTTATCACTTATAGGCTTAGGTTGGTAATGCTGTTTCCTAATGGGTGTGGAATATGGTTGTCCTTACCGAGTTTCACCATTCTTTGAGTTTCTTCGGCTGTGATGCAATGGTCACGTAGCCGCCGCTCCACACCTGTGAGTCGCTGCTGGTGGCCAGGTTTTGGGGGTTGTGTTTCAGGGTGAGCCTTTTTGCATTTTCCTATAACTATTAGTATATATTCTAAAATGCTGATGTAACCTTTGAGGACCAGGACACAGTACTGGGGACTGGAATCGTGCCATGTCTTTGCTCAGAAACATCCTTCCTTTAGTATGTATTTGGTGGAAAGCCACTAAACACAGAGAGGTGTCCCTCCAGAGAAGAGAGTCACTTACTGTTCAGCCCTGAGCAGCTCCTAACGATCAAAACCATCATTAGCTGAAGGGTCAGTGGGTTTTGGGAGGATGGGGGACGACTCCATCCCCGCCTGCTGACCAGCTCCTGCCTTGGTGTTGCTCAGCTTGTTAACCCGAACGTTTGGAGAGGGACTGTAGGGATGAAACAGTGCTTTTACACTCCTGGTGTAATTGTTTTTGACAAGAAAACTATTTTAAATTCTCCGCGGATCTGTGGGTATCTTATCAGAAACAAAGTGGCCTCAAAGAGCTGTTAAACCAATTACAGGAGTCATAGCTCTGCGGCAGAGTCAATACAAAGCGGCACTTGAAAAGAGCAGAGATTGCTCTGTAAGGTCAGGCGAAGCACGGCGAAATCAATAAGCCAAATTGAGTCAAAATTTTAGAGTACGAAAGCGAAAGGACGGGGATGCAGGTGGTGTGGGAACGCATCCTGCGGGAAGCTGCGCCTCGCACCCTGCGCAGAGATTAATTAGTCCCTGCAGCCTCTCGGTTGGTTGTTCATCCACTTTTCCTTTGATGATCTGTTCCTTCCCGAGGCAGGGACTGCAGACAGGGATTGTGGGGGCTGATGGGGGCCTGGTGCCCCTGCCCTGTCCCTGTCCTGCCGTGCCAGGGGCAGTGCCTGGGGACGCTGCAGCAGGGACTCCCGTCTCCTGGGCCCTGGCAGCGCGCTCTGGCACGAGCGCTGCTTCGGGAGATGCATTTGAGATTGACCTGCTTTCACAAAGTCACGTTTTCATGTCTTGGGGTTTTTTTTTATTTTTATTGTTTTCCCTTTACAGATACTGTAACGAGCAAGAGCATGGCAGAGTGTGTGATCTGCTCTAACACATTTTGGAAACATAATTTCATAGGTGGCACTTATAGTTTGCTTTTTTATTATTAGTTTCTCTTGTAATGTAAATATTTTTAAAACTTACACCGTTGCGGATTTCCACAGGCAATACTTTCATGGTAAAAGTAAAGTGAAGGGGGAAAAGCACCTGTAGTTAAATCAATCTGATATGTAGAGTTTTTAAAATACTGGTTTGCTTTTTCTGTATATAAAAATCAATTTGTTCTTAAGAAAAACAATACTTTCCAACACTTCTTATCACCATTTTTTTAACGTTTGTTGTGTAACGACAGTTGTATTTATGATTAAGTGAATATTAAAAGGCGGCTGAGGCAGGCGGGTAGAAGCAAACCTCCCAGCCCCGTGCGGGGCATCCTCAGCCGGTGCCTTCGGCAGCAATACAGGCAGCAGCAGCAGCCTTCCCAGGGGGCTGCATCCCTCTCCTCCTCCTTGGTGCAGGAGAATTTCCTAAGAAGGCAGCTGAGATAAAAAGCACATCCTAAATTTGAAGTAAGTTTTTGGAAAGAATCTCTTTTTTTAAGCAAAATTCGCACAGGAAGGATGCGATAGGAGACTATGGAGGTGTCGAGTTTGGGTGTGTTGGTGCTGGTGGTGTATGGAGATGAATAGTGCAGGAGGAATTGCCTGTGGTTTGTATTAAATAGCCTTGGTTATGGTGGGGGTTTTTTCTTGCCACTCTGTTCTCCTCCTCTTCTAACAAAGTTCAGCTCTAATAATGAAGGACTAGGAGGTTACAAGCTATTTTCTTCTCCTACGGTTATTTAGTATTACCTTTTTTTTTTCTCCTGTACTTTAAATTACATTTCCTGAGTCCCTAGAATGTAATACTGAAAAATTCGACCCCTTTAATGGCAAACCTGAGCATCAATCTGCTTTATGTAGCAGACATGCCAGAACCCACTGGGGTACTTCGCCTGCCCAAACCCCAACGCTGCTTGGCGTTACTCTACGAGCACATTTGGCGCTTCCTCAGGCTGACGGCATCCCTTATTAGTGCGTACAGATGTACCGCTTCCTGTGAGCCTGCTCCTCAGATTGGGAAGCAGGAATGCAACTTGGAAATTTGCCAGAGCTGTAACCGCTAGATTAAAAGAAATCATTGTCTCCACAGGTTTGAAGTCCGTATCTGTACTCTTTAACTATGTACAGATGTAGTTGTGTGTGTTGAATATTCCCCTAAGATGTTATTTTCTCAAATTATGCCATTGAACTAATATAGAGGGATATGTCATCATTATATTTTTATGTTTCCCAGAGATTTTATTGCCTCATAGCTGTGATTACTTTTATTTAGTAATTGCTAAGATTAAAATAATACATTTCTGGATATGTCTACGAGCTAGCAATAACTGTCAACATGCTCCTGAATATATTCTCCAAAGAGGATTTTTTCTTGAAGTATTTTCAGGACTCTTTTTCAAGTTAAAAAAGTTATAATCCTGACCCTGAGTGAGCGACGATGGTTTCTCAGCCAGTGTGGTCCTCCCGCCTGGGAGCTTTATTCATCCTGGAATGAAGAGAGGTGGGGAAAAGCTGACCTTGCAGTCATCATTTCCCATCAGCTTATTTTTGCGTCCAGACTGCAGGAACCCTGGGCTGTAGAGGTGGCTTTTTAATTGCAATACAACCACTGTGAAATGTGAAGTCCTTAATCCCTTCTACTCTTCTACTTTCCTTCTTGTTTCTCTATTTATATAACACCCATTCTATTCAAATCAATAAGCAGGGCAAGGCAGGTATATTTGGCAGCAACATTTTTACTTATTGTGTTGAATGTTACGTAAATACTGTAATTTGAAGGCGCATGCAAAGTGGATTCTTATTCAGATTAAATAATGTCACATTAACATGGTAGCACTTCAGTGTATGTTCTATTTTTTGGTGAAACTAAGTTACCCTTCAATTCTCTGCAACACAAATACCGATTAACCAGGTAGGACACACATTTATTTTCTCCCCTGGGAAGGCTTGAGATGACAGTTGCTATAGCAACTCTATATAGGTGGATTTTGGAGTTATGAGGATTTTAATGCAACATTTGTTGGAGTTTTATACTGTTGGTTGGTGGAGAAAATCAGGCTTTGAGGCTCACGGGGAATGTGACTTCAAATCTACCAGAATCTGGGGCTCATACGAGGACAGCTGTGAATTGTAGCTTTTGTTTAAAGAAGCGTTCTAGTAATAGTACTGGTGTAAAACTCATTAACCACAAATATTAATCCCTCTCATTGGTATGCTTTCAGTTCGCCCATCGCTTCATTATATTAGGGATCTGCGTGTTCAGATGCTGAAGTTCTTAATTTTATCCAGCCTCAAGATTGTATCTCTGAGAAAACCGTGGAATATAATGAATGCTAGAGTTGTCCTGAGATGAGCCTGAACTGAAAAGCAGCTCCACTTCATTTCAGTTAAGGGCCTCCAGGCTGGAGCTGTAAGATCTGGAGATCCTCCAAGAAAAAGAGTATATCGTAAAGTCCACTTCTGTGGAGTATGGGGCTATTGACAGTGAGTACATAGTATTTCGTTTTAATTGAGAGAAAAATTAAATGTTCTTTGAAATCTAGAAATTAAATAATCAGGGGATTTTTTTTTAGTGATAACCTTTATTACAAAAATGATCCTGGTGTCCTGCATTTTTACCAGGGTATGTAAGAGCGCTACTGTAAAAGCATGTAAAAGAACTTGTGAATACCTTTAAGTGTCTATAGAGTTTCAAAGTTAATTTCTGTAGAACTAATCAAAAGTCTTAAACATATAACTTCTCAATATAATTTATTTTATTACCTTCTGCATTCACTTTGTCTTCCAAGTGGAAAGGAATGCTGTTACTAGTCAAAAAAATAGCACGAAAGGCTTATAAGGTGTCACTGCTACTAATGGTTTCACCCTAAAAAAAAGAATAAAATCAGTATTTACATACACATCATGGGAGCAGTGAGGGCTACAGGAATTTTGAGTTCTGGAGTCATTGATCTTTTGCCACTCACTTGTTCCTCTGTCCCCGGTGTTTTGGTGGGCAGTTTTGTCCCTAAACAAAGTCATAGACCCAGCACTTTCTGAACATTGCTGGCTTATGGCCTCCAGCAGCTGCTTTTGAGAACTCCCCCGGGAGAGTACAGCTCAGGGAAAATATAATAGTGCTGACTGGATTGCTTCCCAGTGTTTACTAATCGCTTCGGGAATTAGATGGCCTCGTCAGGAATACCAGCTCCATCTCCCTCTGCTTAGTAGCTTGCTGCAAGAAAAAAGGAAATGAAAAAAGAAAAGAAAAGGGCAAAAGGAAAACAACAAAAAAAAGAAAAGTAAAAAGGAAAAGAAAAAATAAAAAAGGAAAAAAGGAGAAAAAAGGAAAAAGAAAAAAAAGAAGTGAAGCAATATTATGAAAAGTGAAGCAAAATTATAGTGGCCTAAACTCGGGCACCTGGGATTTCTGGATATACCATACCCTAACACTTCGGTGTAGCAGAGAGAAGCATGGTTATTTGTCACTTTTATTTGACATGATGGGAAATGGCTTAGGGCTCGCGGAGAGCCAAATTAAGGCTTAGATAGAACAAGTTGTTAGACTCGGTTGGTGCCAAAATAGATGGGAGGTTGATACCGCAGGTGCCCCGCTCCCCTCTGGGCTGGCGGCGGGGGGATGGCTGAGTGCTCCCTGCTGGGGTTGGTGGTCAGGAGGCTGCTGTGGCACCAGGTTGTGCCTGCTCCCGTGGGGGACGAGCGTGGCTCTCGTTAGCGGGAGATGGATCAGGTGAAGGTTGTTCAGCACAGAGATTCATGAGGAGATCCGCGAGGGAAGATGGATGTACCTCTGGGCGGTGGCTGTATTTTTAAGAAAACTTGGAGCTATTTTACTTTGCGGCTTTGCACCATGCGCCTGAGGCAACATCTCTAGAAGAGATGAGCTGGTTTATCATTTCATTGCCTTGTCTCAAGCTTTAAATGTAGGGTGGGAGCTCCCAGAGCGGGGAGCACGATGAGCTCTCCCCTCAGCAGCGAGGCATCGCTCCGACGAGGTGGTACTCGGATCTTTGCAGAAAGCAGCACACGCACAAAAAAAAAGGAGCAATTCTGGAAGAAATGGAACCTGGCTCTGGGACATCCAAACACAATCTCATTTACACCGATGGAGCTGCGTTTCCATACACCGGATTTGACACTTGGTATTTCAAAAGCACTTTGAGTCACTTTTGTGAAGTATTAAATATTTCCTGAAGTTTTGCTACTCTCTGAAGTGAGACTAAAATGGTATATTAATACGTGTTGCCATGAAATTTCTTGTAATTGCATTTCTAAGCTGGGTAGAAAACAATGAGTGGTGGGAAAATATCTCTGTATATTTAAATGTGTTTTAAAAGCTTTAATTTTCACTTATTTCTGGAACTATATGATGATTCTGGATTTTTATCCACGACTAATTTGTATAATGTTCAGCCAGGCAAAGATTGGAGAGTTTCAGAAATGAATACAATAATAACAGTTCCTTGCATGCAGGAGAAACCTGGAGCGTTTTACAGATGGATTTAAAAACAAGTCAGGAGCATTGTATCAGCTGGTATGGAGCGACTCTAGCAGCACTTAGAAATATAGTTTAAGGCAGGCAGGTGTGTGTAATTCTACGTATGTTCTCAGGCTGTGTCCATCACTGGGGTATGCTGTGAGTGCCCTCCAGGATCACATTAACCACACTAATAATGGTGTCAGCAAGTGGGGAAGACTGGGCAATTCAAACTGGGCAGAAAACAGTCAGCCAGGATTTGGCCAGGATGCAGGCATTGACACCTCTGCTCTTTAAAGAGGCATCTTTAATGACTGGAAGAATGAAGCAAGTTTGGTGATAGACACATTACCCACAGAGCTGCATCGTATTCCCAGATCAGGACTCTTCTGGAAGAGGGATTTCTCCCTGTGCTTGGTGCTGCCTGGGAGATCTCCCATCCAAGCGTCTGACTGTGTTCAGCACCTTCTAGTTGAGCCAAGCCAGTAAAAGGCTGCAGGACCACTAAAATTGCAAGTCTACGTTGTCTCTATTGTCAAGGCAGGTATTTAAAGCTAGGTAACAGGAAAAAGTGCATGCTCAGGGTGAAATAAGAGATGATTAGAGTAATTAGATTCTCCTCGGAAGACCATAAATTAATGGTGATTATGATTCTTGAAACAACAGAAGCATAAGGTACATCTAACATTGATCTGTTTTATCACATTTGCTGCATTCTAATGCTCCTTTAATGTTAATATGTACTTTTGTAGTAAAATCTAATTGAAAACACTGAGCAGGCAGAGCCCAAGGCCACAATCATGTTCCACATAATTACCTAAGGACGAGGGTGTACATTTCCAATGAAGGGATGCCACCAACCGTTAGCCAGGTATCAGCCGTGCAGTCATTGTGTTCATGCTTATACAGTAATAGCATTACCAGAATATATAGGTGAAAGCTAAAAGATAATTAACAATCAATTCATTTTGTGAAATTTTCAATTATTGAAGCAGGTAGCTTCATAATGGAGTAATAATACTGCATTTAAATTTGTATGTGGCTGTCTCATAAGAGAGATGTATTCACTTCAGCAGAAATTACTTTAAGTTAGCAACCCCGCGGTAGTTCTGCAGTCTCCGAGGGACTCTTTGAAGCCTGCGAGCATGCTGCTTTGATGTCTGATGTAGAA
Organism: Stercorarius parasiticus; assembly: GCA_013396915.1. Lineage (NCBI taxonomy): Eukaryota > Metazoa > Chordata > Aves > Charadriiformes > Stercorariidae > Stercorarius > Stercorarius parasiticus. The sequence goes on along the minus strand of VWZL01002320.1, from coordinate 44,829 downwards.
AGTGAGGGATCTCTTCGCTGTGATAATTCTAGCCTTTTCCATTCCCTTCTGTGTTGAGGAGAGAGAAAAAATCTGACTCAGAAGATGGAAAAATAAATGGAACCCAGAAAGGAGCATGCAGTATAGAGGGGAAAATACCCCCACCCAGATCTGGGCAGAGTCACCAGTTCTGTGGCCAGGGGCACGATGCGACAGGGCTGCCAAATTCCCTGCTGTGTCCTGTGGTCTCCCTCTCTGGACCACTTAAGCAGACCAAAACCACGTAACCGAAAATACCCTCCCCTTGGAGAGAAGCTGCAGGTCTCCGAGAATGTGTCATGGCAGGGCGTGCTGCTGTGGGTACCGTCTTGCGGGGAGGAAGGTGATGTTCTGGGGCAAACCCATAAATTAATAATTTTCCATTGGCATTTGAGGAGAACCGTTCTTCCATGCCGCTGGTGCAGCCGCTCATCGCAGCAGGGAGGCCAAACCAGCTCCTCCTCCGCAGCATGCTGCATTTGGACTTTGCCCAGTTAACCCACAAGGTATGAACAATCTCCAATTGCCTGGGACAGCAGACTCGGGAATGTTTTCCGTGCCGTTTCACATTGCCTGTTCTGAGCCCCAGAAGTGGCAGAGGTGTTTGTCCCTCGCTCTCCGGCCACTTGCGTGGTGCACAACTGCCGCTGTCCTGCGAGTACACACGAGCACTCCGCTTACTTCAAACAGATGCCAAGGGAAAATCGGGAAGAAGACCATCTCTTTGCTCTGTGATTTCTAGTGCTTACTTTACTGCCTCCGGCTAAAAAGCGACGTAATTTTTAAAGGGAAAAATGTGTGGGTGTTTAATGCATAGTGTTGACATGTACTTTTTTGGTTCCTTATTTTTTTTTTAGGAGAATGTAGAACTGCTGGGAGAGTTTTACATATGAAAAGCAATCTCTGCATAGGCCCCTGTCAGTGTTACCTAACAGTTTTTATCTGCAGCATAAACTGACAACACCTCAACGTGAAATAATTGTGGTTCCATTGAGTCCAGAAGAGTAATTACGTTGTTGATGAAACTTTTCTCTTTGCTTGCATTTTGATATCTCTGCAATGTCAAACCCACTGGAGCTGACAACGTAATTTCTCCGGCAGAGCTGTTGCATCAACCATGCAACTGCTGTTGGGGGTTACTGGGGGATTTTTTTCAAGCTTGCTGTATTTCAGCGCTAGCAACAGTAAAAATTCAGTCTTGCAAAACCCTGTTTCGTGAATAGCATTTCTAAATAGTGCCGATAGTCACACACGCCTCAAGGTAGCTACATATATGAATAAGGAATAACTGGATAATGATAAAATAGCTCTTCAAAGTTAGTTTACAAGGAAGTAATCATTACATTATCTCATTTGCTCAGAACAAGGAAGGGTAAGTTTATTAGAAACATAGAGTTTCAATTTGTGCTAATGTATTTTAATGGTTATTTTGAATTTCCTGTGTATGTGAGGCTTGAGATAAGTACATTACAAAGATGATGTGGCTTCCCAGAGGTATTGATATATTCCTGCAGCCTGATGCTCTTCTAGCGTGCCTTTTTTGGGAGAGTCCTGTTTCAGGGGTTCGGGGGGGATGTTTGGGGCTGTATGGAAAGGTCATTCCCTGTGCTAAACTCTAGAGGATTTTTCCACAACGGGTGGCCAGAGGATGGTGTGCTCTGCTAGGTCTGTGCGATGTGTAGTGCAGTTTGATTTTTGCTGCAGAAAACCTCAGTTCCCATTAATGCTCCTTTGTTTGAACAAGAGTTAATCATCTTTTCAGAAAAATCCTGTAGCTCATGGCTGACATTGTAAGCCAAACGCTAGGAACTGAAGTAGCGTTTTGTAAGAGCAGATCATAACCAGTTTCTGAACCCCACGGGTATTGTAGAAACATAATAATGTTATTTTGAGTAAGAAATAATGGCTGCTGATTCTAAGCTCATCCAGGAACAAAAAGAAAACCATGAAGAGCTTATTGAATACAATGTAAGTTATGCAGATGTTTCTCAATTTTCTTGCTGAACTTCTGTGCTGGTGTCAGAGTTTCGTTTGATCAACCCATTTCAGCAGAAAGAATGGGTCTTTAAGCACTTTTGTCATCACGTGGGAATGGCTGATGAGAGCAGCCTGCAGAAGGGCAGGGACTCAAGTACCCTTGCCAGGCGCTCACGGAAGGAGCATCCTTTATTGCCCATGCTTGGGTGACACCTTCAGAGCTAATTTGTTCTTCTGTTCATTTTAGAATAAACAAACAAAATAGAAGCAGAAAACAGACCTGCTAGGAGAGGGTCATTCAGTTGAAGTTTTGCCATTGATTCGGTGGGAGTGAGCTTGCCGGACGGGCGTCGCAGAGCGGTGACTTCCACGTGCAGCACAATGGTCTTCCCCTGCACCAAACCAATGAGGAAAGAAGAGAGAATGTGCAAGTTTGGAGCTGGCAGTTCAGCTGCTGTTTTACCCAAGAGACTAAGGCTGAAAAATCAGTAAAAAATCCAAAGTTGCAGGGACTGGTAAGGAGATCTCCCCCATCTGGGGGAGACACATTTTGTAACACAAAAATGTCAGGTCCTCTGTGCATACCAGTGAGCCAAATATAGCTGGATTTGCAGAGGAAGAAAACAGCTATTCTTGAAAGTGCATTTTCAGTCTAGCAAGGCCAATTTAATGCAAAGCAAAAAACAGGTTTCACTGTACCTAAGTGATGAACGCAAAAATATTGACCTGAAGGATTTATTTGTTGTTTTAAATGGTTTAAGCAGGCATGTAATAATAATAAAAGTAGAAACCATCATACTCAGTCAAAGAAATGGCCTTGTACTTCGTCTTTGAGGCATAAGCTTAGCAGAAGGTTAAAGAAAACAACAGTGAATTCTAGTAGACTGACGCAAAAATGTTGTGTCTCAAGTGTACCCCGTCAGAAGTGATTTGGGGCATGTTTATACTTCTGCATTTTGAATAATGGCTTTTTTTTAAAGTCTGTGTTCGTATTCATGAAAAACAATTCAGCAAAAAAGCTGGCGAGGCTCCTTCTTTGCCACGCCGCTGAGCTGGGGGGCTCCTGCAGACCCGGTCGTGTTGTGCCCGTGCAGAACGCGTCTCTCGCTCTGTGGGGTGCGGGAGTGTCAGGTGCTGGGGAAGGACCACAGCCACCAGCAGGTCACAACAACCAGCAGGACACGTCCTGTGGTCCCTGGTCACCTCACCCCATGGTGGCTGAGCTGCCCCAACACCGTTTAACCTCATTGTCGAGGGACCGAGGAGTCCCTTTTCAACAGCAAGCACAAACGGAGCCCTCTGCGGTGCCCAGCACAGAGATCACTGGTTCCTGCTCTGCCCTTACTTCCCAGGCAGCTTTAGAAATCTGTGATGTTGTTTATACGGCAGAAGGCAGCTGAGAACTATTGTCAGAGGATTGATACCTTATGACAAATGAAAAGCCTCTCAAAGAGAAAAAGGTTAGTCTGTGACTGCCAAAACAAAGATGCCTACAAGCATATACAAGAGGAGCTGCTCTGATTCATGGGCGAGGAGACAAATTGGAAGAGAAAAGGGAACCTAGGGGAAGAGATCAGAGAGAGATTATTTTTTTACTGTTTTTCCCTCCTGTTAAAGAAGGGGTCTCGCTGAGGAAGCGCTTTGCCCAGCATGCCTGAGCGAAGCTTCAGGAGGTGGGAGGCACAGTCACAAAGCTGGAGCTGCCCTGAAGCCTCCATCCCTAACACCACCCCGGAGGGCTTGTGGGTGCAGGAGCCAGGTCTCGCCTTTGCCCGTAGCTGTGGCATAGCCACCCCCGTGGTCGGGAGTGATGCCAGGTGAGTGTGATGCCCTGTCCAGACAGGGGAAAGAAAAACAAGGAAGACTTTTTCCTTCTGCAGTTTGGTGGTGGTGTGGTTTCAGCTGGGATGGAGTTGACTTGCTTAGCAGCTGGTGCAGTGCTGTGTTTTGGTTTTGGATGGGAATAGTGCCAATAGTGCACTAATGGGTTCGGTTGTTGCTAGGCTCTCGAGGCCTTTTCTGTTCCTCCCCCCCCCCCCCACCAGCGAGCAGGCTCGGGGGCACAAGGAGTTGGGAGGGGATACAGCCGGGAGAGCTGACCCCAACTGACCAAAGGGATATTCTGTACCATATGACATCATGTTCAGTATACGGGGGAAGGAGGAGGAAGGGGGGGGACATTCAGAGTGATAACGTTTGTCTTCCCAAGTAACCGTTCCGTGTGATGGAGCCCTGCTTTCCTGGGGATGGCTGAACACCTGCCTGCAATGGGAAGGAGAGAATTAGTTCCTTTCTTTGCTTTTGCATGACTTTTGCTCTACCTATTAAAGTGTCTTTATCTCAACCCACACGTTTTCTCACTTTTGCTCTTCGGATGCTCTCCCCCATCCCAAACGGGTGGAGCAAGCGAGCGGCTGCATGGTCCTATCTGCTGGCTGGGGTTAAACCACGATGGGTGGTTTGACATCATTTCCATCTTAAACTCTTGTCTTTGCTATTGCTAACGTGCCTGACTCTGTATTCTCTCAGCAGCAGAGACTGAAGATCCATGTTTTCTTTCCCAAGCTGAGTAGTGGGGGTGGGAAAGGGGTAGGCAGCAACTCGGAATGTACCCAACGATCTGTAGTGGTGCAAAAGACTGTTTCACAGGACAGGCTCCCTTATCTGGCAGACATTTCCCAGCCACGTCTGTGCTGATGGGGTCAGCTGCAGTGAGCAGGAGAGCCTTGTTGACCTCTTTAATTGTCAAGGCTTTATGAAGGGTTTTTCAGGTTTAGCACTTTTCAGCTAATGATGTCAGGCGCTTCACCGAGAGATTTAGTCAATCTGTGTTGGCATTTGGCCTTTAAATGGCTGAAGTATCTGTGGTGACAAAACCCAGAGTGGGGGGAATGAGGTGAAACTCCTATTTACAAAGAACACGTTTTCTTACACTGCTAATTGCCCATTAAGCGCCATCCATTCAGCCATTAACTGCCTCTGCCAGAGTAGGGAAACCTGCGGTTTAACCTTGCCCATGCCCCTGAGTCGTGTGGTTTCGCCGATTAAGTAATGTTCGTGTTGTGTTTATAACAACTAAAAAATAATGTATGTATGGTAAATGGAGTATCTGGAGCGTTTACAAGATCTTCATTGAACTCATGGTTAGAGGAGAGACATTTATTTAAAAGAATGCAGAGGGAGTAGGAGGACAAAATATGTGATGAACAATATGCTATCATCTTCCTCTTGTTCCCTGCGATTTGCATTTTCAACATCAGAGCAACCTGTAATGTTTAATGGAGATAATTAAATATAATTTGAAGACAAGATAGCTCTTTTTAGTAGTGGAACAGATCCTGCTAACAAACTTAACTAGCAACAATAATTCACCGGTAAGTTGAAGACTAAAATGCGTGTAAAAGCTTAGCACCAGCTTGTGTTAGGTGATGCTAGCAGAAAGGAATGAAAATCAATTAGTTTAGCCAAGGTGCTTAAAACATGATTACTGCTGGAGAGAAAGTCTTGTGAAAACTGATATTAGGTAGTAGTTAAGATTTGTTCTGGTACCTTAATTGGAAGAGCAGGGGAGTTTAAGCAGAAAGATCAAGTGATTTGATTCTCCAGAACTTCAAAATCAATGCAGTTTTAGTGTATTTTATTGACTGGAAGATGAAATCTGTTAATGAATGAAGATAAGAAAGGAAGGTCAGGGCCTCTGGATACCCCTGTTGCTAATTGCTGGGTGTGCTGAGCGCTGCGGCCGCCTCGGGCAGAGCCCTGCGCTCCAGCCCAGCACCAGCTTCAGCCCAAACTGGGGCCCGAGCAAGGACTTGCTTGGGGAAAAATCGCCACATTTTGGGGCTGGGTGCCCAGGCAGCGCCTGTGGGGCATGGGGGGCTGCTGGGTGCCCAGTGCAGCGTCACGGTGATGCGTGAGACAACATTTATTAAAGTAAGCTTCCCTGTGGGAGCGGGGCTGGCTTGATTTGATTGCAATCATACACAGAAAAATTCCTCCTTTGGATGCTTTTTTTCTCCCCCGAGGCCTAGGGCTCGCATTCGCTGACAGAAGGTAGAGCTTTTCACAAATTCAGCCTTGTATTTACAAGCTTCCTTGTGGCTTCCTCATGCAGAGACAAGGGAACTGCTAGATACTCAGCATTTATTTCTTGATGCATAATACGGGATAGAAGACAGTAAATAAATCTCAGTTAAGTATAAGAGCATGTATGCTGTGCAACTATGAAGACAGCAATAAAAACTGGGGTTTTTTGTCCTGTCAAAAATATATTTAATAAGCTATAGATGCAGAATAGGGTCTGTGGGCCATTAACGTTTGCCAGGTCGTGGATTAGTTAAACATGTGAGCTGATTTGGCTTAAAACTCGCATTTTCCTCATCCTGCAATATTCCGGATTGCTTTCTGTATAAGTACCCCAAATGAAACTGCTGATAAGGAACTCTAAATAATTCATAGCAACTTGTAATATTATCTCTGAGCTATGACTCACAGGAGTTAACTTGGAGCTGGTAGGGAGGAATTGTGAGCTGTCGTACGGTGGTACAGGACGTGGTATCACCTCCTTAGACTGTATTGGAAAATGGTTTGGATATTGCTGTAGATTGTAATTGTAGCATCAAACTTGAGACAGAGATTTGGTTTATTCTTACAATAAAATAAATGCAATGTTTGATAATTAAGAGGGGAAGCTCTTTCCTGATGCTCGGGATTAGCGTTGATATGCATCGATACCTCCTGAAGGTAAAGGGGGATCGTGGAACGACTGGAATTTGGCAGGTCCTAAAATGATAGACTTTTTTTGTAATTAAATGAGCACCTAAATCATCTTGTATTCTGGGATTACCCATTCCCAATTTAGCATAACAGTAAACGCCCATCTGCGCGTCACAGGATTGCGTAAACCACAAGGCAGGCTGGCTCCAGTTTATGAATTATGATAGATTGAGCAGTTGCCGTGGCAACAGTTTGTTCTAATTGTGATACATTAGTAGCAACAAGAATTGGATGGCTGGAGTTGTTTAGTTAATTAAATGCAAACTTGGACAGCTCTGAGGGAATAATAGGGAAAATTAACACCTACTAGTGCACACCTGTAAAACGTGAACAATTTGTTTGATAAAAAAAATAATCACAAAGCGTTTCTGTATTCTTGTCGTGTCTTTTCTGGCCTTTTCCTGTCATGTTTTCCTGTGGCATGCGGTATGATTTATGCCGAAGTGCCTGCCGAGGCAGGGTGTGAGGGGTCTGGGAAGCCTGCTGGGATCAGGGCAGCGCTGGATGTTGGCTGGGGAGCGACGGCGTTGGTGGGAAGGGCTGGCACGGACCTTTCTGTGTTCACAGGAGTACGTTCGAGCATGAGAGAAAGCCCGGTCTTGCTTTCAGAAAGGAAGATGGTGGGGTTTGCTGGCAGGATTTCAGGGTTGCACCTGGGGGCGAGCTCTCTGGGTTCATCCTTCCTGCAGGCACGATCGGCTTGAGCTGGTGTCAGCAACCAGGCCTGGAGGAAACCTGCGCGGGGCCTTGCCTGCTGCCCACTGCCCGTGGCTCAAACCCTTTTTTGTTGGTTACAGGTTGGTTTTTTTGAGGGGAGGGAAGATGGTTTGGGTTTGTTTTTTTTTTTTGAAGATGAGAAGGTTTCAGTACATGGCTGCCATTTTTAAAACAATTCACTTGAACCATTCTGCAGTTGTGGAGGAATGTAGTGCTTTGAGAACCAATATATCAAAACACAATGAAAGCAAAATTTTTTTGGTCTCCCTGGGCAATTTTCTGCCCCTGGCGGGGGTTACACAGCAGGACAGGGGCTTGCCTCCTCGAGAACAGGAGAAACATTTCTCCCTGTGGACTGTGGAAATGGAGATGATGTGAAGAAGCCTGTTAGGAGCCTGGCAAAGGCAACAGCCCAGGATTGGCTTCTCGGGCTGCTGTCTGGAGCAGGCTCGTCCTGCGGTGCTTTTCTCTGCCTGTAGATGCTTTTGAGAAATTAGGCTCCATCAAATCAGTCAAGTATCCTCAGGTAACTCACGCAAAATGAATTTTTTTTACTTTTTTTCTTTAATATAAGGAATTATTTTTCTTTATTTTGCCAGGGTTTATATTCCTAATGATGACTGGTCAGGAATGAAGGTTTTGCTGCCGTGGTTTATCCTCGCGTGAGTCCAGCCACTCTTTGCTCTGACTCGCTCTCTGCTCGCTTTTACACTTCAGAGCATAAAATAATTTTCACGCTAATAAATAGATCAGAACCCAGTTAAAATAACTGATTGGCTACAATTGTGGACTGATCTTTATGCTTGAATGCAGCCTTTAGATCCCAAATGGTCTGCATGGTCACACACCCCCTCTATGCAGCACTGCGATAGTGTTGTTCAATAGAAAGGACACTTCCAGCCATAACAAGTTTGTTTCTAAGTAGCAAAAGCAATATGTAAATGCTCTGTTTTAAATAATAATTACATTACAATTTAAAAAGTCTGTGAAAAGCTGGATTGCTTTATATATATATATTTGTCAGTGCTTTTTAATAATTAGTGTTCTACTCTAAAGGTCTTTAAAGAGAAGTAATACGTGTAGGATTAGCCTTTTTCTTCCCTGCTCGTCTGCTGGCTCCAGCTTGCACTTTGGATTCCCCTGAAAGTCTCCAAGCAGAATTAGATCTTACTTTGTATGCAAATATATGGAATATATTCTCAATATCGGCCTAGGTCAAACTTCGCCAACGTTGAAAGATTCACACTGACTTTTCTGGGGTTTATAGCAGGGCCACAGTGATGAAGGAAACGAGATGACCATAATTAGCACGCGAGTGGGCAGGGCTGTTGGCATAGTTCAGTTCTCTGGTGTGTTAGATGGGCAAGGTTGTTTTTTTGGGGGGATTGGTTTGAGGTTTTGCATGGTGGTTGTGCTCGTGTAGAAGAATACTTGGTCGCTTCAACAACCCTTGTGAAAGCCTTGGGTGGAGACCTCCTTCCCTATCAGCCAGGTAAAAGGTACAGTAGGGACAGAACAAGGTGTACATTAAATACATGCTCCTAGAGATGAATGCCTTGGCAGAGGAGTTAACAGTCAAGAGGCCGGTAGAATTATGAAGAAATCAAGTAAATTCTCCAGAAAATGTTAGCAGACCTGGTGATGCAGGTGAAATAACTGCGCAGGGGTTGTGTAGCATAGCACCGTGGTACTTCAATCTTATTTGGGTGCAACCTCATGGAAACCTCTTTGAGAAATGAAAAGAATATTACCAACGTGTATGTTCAGAATTATGTAGTTATTAAAGATACTGCATCCAGCTGCAGGGGAGAATAAGTCTTGCTCTTCTGGGAGGGCCAGAGGATGTTTGTTTGGAGCGGGGGGGTGGCTTGGGGTGGGTTTTTTTCTAAGTCTAGTGTGTTGGTAGATTGAGGAGGTTCAGTTGCTGAAGAGTGCTGCAAAGGGAATCTATTAACTGTACTGTTTCAGAAAAAGAGGAATTTTATTTCAGAGAATGCCTTCCAACTGGGTGAAAGTGACTGGATATAAATAAAACATTCATATGGCTGGATTGGGGGAGACAAAATTGAAGGTGAAAGGACAGAAAGAAATGTTGAAGCTTGCTCTGTAAAATGAATCTTCTGCATGGAGCCCTGCTTTTCATTAGGAGCAGAGCATGGGCTGGAATATCTTCTTTTTTGTTCCGTGTTAAGACTCTGAATTGACAGCTCAGGAAAGCCTAGCCTCCTCGGAGCAGGATCGGCACGGGCACCGTGTGCGCACGTCGTCCTTTCTGCTCCATCCGAACCCCCCGTCAAACCTGGAGAAACACCCTCATGGAGAGCTGCTCCGTGGTGCGGGCAGGGAGTGGCCCCTCTAATAAAGGTGGGTTGGGGCTTGACTTTTTCCTTTTGCAGTATTAGCTTTCTAGGCTACTGCGTGTTATTATAAATCAATAAAAATGCTTATATTTATTTTGAATTATAAATTTAATTTTGCAAGACCTGAATACATTAAATGAAAGGGCTGCTTGCCGTCGTAATGTAAGGCTGACTGATTTACCATGCAATAAAAATAAAGAAAATTGCAAAACACAAAATGGTTAACAGCATATAGTGGGGAGAAAACCATTAGGGCATTTGCGCCTCTCTTATTTCCAGGCTATGAATAATTTTGGCAATATTTTTCAGCGCTGTCAAGGCAAAGCAGCAGTTCGTATCAGCTGCATTCGCAGAAGTTTCATTGCCATGACAACCTCGTGCAGATACATGAGCTGCTGTCGATTGTCAAGCCCGTCCTCAGTTGTGACCTGCGGCTTGACAAAGGACCCTACCTGCATAATACGTACCATGTTATCTCATTTGCCCACACAGATAAAAGTATACTAAGTGTAAAGAGCCAACCTGTGAACTAAAGGGAGTTTCAGAAGCTCCTGCTGTCTCTGGATTTCCATCCTGCTTTTCCTTAGAGGATGATTCTTCATGTTTTGAGAGGCTTCATACTTTGACTTTCTCATGCAGCTTCTGAAAGGCTCCATGTAGCTCCATGCAAAGGATGCAAGAGAAACATTTGATCCTTCTGGCATGCGTATCCCAACAAGCTATTGCAGTGAGGCTGGAATATGTTACCTTGGCAGGTCTGGTTTCATCCTAAGCACACAAGATCCAGGGGATCCGGGTGATCTCTGGAGCTTTTTAGTCCTTCTGTGCTGCTGAGTGCCCAACATGCAGCACTGCTGAAGGGCCGTGACTTTCCCAAAGCCCTAAGACTGTTTCTGGAAGGCAGATGGCCTGTGGGGAGGGGAGGGTAAGCTGTACGCCCAAAAATACAAGATCACTAATCACTTTTTTGATGCTGTTTATTGTGTATTTAAATTGGCTGAAGCGAAGGTTGATAGAAGTTTTGCTGAAGAAATGCGTACTTCAGTGCTGATAAAGTTTACTCCCAACTGGGAAGATCTGCCTCTAGGTAAATAGAAAGGTTGTTCAGTTACTCTTACACATCTATTTGTGCTTTCTGCATAGAGGTAGAAGCGATGCAGGAAGATGTTCTAAGGAGGCCAACCAAGTTAGCTAGCTCCCCTGCTAGGGGTGGGAAATTGGGCATGTTGATGCTCTGATTGCTCTCTTTGTAGGAGAGACCTGCAGCACCTGCATCTCTATTGCGATCACACGTAACCAACAGTTTGTGTGTTGTTCCTAAGGGCTGTACTATTACAGCCCTTTAGCAATGCTAAAATAGGCATATTTTATGTATATACAGGTATTGCTCTGCTGGTATGGCATCTGTGTAACCTTAAACCCGGCCAGTGTTGTATGGACATAAACATTTTTGCTTCACCCAAGAAAAGTAACATTTAACAAGACATGAAAATGAGATTTACTTACTAATTATTATTCTGCAACTTCAATTTTTAGACTTTGAGAAATTGGCATGTGTTATTAGCGTGCTTCAGTGGTTATTTCAGGTAGTTTCTCGTTTCAGCCATTTTGTGCTCCCCTGTGAATCCAGCCCGACAGGAGAGCTGTAGCCGGTGGGCCGTGCTGTCGTTACAAAATGATGCTCTCAGCATGATGCTCTCCTTCAGAGGACTTCGCGTAGCCTCAGGCAACTGATGCTTTGCACATCTGTATTTCTGTTTGTTTGAAGTCTTTGCATTTAGTACATCATGTGGTATGCAAGCGCCAATTTGTGGTACAGTTTTCTTAAGCAGTTTTCTCTGCATGTTTGAGTGTTTGAGCTACAGTGGTGAACGTTGACAGTGTAGGACACTCTCCACCGTGGCCACACTTAGATCTTTTCTCTTGATTTTCTCCAAATTTGGGGGGTTTTTACCCCAGGGAAAGGCATCTCCAGTGTGGGGAAGACAGATAAACCTAAACATTACTTCAGGTTTTCCTGTCATGAGGAATAAGTGCCAGCACCTCTTTTGGTCTGACAGAGACCTCTTCTAAGAACATTTAATTTCTTAGGCGGGTGATCAGAGAGGTTTACCTTAATGCTATCAGCATAAGATTAAGCATCTAAAGTTGTTTTTCTAAAAATGAACACCTTTTTTCTTTTTCTTGAACTAGTAATTAGCACCATTTATCTTGAATGATGCAAAGTAAAATTCTAGAAAGCTAGGCGGCTTCTCTGAGTGAAAGTTTCTTTAATACAGTTTTATTGTGCATGACAATATGTGAGGGCCATCATATTTTTAGTTCCCCATCTACTTGCCCATCTGTGTTTACTTCTACACACATTAGCTTGCAGTTTGTTTGTCTTTTTATAATCAATACCTTTCACTGGATATTCACTCTTGCTTATTTCTCCATCCAGCATAAAAGGAATTGTCTTCGTTTGACCTAAGCTTATTTTCTATTCTAGAACACATTAATAATTTAAGAAAGTTTGTGTGATAGCTTTGCCTCACGTTCACTCAGCAACTATTTGGTGAGGAAAAATTGTTAAGTGTGGTAAAGCTGTCTGGTCTCTGTCCTTACAAGCAATATTTGATCCCCAAGAGATTTCTGGGAAGTTCTGGGCCTCGCCATGGCCATTTCTATGATTCTGTGATCCTGCAGCACTGGCTTCCCTCTGGATTCCCAGCGGTTCTCTAATGGCACGCTTTTGAATGCTTACGCAAATTTTCTTTTGAAAACTGAGGATCGAAGACAGGGATTTTAGTAATGGCAGGTGTTGTATTGCCTGAAAAGAGTCTGTTCATGAGCACACCTTCCCAAATCCCAAAATTCAGGGTGAGGGTTTGAGCGTGCCCAGCTCTTGGTGTCAGCCCGTGTGTCCTCTTGCTGGGAGCCCTCCCGAGGTGGCCCGCTCCTCCCGCGGCTCCGGTGCCATACCTGCCGGGAGCCATCCCTGCTGCTGGGATGGTCCCCGGCGCTGGATGCATGGCAGAGATACAGCTGTGGCAGTCGGCGGATCCTTGCTTTATTTTGCTCAAAATCTCAAACTGAGTATTGCAGGGTTGGTGGGTTTGGGTTTTTTTTTTCTCCTTTTACATTGAATTATTCAGTAGTTGAAGTGAGTAAAATTAAAGATTTCTAGACTAGTGACGTTTGGAATATAAGAAGGATAGCAAAATCTATTTCATTTGAACTCTAATCTCTGGTCATGTATAAAATGAATAAAATGCAATAAGTGTGGAGAAATATGATTTATAATAGCAGCTGAAGTCTGGCACTGAATACCCTAAAATGCCAAGATTGTATGTCAGTCAATTTAGCAGTGCAGCGGCGAAGGTGAAGAATGAAATGAAGGCTTTCTCCGATGATGTAATCTTTGGAAAAAGTGACAGATGAAGAATTATTTCTAGCTCAAAAAAGCTAAGTGCTTAGCCAGTGAGAGTGGGAAAAGCCATTATTTTAATAATAGAAGTTGGGGATGTACATTACTTCTGTTGCACTTTGTGTTTGTCTCTTTTAGTTATGTGTAACTTATTTTATAGCTATTATAACAAACACCAATATCAAGCAAGAGATATTAGACAGTTCTGAGGATGGATAATGGGATTTCTTGAGCTGTTTGCCTCTGTGCTTGAAATACAGCCAAGCTCAGATGTCACTGCAATTTCTTATCACCTGGAGGCCCTTTAGTGACCCACGTGAAATGATTTGGTGGGTCTCAGGACACTCCTCCTGTGGACAGGCGTCCACACTGGATAACTGCACATCAGCTGAGGTCCCCATGGGAGGACTTCATCCATTTCATCGATTCTTGGATTAATCCGTTGATTATGGACATGTAATTAGTATAGAAGAAAAATACAGAGAGAGGTATGGGCAGCTGTTTCCCGGCTCTCCATGGCTGGTTCCTGTGTTAACGGGTACAGGACTGGGAGGGCTCGTCCTTGCTGTCACCTGGAGGTGGGTCACAGCCTTGCCCATGTCTTTGGCTGCCCATCCACCACCCTCATCACCACCCTGGGAACAGCAAAAACAGAGAGAAGATGAATCCAAGGAGACAGAACCTCATCTTATTTCAGAGGTGGAGACGCATGGACCTCGCTTCAAATGCTGCTGTCCTTGCAAGAAGCGTGTTTTGCTGGCACATCCTTCTGTGCCAAATTTCTACTTCAAAGAGAAATCCTCGGAAAGTCAGAGGATGCGGTCACAAATTCGAAATAACTTTAATCTTTTGTTGACTTAAGCCGGGGCCATCACTGTTCATTTCTTGGCTGAGCAACTCCCAAATGATTGTAAGTAGTTCATGGGCATCTTTATTGTCTCTGTAACTGATACAGAAAGCAGAGACGGCTCTTTTCTCCAGCGGAAGTGGAATCTCTGCCGAATATAGTCTGTATAAACCATTTGACTTGTGGGATTGTCTTTGATAGTGCTTCATTTTCTCCTTTAGCTATTTGATGCCCTTTGAAAGCAGCAACATGCTTTTCCATCACTGCTCTGTCCAATTATCTGAATAATTTAATTTCCTTCTAGATAAGCTACTAGAGTTTCTCTCAAAGACTGGAGAGACAAAATTCCTCCTCCTTCTGCATCTGCATCATAACCCTCAGAGCAAGTGCTTTAACATTTGGTAGGTTGAATTATCATACAAGTTATGGATATAATCCATAAATATTTATTTTTTTATGATGTATGCAAATTTCTTGCATAAGGAAGTTCCTATTATAAGGGAACAAGCTGTATAAAATATCTAGCTCAAATAACTAAAATATATTCAAAATACATATATTTACTTCATCTTCACTCTGCGTGTTTGCCTGTGAAATGCAAGCTGAAAAGCTGGATGTGTCGGGGGCTCTTAAGACATGAAAATTTAAGTTGGCTTTGGCAGTGTGACATTAGAAGGAACAGTTTTACAGTGCAGGCAGAGGGAATTGGAAATTAGTCCTTTTAGACCTGTTTACTGCTGTACTGTCTGCCTTTGCATTTGGCCTCTGCAGGTGGTAATCTTTCAGAATACGACCCCAATTTTCCCTTTGGTATGCTAAGCCTCCTGCTGCTAGAAACATATTGGAACATAATTCATCACACCCGTTACCTGCATAACTCTGGTGTATAATGTTGTCGTCGCCAATCTAGTAACCATCAGGAGCAGCGGACGTGACGGCATTTGTAAGCACGTCTGGGGGTTTATCAGCATTATCACAGTCCCGCTCTCTCCTGCAGTGTGATACCTGTGCAATGGTGTCTGTCATGTTTTGCCGTATCGTCATGAGGGAACGAGATCCCATCTGGCACGTTTGTGACACGGGGAATTTCACGGCTCTGGGCACGTTCTTCTCCCAAACCTCTGTGCTTTGTGACGTGACTTAGAGTAACTTTTCAGAACATCAGAGGCTGTTGTCTGGCGGACAGAAATACCAGATCCGACATCAGAGCTTGCTTTAGTGTTTGCTAACCGTCCGCGGTTCCCTTGGGCAGGGGAGAGCCCCTCTTTCCAAAGCAGCCGTGGTTACTCTGTGGGTCGTCTCTGCTGTTGGCAGTGTGTGGCATCCTGCGAGTGGTGGTGGTGCTTCTTGCAGGCACCTGAGGAGTGGCCATCCTCGTCACCATGAGATAGGGCGAGAGCCATCCCTCCTCCACAGCAGTGCGTGTTGGAGAGGGGATGGAGCGGGGACAGGGGCGGTGGGTTTACAAGCATGCAGAGCGCAGGACGTGAACACGGACCTTCCACAGAGGAATAATTAAGGTAACAGGGCGGGTGGGTTACACTTCTGTTTAGAAATGCTGTTCATAGCAGCTTGATATGGGTCCTGAGGTGAGGTGGGCTCAAAGCTATGATGGTGACATCTCCAGGAGCATCCAGCTCCTTGACTTCACTTTGATTTTGCCCTCAGCAAGTCAGTCTTTTAGATGCTTCTATTTGAGGGGTTCTCATATTGTTGGTATAAAAACTGACTATGCAACTTCAGCCAATTGCTGTCACGGAGCATCACGGCTACGGGGGTGCTTCAGGAAAGCACCCGGCAAAGTCTCTGTGTGAGCTGATGAAGCAGTGTCCCATGCAAGGACTGCCGCCTTTCGGGGGGTCCTGCTCCATTGGGATCACTTCTAAGGGCTCTCCAGGTAAAGTAGAAAGATCTTTGCCTCTCTGCAGGTGTTTTTTGAAGCTGGTGCGTGTCAGAGAGAAGACCATACCAGTAGAGTAGGTTGCATTGCGTTGTTGAGGTTAACGGGGGTGCGTGTTTTGCCACAGGTCGGAAAGGTGTCTGTGGCTGTGAGCTGTGCAGAGCGCGCAGCGGGGAGGTGTGGGCATGTTCCCATCCCTGCCAGCCGTTGTGTCCTCCGGAGAGCGGGGCAGAGACCTCTTCGGTCTGCTGCTACCCCTGCCCAGCCCAAGCACCACGCCGTGTGCGGCATTCACTGTGCCCGTGGCAGCAGGCAAACACTGAATTTTAATCCCTGCCAGAACTAGAGCAAAACTGTGCAACAGTGAAGGGTTAGTTATAGTCCTCGAAGTCAACGTTTACAGAAGTAATTCTTAGACGGAGTCTCCTGTGTGTTTGCTTGTCCAGGACAGCGGAATATTGTCATTAAATGTTCCTGCTAATGGCCGCTTTGCTTTTGGTCACCTTTGGAGAGGACATTGTGGAACCTTAGCTGATGAGTCGGTGTTGCATTGTATATAACATGCAAGGCTTGGCTGGTTTTCCTGAAGAGATTAATGACATTTTGGATTCTGCTTCAATGGTGGCGATTCTTCAAATCTGAATCTTTTCTCAGCTCCTGCCTTGTTCTCTTGGTAGGAATAACAGTTGTCTCTGGTTAAATGCATGAAAGAAACTCACCCAGGCACACAATGTTTTTGTGATGATCTGTTAGTTATTACTTTGGTGGTTTATGTGGAACTCTAAGTTTCTGTTTAGTAAGGGTAAACACAGAGATCACATCTAAAAAGAAAGCACAGAACAGTCTGTGATATTTAGTCATTTTATTATTAGCAAAGGGAAAAAAAAAGCCTTCAAAGGGATATGAACCTGTTGGAAGAAAGAGTTGTCTTAAGCTGCCCTGAGAACAAAATGAATTTAAAGGCAAAACGTTTCTCCCCACCTGCGTGAGCAGGTTTTCTTCTGGGCTTACTGACTTCTCCACTGTCCCGTTGGTGGTGCAGGGGGGGCGGTGGCAGGGCGCCTGGCTGGGGTCTCGTCACTGCCGAGCTGCCACCTCAGGGTAAATATTTATTGCTCCTGTGGCTGGATTTCAGCGCTGTGCTGGTGTCAAGTCTTGCTTAGTGAGGGCCAGCAGATGGCTGATGACCTCTTGAAAGAGTGCGATGTGATTGTTATTAGTGGGTGTAAAGGAAAGGTAATTTAGGGAGCTACTTTCCAAACTTTAATCTTCTTTACTTTCGTATCTCTGAGGAAACTGTGATGTTATTCTGTGGGTACTTGGTGTTCCCGTGGAATTATTTTTGTTTTTCCATTACACTGAAATATATCCACAAAGTTAACCTGCAGGTTTTTCTGATCTATTGTGAGAATTTCCAAGGACGCTAACTTAATAGACCAGCTCTTTCCACTGATGAAAGCCATCCAGCCTCAGCTCTGCTGCGGCCAGCCAGTGAAATGATTCCTGTCAGGCACACAAAGCTCCTTGTTGAGCTGTAGAACAAACATGGGCTTTAGCTTGAAAATTAGCTTGGGGAAAGAAAAAAGGAAATGAAATGTCATGGGGCTGCACACGTGCCCCAGAGCCTGTGTCCCCCACATGCCACGTGTGCCCCCCTGTGCCAGGGATGAGCTGCCTGGCCGCTCAGACAGGGCTGCCATGAGCAATGCGTGTTTGATAACCTCACGAGCGCTGCCAGCCTGCAAAACATCCAACCATCAATGAGAAATTTTCTGAAACTAAAATCCCATCATTTTCTTCAGTGTCACCTTTCGTATAATTACTAAGCACGGAATTTATAATTAAATGGTATGACTGATTCTGTGACATTCCCATAGACACTTCACAAAGGCTATTTGCGTGCCTTGCTATTTTGTACAGTAATAACTGCAATCAGCATAACTACTATGATTTGTTTATCAAACGTCCCTTGGGTAGCATCCGTTGTCATTTGTAAAACTTAGTGAGCATCACAATTTACATACTATTGCCTGTCTCGAGTTGCTGTTGAGTTGTGCTTCTGAAGCACCGTTGGTGCTCCGCTCTGCGTAGGAACACGGTTGTCTTCCTCCACATGCTGTGAAAAGTACATACCCAACAGTACAACTGCACAAGTAGGCAAAATTCGGTAAAAATCTTGCAAAGAAAGTAGGTATCATATCCTCGCAAGAGGGATCAAAGGGTATACTTATTGAGCAAGGGAGTTAACAGGTTGAAAAGTGAGGAGAAAAGAGCACGTTCAATAGTCATCCATTCCTACCCTTGAATAAAGAGAGTCCCGAGGGACAAGCACATGTGATCGCGTAGCTGATGGCTGTGTCGTCGTGCCCGGGTTGACATTACAGCACTTGACTGCTTGATGCTGCAACGTTCAGTGTTTGTCGCAAGTATAGAGTGTGTTTTGGCATGAACATGTCTCTTTTGCCTATAAAATATTCAAATGCTATAGAAGTATGAAGAACTACCGATATAGTGTGGATTATATTAATACCATTAGGAGCAGTAGGTTAGCGTAGCGGATAAGTGGTATAATCACTGTCTCACATCTATTAAGTGACCTCCTCCAACTGGAATTCCCCATTTTCTGGATCCTTTGCCAGATGTTTGCTCCTTTTGTCCAAAATGCTGGAGCCTGGTGTCCACAGACGTTTTTTGTGTTTTGTTTTGTTTTCCAAAATAACGTTAGCTTAAAAGAAAAGGGAAAATGCTCTCCCTAAGCACTGCTAGAACCTGATCTAGGAAGAGAGTTTTGTTGTGGTTTTTTTTTTTTCCCCAGACTGCTCTATTCTCCAAAGGGCACAGCTAAATGACAGCTTGAGCAGATTATGATGCTTAAAAGGATGAGGATGGAGGCAGGGGTCCTGGAAGTCGTCAGCAGATAAGCTTCAGGGCGGTGTGGTATTATCTGCAGTTGAACTGGTCCCATCCAAGTGAAGAAAGCCAGTGTATGTCTGTATCCGCGGGAGCCGGCAGCGGGAACCCGGGATGTGCACGGGCTGCTGGAAAGCCTCAGTGGGGCATGAAAAGAGGATTACTGAGCCAGGGTGGTAAAGAGAGCTGACAGGACTGCTTCGCACATAATATTTTATATTTCTCAGACAACAGAAGTATACAATCCTTGTGGAAAGACATGGTTGCCTGGGTAAAGTTGCTGTTGCCTGAAACTTCCATAAATCAAGCTGTCTAAGGAAATGAGAACGGCGTTTGCTTTTACAGCTGGGTTGAGGCTTTTTTTTCTTTTCAGTTGGGTGCTTTTTCTTTTTTCAGTTAGAGGTGCTTTGTGACTGGAGATTTTTGTACAGCGACATCTGCCCTGGGCCCTGGCTGGAGGTCACCGTAATAACGGCTGGTGTTGCTCTATGAGAAAGGCGATGTAGCCCCTTGCAGCGGTTTGGGTAACGAACGGCCAACGCCTTTGCTGGAGGGAGAAGGGCAATGGTTCTTCCTAAGCGAAGCTGATTTAAAGTCAAAGTACCAGAAGCACAGGTTTCGCTGGAAAACAGATATTTTCCTTTTGTGATTTGCCTTTAAAATGATGTGGTAACTTCACTGAGGGGGGACATTAGACACTAAAATGTCTGAGAACACATTTATATTCACGTCTTTTTACTTCCCATATTTTTGCAAATGTATAATGCAGTGGGAGCTAATTTTAATTTTTATTAAAAAATGTTTCTCATTCTTATATTTGCACAACATAATGTGGAGAATGAGATGAAATCTTCAGATGACCTGGAAGTCTTCTGGGAGATTTGTAAACTGTCTACTTCATATGTAAGAACATTTGTTTTAATTCCCATATAAAAGTGAGATAAATTGGTTTGTGATAACACAAGTCCAAAAATATCTCAAGTTACCACTTTATTTCCATATTACAAAATAACACAATTCACTGCATAATTAGAAAGCTGAATTAGATAAAAGAAGCAGTTGCTCCTGATTAGACTGTGAATGCAAAGCATTAGCCTACAAAAAAGTATTTCTGACTCCTAAAGAGACTTTTCTAAGATCTGCAGCTATAAATTCTGTTATTATGGCCCAGCAGTTGGAAATCTATCCACTGGGTTAGCAAAGGCCAAAAGGCTTGATCCTGCAGCACTTTATTTCTGAGAGTAATCCTAGCTCATGCAAAATCGTCCATCGATATCATTTGTTCTATAAAAATTGCTGGTTATTAGATGTGTGTATTGAAGACCAGTCAAATTTTCTCTCAAGGTTTTGAAGGTAATTTTCATCATTTGCATGAATAAAGCAAGAACCTGGAAAACATAGAAATCTAAAATTCAAATGGAAATCCTTTATGTAAAATAAATGATAAAATCTAGGTGCCTTTGCATGTGAATGATATCCTTAGGGTTGAGTTTTCTCCAGTGCACTGCTTCAAAGTCTGATGCATTTGTAACAGCAGTGTGTTAAGTTTAATATTAAGTTAAAATTTGACAAAATTCAGAGTCTACTGGAGAGAGAGAGGAGGGAGATGTGAGTGAGGATGACCCTCCAGAATGAATTTGTCCTTACGTCGTAGCAAATGTGGCTCCCAACCCTCCATGGGACTGGGCTTGCAGACACCAATGCGGCATTGATTTTAGAAAGCTTTGATTTCCACTGGCAATACTTAGCTCAATCCCAGTTCTCATTCATGTCGAGTTCGAGCATCTGTCACTAAATCTGCATCTTAATTTCTTAATTTGATCTCAGGTTTGGAAACTACCAGGTTTCACCAGCCAGCTGTAAAAGGCATGCATGAATTATTAGCCTCCCGTTGTCGGTTATATCTTATCCTTTGTATTTTAAGTCACCCATTTGCATTCATCTAAAATGCTTTCCAAGCGTTTATCAGAAGAAGTGAAATAAGAAATGAAATAGTTTCAAGTAAACTGCATTTTTATGTTTGACTGGTAAAACCACATAGCAGAGATAAAATACATAAAACTAAGGCTCTGCATAATAAGCATATCTATTAGTTTTCCTTATCTTTATAAAGCTCCCATTTGTCATGAGAAGCATTGTGTGTCACTCATCTTGCCTTGTTCTACAAAAGCTCTTTTTTTCCCTTTCCTTTTATCTCCCATCAACATTTGCAAGGTAGGAAACTTTGCTCGCGTGATGCTGCAGAAGACCCCCTTCACGAAAGAATTGTTTAACCTTCAACCCCTTAATAGTGGAAGGAAATAGAAATTAATAGGGGTGGACCTGCTGGAAAGCAGCTCTGAAGGAAAGGATCTGTGGGTCTTGGTAGACAGTAAACTATCCATGAGCAAGCAATGTGCCCTTGTCGCCAAGAAGGCCAACGGAATTCTGGGCTGCACAGGGAAGAGTGTGGCCAGCAGGTCAAGGGAGGTCATTCTCCCCCTCTACTCTGCACAGGTGAGGCCACAACTGGAATACTGTGTCCAGTTCTGGGCTCCCCAGTTCAAGAGAGACAGGGAACTACTGGAGAGAGTCCAGCGTAGGGCAACAAAGATGATGGAGAGATTCCCTTATGAGGAAAGGCTGAGAGAGCTGGGACTCTTTAGCCTGGAGAAGAGAAGGCTGAGGGGAAACCTTATTAATGTTTGCAATTATCTAAAGGATGGGTTTGAGGAGGATGGAGCCAGACTCTTTTCAGTGGTTCCCAGTAATAGGACGAGGGGTAACGGGCACAAGCTGGAACATAGGAAGTTCCGATCAAATATGAGAAAAAACTTCTTTACGGTGAGGGTGACAGAGCACTGGCACAGGCTGCCCAGGGAGGTTGTGGAGTCCCCTTCTCTGGAGACTTTCAAGACCCGCCTGGATGCAGTCCTGAGTAATGTGCTCTAGGCAATCCTGCTTTAGCAGGGGAGTTGGACTAGATGATCGCTAGAGGTCCCTTCCAGCTCTGAAAATTCTGTGATTCCGTGATTGGTGTCTATGATCTGCACTTGTTCTTACCTTCTCTTTCTGAACAGAAACGTTAGAATTGCATACGCAACTCATCAGCTGCTCCAACATTCAGAGAATGCCATGCGTAGGTAACAAATACTTCTACTGAGGCTCCTTTTGAAAACTTCTTGCTACATTGTGCTTTTGAAAGTAGCTCTTAACTCAAAATGCATCTTTCCTTCTGCTTTTCTAGGATTTTTTGTTGCTGTCACACGCTGTGTCTATGACTATGTGTCTGAGTGTGGTGATGAAAAGTTATTTTGCTTAACCAACAAGTTCATCAAAATTCCTATGGGGGCCTGTTGTTTTCCATGCCGAAGAAGAAGCGGGATTGGGTGGAGAAAATCAGACATAAATATGCTATTTCTGTCCATGGAACATAAACAACTAATTATGTGTGTCATACTGGCACTGCTGTGCCATTAGCTTTTTTTTTTTCCCCTTTTTTTCTTTTTTATTAATTTTTTGCCCTGTGGCCCAAATTGCTGCTTGCTGTGTAAAGGTTTTTATGTTCTCTAGGATAAAGAGAATCAAGAGTTAGTTGCAAAACATTACCATGCATTTTTCACCGTATGGCCACTTGAACAGACTTTCTGTGAGTTGAAGTCGTTTGAGATAACTGCTGAACAAAGCATGGCTTTGAAGTACCGATGATGTATCTTCTGCGTTTGTGACAGCTGTCCTCTGACGCGGATCTTTCCTAACCTGGTGGAAACATAGATCTCACTCAGTAATACTGCTTAGTAGGTGTTTACTGTCAGGTTTAGTTGCATATCTTTTGTATAGAAACAGAGGTAGTTATTAAACACGTTTTACAGAGCCTCATCCTTTTCAGACTGAACCAGGACGACTGCAGACATTATTTAAGGAAGCCTTTTTCCCAAGTATTAGCAGAGAGATGTGTGGTCTGAATACAGAGCTGTGGTGTCATTTGTCAGGTGTGCAGTCCACAGCATCCTCCTGGCCTTCAGAGGTCTTTGTGCCTGAAGCTCCTATAACAATTGCAGCAGCTTTTTATAAAATAGAAGTAATAATTACCTAACTTAGCAAGGATAAAAGCTGGTAGTAAGTTACAAAGACATTGAAGAAAAGGAGGGTATCTTCTTGTTTATCCTTCAGCCCTTAAACATTATATTTTATATATTTGCTTCTAGCTATTAAATTTGTTTAATAAATATTTAAGTCTGTGTTATTTATATCAATGCGAAGTACTTGACCCCGATTGAGTTGCAGCTGATTTATGTGAACATAACTGACAGGAGAATCACCTCCAAGAAAGCAAATGCATTGCAAACTGTCTTCTTTTAAATGATCTTATGAGACAAATAGACATAGTGCTTATGTACAGAGAAATAAAGGTATAGGGTATATCTCTGTAGTGTAACGACATTTAACTGCAAGGTATAAGGTGAGGAATAACCAGCCAGGTAGTAACTGCAGCGAAGAGCAGCAGGCAACAACGCTACCTGAGTGCGAAAAATAAGCGTCGTGTTTCACAGTAGTGCTGTAAGATAAATTCAGAAAATAATCCTCCAGTGAGGAGGCTTCAGTGGAGCAGCACACTGGGGCTGGAGCCTGGCATCTCGGTGAAGCAGCGGGTCAATGGCAGTGTGCAGGTTAGGGGGAGACAGAAAGGCCTGAGGTATTCCCCTTGGCTGAAGTTGGGAGAAATTACCCCATTATCTGTCAAAGACCAAGGGGCAGCATGGTACCATGCTGGTCTTTGAAACTTTAAAAGACAATAACTATTTAAATATATAAAAGAAGATAGCAGAGGGTGTGGTGGCCGCCTGCTGTCCATGCCACCAGGAGAGGACAATTAGCAGCTTCACTCAGGTACAGACCGAACGTTTTGGGGACCTGAGCGCTCTACCAGAGCTACCTGGTTAGCAGGCTGTGAAACCTCCAGCTGAGGGTGGGTTTAGGACGAGGGTCAACAGGGTGATCTGCCAGGAGTAGTTCTGGTGTGAATGGCAGCTTCTCAGGCAGGGTTTAGGTGAGGTGACCCCTTGGGCTCCCTCCCAGCCTTGAATGGTGTAACTTGGCCCAGCGTATCTCTTCACCAGATGAGGTGGGTTATGTCCCACTGTTGTTAATTTGGCAACATTTCTGACAACATCAGTGTCATTTCCTTCTGATAATGAATAAACAGAAACTGAGAAAGCACTTTAGTTCCTGCTTGTGTGCATCTGTATGGAGACTCATCCGTGCACAGCACGTTTTTTATGTTTTCTGTAAGGTATTTTATTGCTTCCAGTGGTGGTCTTAATCACTATAATAGCAGCTGTTATGTAGCTATAACTAGCAAGGCTGGAGACATTAGTATTTTTCTAAATATGGGAATTTGGAAATACCTGGGCAGTCAGCATTTTACTCTGCCATTGTATTTATTCATGGAGTTTTTCCATCAGAAATTCAGGCTGATTAGCACTGAATAGGGGGAGAAGAGGAAATAGTGTTCTGAAGAAATCACCCTCAATGTGTAATGATTTTTCCATCTATATGGATTTACTGTATATTTAATTTTTGAAGAGGATCCGCAGAGACTTTGCTCCCTCTTCATCTCCCTCACACCTGTATTGTGCTGTCTCTGGGCCTTTTAACTGTGCCTAATCCTCTTAAGTCGCAAGAATTGTTCTAGTTTATCTATTAAGTGTGTCTTCTGAAAAGATAATTAAAAAAAAAAAAAAAAAAAAAAAAAAGGCTTTTCTCCCCCTGTATATTTGCAGAGCACCAAAGAAACCTTGTGGTTTCTTTGAATACTCATCTCGTGGCAGCACCTGGTCTCTGATTGCATATATACTATTTTTTGATAATAAGCATAGCTGAATGTCACGAGCACACAAATCATTTCAATGAATTGTAGAGAAACAAAGTATAGTAAAACCAAAAAATCCCACCTTTCTCAAATTTTTTTAAAAAGTAAGATTATTTTTTTTTACTAATCTGTATTATTATAGTGCCTCAATTTAAATTGATACCAGCGTTGTTTCAATCCAAATCTGATCTTCACTGTTTAAATAAACAAATGGAAGCTATACCATAGGGATATAGTAGAAGTTCTATCATTAAGGACACTCAAAGCCTCCAAAGAGGCTGTAGATATATCAGGTAGCTGATGTGGGTTGGACCTCATGGTGGTTTGCAGTGCACAAAGGTCTCAGCTCACACATCTTCAGTTGCAAATTGATTAAAAATTGCTTTTAAATGGTTACTTAATGTTTGAAATACTACACCCTTCTTCCTAGTCATCTTATTTGTAATAGTGTCTCATGTGTTGTGTCTCCTAGCTCTACATACAAACTACCACACTTACAATATCCATGAACTTAAGTGCTTCAGTGGCCCTGGGGATGCTTTACATGCCGAAGGTGTACATCATCATCTTCCACCCTGAGTTAAACGTCCAGAAACGGAAACGCAGCTTCAAGGCTGTGGTGACAGCAGCGACCATGTCGTCACGGCTCTCGCACAAACCCAGCGACCGGCCCAACGGCGAAGCCAAAACGGAGCTGTGTGAGAACGTAGACCCAAACAGTAAGTACTGCCCACCTTCTGTTGGCTGGCTGGCTGGGGGTTTCGCAGGCTTTGACCAATATTTGAATTTTAGGGTCTTTGTATTATTTGGTCTTCTCAGTTAAAGATTTTTGGTGCCTCTCATTTTTTAAGTTCTCCGTTTCCTCCTCGCTTTTTTGTATTGTGCGAGTTGGCAGCAATTCCTCGCAAGACGTTTGGTAGCTGTGAGTAACTCCTCCTCCTTTCCCTCCTCTGTGAGTGAGAGATCAGCAGCATCCTTGAGCCTGTGTCCATCCAGACCCTTCCGCCTGTGTCCAACTCCAGCCTCCCTAACCCTGGCAGGTACAGTTTCCAGGATGAAAGGAGGGACAAGGACTAAACTCATTGATAACTCTGTTAACCTGAGTTACCGTTTTGTTTCTTGCAAAGTTTCTTTACAAAAATCTCACAATCCTTGAAGATTCCCATTTAAGGATTTTATCCGGTCCTATAAAAGTGAATGCAAATCTCGCCACCGATTTAAAAGGAAAAGAGATCGAAAAGATGCTTCCAGTTTCCTTAATGTGCATAGCATGGTATATTGTAGCACAAAATTACATACTGAGGCCATCAAATTTGATTTGCATTTGAATCTGGAAGGAGTTGAGGAAGGAGACAGCTGCACAACTTTGTAGCATATTGGAAAGGTTTAGACATGTCTGCAGTTTTTATGAAAAACAGATCTGAATGTGGAGAAATGCCCTTTCCTTGCCCATGATCCGTTCATCTATTTGCTGCAGAAATCCCTGCCACTTCTTGTCTATTAACCGCTGCCTGAATATCTGCCTCAAAGCAGAAACTCTGCTGTCAAAGCAAAGTGGAAACAGACAGCAAATTATTGACACAGCACTTTTCCTCCCTTTATTCACCTCTTGAGTGTTTTTCTCTGATGTCTTATCGTGCAGGTATACAAAATATATTCCAACTGGAAAAACAAAATTTGTCTTTAGAAAACAAACTAGCTGAACTATCTGAACTGTGATTCCAACATAAGGCAGTAAGGAAATGCTTCTCATAAATTAAGGGCCGTATTATGCCTCCTCCCATCATACTGAATAGAGCCCTCACTGCAAGAGGAAATATATTTATTTCCCGCGTTAGGGTATTACCCAGCACGAGTGAGAGTTACCGAGTCCTCTGCCAAGTCAAATTTCTGGCCCCGGTGAAGGAGCCCCTTCCACTGGCCCTGGTCCCCCCATCTCCTCGCTGTGGGGCAGCTGCTGCTGCTGCTGAGGTCCATCCCCCCGACCGCTCCTCCAGGTGCTCGGGCAGCACTGCCCTCGATATGGCCCTTTGGAACAAGCCTTTGAGGATGGAGGGAGAGAAAGGAGGAGGATGGGAGGGGAGGAGGGAAGGGGATTTAGAACGTGTGTGTTGCTGGACTGCATTTCACTAATTGCTGTTCTGGTCAAGTGGGTTGGAGTTAGCTTCTCCAGAAAAATCAAAATCTAAACATTTCTAGTCAAAGGACTTGAACAACAAGAAAAATAGAAAAGTTCTGATGATGACATGTTCAATGCAGTAGCAGAGGTAGACCCCTGTGGGAACTACAGCTTGGGGCTTTCCGACTCTGGGCTTCCCCTCCTGGTCTCATTCTCCCGTGCTTCATCTTATTGCTGTTTTCCGACTTCTGAGAATATTCCCCCCCTGCCAAAGAACAGTCAGATTTTTCCCTGGGAAGGAGATACGTTTATTAAAAAGAAATACTGCTCACTTAACCCACCATATTCCTGGTAAAATACATTATTTTCACCCAGGACTATATACTAGAATATGTTTTTAAGAGGCAGGAGAAGTAAGGGACAGAATCCCTGTGCTTCCGAGATCTACCAGTTTCTGCCTTAAGCATCCAGCGGTCAGTCCCGGTTTTGTTAACGCTGATTTAAAGCTGGGGTAACATCCACTGGGAGCGAAACCTGCACAACTTTGGAATTAGTGTGCGCGAAGGAAGAATGCTTTCCCTGAACTCATTTGCTTACACGTAGGATTCTAAAGCATATAAATTTGTTTGTTCAACCTAACCAGTCAGGAAATGTGCAATAGTATTAATTTATGTCTTTCTCCAAGTACTGGGCTTTTACATTTTTTATGGTTTGGAAAATAAATTTTCTTTTAAATCTTTTAATTATTTTCATGTATAGTACCATCTGTTCGTATTATCAGCTGCACCTACTAGTACTATTTCATTCCCTGGATATGTGTGTTAATAAAAATTATTAGAAAATCAAATGAAATAAATTACTGCTGTACTTAAAGTGTTTGGGTACATTTAGTCCCAGTGTAGGCTACTACTACAGTTAACGGGAGCTCTCCTGTAGTGCTCAGTAGGTTGTCAGTCAGCCCCCTAATCAGGCAACATTCAGCACGTATGTCTACACAAGTAATTCCTTGAATACCTGAATTGAGTCTCTTTTTAAAAGATGTGAATATTTTGTTTAGTAAAACGCTTGCAGTTCCGCTTTTAGGTGGAAAAATTGAAAATAGTAATGAGCCCAAAAAAAAGCAGCGTCATCCAAGCAAAACTCTTCACGTTTTCACCGAAATTTTGAAAATGGTCTCTGTAAATAAATAAGGGGTTGATGTTTTCATAGCAATTTAAGTGAGCAGCACGGGTGTGGGAAGTCCTGGTTGTTAGTTCTGCTCCAGGCTCCTCTGAAACTGGCTAAGTTAGGCTGAAAGTAAATTAATTGAAGGGGATTAATGCGACTCATCAGCATTGTGCAAAGCTAGCTTGGATGCGGATCTGGCTTTGCTACCAAGTGTTTTCTTGTAAGTGCAAAAGTACAGTTGGGTTTTCCAGTTTGATTTTCTGTTGTATTTCCTGGGGATGCTGCTGTTCATGGCTCGCTCAGGTACTGGAGACTGGAGTTGCCATTTCTATTGAAAATACACGAATATCTCCCATCTCTTAAGAACCGATTAACACTGAGCCACCCACGTGGGATTCATGTACCTCCAAACATTGGGCAGTTTGGTGACTATTCCCAAATTTATGGCCTGTCCTGCATATATGCCAGAGCCAAAACCAAAAGCAAAATGTGGATGGTTTTAGAGAAAAATAGCCTTGAAAAAAAACCTCCATGATGTACCAAACTTTAAAAGAATACCTAATGAACTGGAGATGGGCATGTAAAACTGGAAGGCCTATAGATTACCTGAGTGGCTTCCTAAGAGCAGGTGGTCCTCGGCAGTGGCACTGAGCATCATGTGGAAGCGCTGCACACAACTCTTGGGTGATCTGCAGGAATCCGAGCTCAGAAAAAATGTGCAGAGCACTCAGGAGGGCTGGGCTCCAGTGCTGAGGTTTAACTGGGAGTATAAAAGAAGAAACTGCACTAACGTGGGAGGAAAGCCACATGAAATGCAGTGACCTTGTATCCCACCCACCAGGAAGAACGGGGGCTCACTGTGCTGCAGCTTTTTATTTAGGATATATGGGAAGCAAGAAATTTCACCAGTTGAGCTCCCCATGTCCTGGGAGGGCTTTTGTGCTGAATGGGATATATTGAGGCCAAGCTTTTCAGTTTAAAACTGCATTACTTATGAAAACTCTCAATCACTCCAGTTTGCCATCTGGCATGTGCATGCTTTTACTCATCCAACAGCTTTTTCCTGCTAATACGTGTTTGCAGCAGATTCAGAGGAGCAGAATTTGGTGCACAGCAGCTTCCATCTGTGTAACGAGTTCATTCTGCTCTCATGTGTCTTTAGTCGAATTTCACACTGCTCGAGAAGACGCTTCTCATCAAGCCTGAAGTTGAACAGATAGCGAGTGTTTCTGCCCGGTTTTCTGCTTGTGTTTCTGCTGCAAGAGCAGTGTGTCAGACTAGGAGAGAAACATTTGAACCTCCAACCCATACTTAACTTATATTGAGATTTACACATAATTACTCCCTTTCCCTAGCAACTTGTTTCAACTCCTGGCTTTACCAAAGAGAGTGACAGGGAAATCAGCCTCTCGGTTGTTTGGTAATGAGGAGGTTGTGCTTCTGGCAGGCTGGAGGAGCAGACCTCATTGGAAGGGCGTTTGCTGGTTTGGAAGGGTGTTGCTTTTCCCTCCTGAAGCAGCCACGGGAAGGAAGCCGAGCTGCCCAGTGCCTCCTGGGAGCAGCTCTTCTGGGAAGATGCTTTCTTGCAGGAATTGGGGTCGGGTCTTTCGGGACTTGGCAGCACAGGCAGTGTTGGTCTTCCAGTGTCCACATTCCCAGTCTCATGGGGAAAATCTCATTTCCCCCCCCTCCTTTTTTTTCTCCGCTATACCAATACAGCTCTGAGATCACGATGAGTATTGCAGAGTACCCAATAGTAGACAGTACCGAACAGGGGCATGGAGCATCGCTGGGGCACGGATCCAGTGCGTCAAAGTGACAACTATTGGAAAGACAGGGCAGCTCTGGGGGGAGACCGCTTTCCCTGAGGAGTTCAGTTGAGAGTTGTTGAGAAGTGGCAAAGGAAAGGTGTCACCATGGGCTAGCCAGAAAAATTTAAGGTCTGAAAACTTAATTTTCAGTCTGATTTTCAGTAGGGTTATAAGTTTGTGGACTTCTAAGTTAGCTATGTCTGCTTACCTGTGCAGACATATTCAAGACGACATTTATTTAGCATTAAGTAGAATTGACTTGGCAGTTGATTCAGTTTTCAGCAGTGAAGTGCAATTGCTGCCAGTTGTCCCCAGACAGACCAGGCTTCGTTTGCATCCATTTTAAAACGGCGCGTTCCTGTGCATTGTCACCCCTTCTCTATCACAAGGGCAGCGAGAGCAGCGTAGATCCACCCTTGCTATTCTCCATATGTTGACAACGGACAGTGACTGTGCGGGTTCCCCTCTGGAAACTGTGGATAGTGCATGTGGAGCACAGGCATCTCCTGGCTTGGACAGATGTGCAGACACCGCACATGCTCCGTGCTGTGCTCTGGTACGTTTGTGTGTTTGTTTGTGTTCATGCTTAGCATCACTGCCATGACGCTGCATATCCCATCGTTCTGAAGCAACACCCTAGAATGGTTGTCGAAGATGCCAAGGGACCTGAGAATGACTGAATGGGTGAGGAAAGACTGAGGGGTCTTAAATTAACTTGGGTGAGGACGGACTGGGGAGTCTTAAAGCCAAATGGTCCAGAGTTTGTTCAGGGGAGAGTAAAAAAAAATAAAAAATCAACCAGACTTGCTCTTTTCTGAGCAGCTGCTCCCATGTTCAGAGGTACCTGAACTTCTGTGAACTGGTTCATTTATTTCTAGCCCTGAGTTAATTTCGTGAAGTGGCGCCTCTCGGCTTTCCACTATCGCTGCTCGAATCTGAGCTCTTAAGTTGGATTAATGTCGCGGCCTCCATGACAGGGCAAAATTTGAAGAGTTTATTGTGAACAGACGTATTATACATACCAATGTATTTACTTTTCCTGTAGACTGCATACCACCAGTAAGAAAGAGTGTTCAAAAATCTGTTACTTGGTACACTCTTCCACCTACTGTATAGCTTTTGCCTGCTTTCCAAAAAGGTAAGGAAAAATCCAGCTTCTTATTACTTTATTCTCAAATTATTATTATGATTATTGTATACATGACTAAACAAGGAATGTGCATTAGTGCAGCTGTGTTAAAACAAGTACCTAACTTAAAAATTGTTCACATATCCATTACCTAAAGCTCCTGTGTGAAGGGGTTGCTTTGGAAAGGGCGAAACAAGGGCCTGGTGGTCTTCTACTTCCCACCGATGGAGGTGAGTCCCAGTAAAGCCTTTGGAGACGTAGATATTTGGTAACAATTTTAAAAAGGAACAAACAAACCATCAAAAGTTAATTATGGCAATCAGATCTAACAACTAACAAAATAACTTTCTGAGTCATTTCTAGCAGCTTTACCAGCAGGGTTGCTTGGCAGCATAAAAATAAAGTTTGCTAACGTGTGAGCAATCTCCTTTACTCTAAAATTATAAATGGCTCAAAAAAAGGTTGCAAAATATTTTTTTTTTTCCACTGTGGGTGATCTCAGTGAGCACTCCTGAATAACCACGAGTGAACAATTTTTGAGGGCTGGCTTTTTCTGAGTGTTGTGACTGCCTACGTGGTGATCTTGTGAGCTAATTTTGTATTTGTCACTTCATCAGCTTTTCTACTGAAATTAGGGGAATGAGATAGCATTTGATATTGGAGACAGTTAACTTACTGTCGTGGTTTGGGACTCTTAACAACCATTAATAATGATTTCCCATAGCTTCAATCCCGTGTGTGTGCTCAGACGTCTTTGCCCCCTCCTTTGAGGTTTTGCCCAGGTATGAGAGGTGCTGGCCTGGTTTCTGCCGTACTGTGCGGTTGGTGCCAGAAGAAATTGCTGTATACAGCCTTCAACATGTTTAGCTGAGCTCTAATAGGTGAGAACTTTTATCAGCAAAGGTAGGAATGCTGCTTGAATTGGGTCTCTGAGTCATAGGGAAAAAAATACTAATATCTTTAGCTGGTGTAAATTGCCACAGCTCCAGTTTCAATTCAACTGGAGTTCTTGCGAAGTGTTCAAATTGCTTTTTATTGTATTTGAATCGTGGCCATTATTCTAACTTACACAGCTCTGGCAGAAAGCCTTATTTAAGGTGTGAAGCTCTCTACGAACATCGGAATGACCTGCCTCAGCGGAGAGCTCGAGTCAGAAAGGTTGATGGTGGCTGGTGTCGGGGGAAATATAACAAAGTAGTGGGAGAGGAGAAGGGGCCACTCAAGGCATTATTGCAAATCAAATGTGAAAGAGTAAAGGGCGACTATGTGAAGATGAAATTGCTAAAGGAAGGGGATGAGAAGAATAGGGGAGAGATGGAAGACACCCTAAATCTCAGGAGAAATCACCTTTTTTATATAAAATTTAAAAACCATTTAAAATTTAAAGAATTAGGAGCTTACAGATTTCTAAAAATTAAAATTATTTTTTCCATGTAACGTTACTGTATAACGTAAGGAATTGATCTCTGCAAAGGCACATGATTTTGTCATCCAAGTCCTATAAAAAGCAAATGGCCATTCATATCCTTTAAGCAGATTTTTAAATTTGGGTCACCCCAAGCTATGAAAATGCTAGTTGAGGATGGTTTGGGCTTGTGATGGTCTTGCCCACACCAGCGCTCTTCAGCATCAGGTCCTGTTCTCCATTTCTCACCCGGGAGTGTTTCTGTTCCAGCTGGCCTGGTTGCTGTAGCTCTGGTTGCTATGTTTTGATTTGTTCTTTCAGGAATACAAAACAAAAAAACAGCAAGAGACAATCTACTGTATTAAAAGCAAAACAATGATATCAGGAAAACATCAACGTAGTTGTAAACTGACACTTGTTTTGCTAGCAACGTATTTGTATGTAGGTATGAACGCAGTGCTCAAGACATTACTTGACTATATCAGTTTCTGCTATGTGATGCACGGAGAGATGCATTTATGATGCTTTTAAATTGTTTCCTGTGAGTGACAAATAGGATTTCTTTGCTGTTGAGACTGATGAAAATAAAAGGCTGGAAAAACTCTACGCAGTATCTGGGTCAGGGGAAAAAAAATTCCATCACCTGAACAAGGCGAAGAAACTCTAAATGCTTCTGTAGAGTCGCATTTGGTACTATAGAAATACCTGCAGCACTTTTCTCCTGACCCATTGCCAAGCAATATGCTTACAGGTCAGGAGGAAAAGACAGTCCGGTGACTAAAGTGCTTGTGATACCTGAACGACCTGGATCAGTCCCTTGGGCTTTCAGAGCCTCCCAGTGCAAGGCTGCCGTGCTCCCCTGGAAGATGACGTTGAGATGCTCCTGCATTGCAGATGGGATCATGTAAGTCCCAGAAAGACAGCTCCTGTCTTCTGCCGCCTCCTGGACCTGAGGAACAAGGACCATAATGTTTTGAGGGTAGCATGAAGTCTGACACTTCATGCCAAGGTCAGTGACTTCTTCTAAGCTGGTGCAAAGACTATGTGGCTTTCTTCGGCGTCTTGCTTTGGCACAGTGGAGTTACTGGGCATTTTGCCATGTATGTCATACAGACTGTTTAACAGGGGTTCGCTTCCATGTAAGAAGGACAAAGAAAACCATGGCGTGGGTTACTTTTCTGCTCTGGGAAGGACCTGAGTGATGCCTGTGAGCTTGTTGTGCTCTGAAGTCTGACATAATATTTATAAAAGGCGTCAAAGAGAGGCTGAATGGAGAGTGTCCCCCTGCTTTTTTGGTTGATTATTATTACTGGACATTGTTATTTTGGTTGCTTTTTGCAAGGAGATGGTACTGGTAATCCTTCAGCACTTAGCGTTGTTTTAGCAGGGATGATGGTGAAACACTGCAACTCATCAGCAACCTTTTATCACTTGTCTGTCTTTTCTGCTGAACTTTGACTCGATCTGGGCCAGATGCCGAGCATGTCTAAACCACAGTGGTCCCATTGCTTTGAAGAAGAAACGTCAGTTGCTATTAGCTGAGGCTCTGGCCCCAGACTTTCAAACAACAGCTAACCTTTCCACCATAGCTATGTGCCGCAGAGCTCAGCTGTGAGGTGTTAAGGACACAAAGAGGAGCAGCCACCTGCTCAGCAGAAAGGTTTTCTTAACTTTGGATTGCAGCTGGCAGATCCTTGAACTTTGCGTTCCTGTTGAATTCACGTTGGGGTTCCCCTTGGCTGGTTCCTGCGCACTGCTCTGGGCAATGAATAGTTCTCCAGTAGTAACTGAATTAATTTGAAAATTCCAATCGTACCTCTCTGCAAAGGCAGAGCTGGGAGGGTTGGCTTTTACACAGAGCAGGCCACCGACACAGCTGAGGCTGTTAAACAATTATGGTCCTATTAGGAGCGAGGGTAGCTCAGCAACTGTCTGAGGCAAGGGCTCTCCTCCCAGGGCCTGGGCACAGTGTGCTGCTTCCAAAAGGTTTGCAGTTGCTTTACAAGTCTTTTTTTGCCTTGATCTGTATGCAGAGGAATTTCCATGGTGATTGCAAAGCGTTGAGATCATTTGGAAGGTATGTGCAGCACCACATTGTGTGAAGTTGATACGTTTCTTGGTCATATTTCTCCTAGAATGTGTATGCAATTACTCAGATTATGCTATAATGAAGGTGGTGTGATGTGAGTCATGACATGGTTTCAAAATGGTCTTGGGCTTATGTTGAAAGACGTAAATAGTTCTAGTTCCCCTCTAGTGCCAAGGATTTTCCGTGCCTCTTTTCCTCCTGCGTGCAGTCCCAGGGACGCCGGGGCCACCAACGCCTTCCAGCAGCAGCATCTCTGGGGACTGGGCAATTCTCTGAAGGCTTTGGGTCTGAATTGTGTGATGTTCTGTAGCTTGTCATGCCTTAGAGTATGTGGTATAGAATAATTATTTTTTGGATTGAAGCATCATTTTTGTTTTAAATCTGGCTGGTTTCATCCTGAGAAAGTGCTGTGTTCAACCTCACTTGAAGGATTTTCTGTTCAGTGGAGACTGCTAAGAAATGGGAATTTGCATTCAAAATTCATAAACAAAAGACTTTGACAGGTCTTCACTGCATCTGTTTTTATTCTAGAATGGCTTACTGAAAAATTAAACATTTACCATAAGTATCTTCTAATGATAATGTGCTTATTTTGAAAGTATTGCACAGAGGTACATCTGAATAAGCCCGTGCAACACCCCAAATTAGTCCCTAATACATATTTTCCTGTTTCCCAAGTTGTAAATGGTTTTATTGACAGGATAGATTCCACTTCATTTGGCTGATCATGGGATGAGTCATGCTGGGGGAGCTCCAGATCTCGCCCTTGGTCTGTGCAAGAAGCGGTGCAGGAGCCATGGCATCGCTGCCCACCGAGTGCGGCTGCCGTGGTGGCACCCCCTGTGCCATGGTCTGTAAGACTTCATCTGCAGAGCAGATTACATGTAAAAGCGGAGGCACTCAAGCATAAAATGGATGAGCAAATTCACTTCCCTTTTAGCGAGTTTTTCAGTTGGAATCTGTTTCCTCTCATCCTCCTACTGAAGGGCTCAGCTCTTCAGGAGCACAGGCTTCTCCCAGGTTCCTCTGGGTTAGCGAATGTGGATGCTCCAAACTACCAAAATGGGGTTAGGGGTTGGCTGGTCCCATTCCCCTGCAGGAGTTCGGCTTCGCGTTTTGTTTCCAGCTACTTACTGCAGAACCTGATTATTTTTCCTGTTGTTCTCAACTGATGCTTCAACTGCTCTTTACAGTTGTTTTGGACGTGGTGCGAAGGACCATGCCCTGCCCATGGCAGGGGGTTGGACTAGGTGGCCTTTAAAGGTCCCTTCCAACCCAAACTGCTCTATGCCCAGGAAATAAATTGGGAATCAAAGAAGTATCTATTTTATTGCAGCAAGGTCACTGCCACACCGGGGCTGGTGCCTTACCCAGTGCCGTACGCTGGGTCTTGTCCCGCTGCTGCAGTCTGTACATCCCTCACCCTCTCGTCCCAAGGGAAGGACCAGGGCAGGACTCGCTCTGTTTCTTTAGGGAGACTTGCAGAAACACTGCTCACCACTGATCGGGCGGCACTTATTAAAGCTTTAGCAAAAACGTGTTTGCAACAGACTGCATTGTAATTGCTCCCCCTCAGGAGCAATAGCTCTTATTTTTATGTAACTTTGCATAGCATAGTTTGATAAAGCAGATAAAACACAATTTGCTGTCGTGCCACACTATGAACCATAGCTGCATTTTTTATTTTCCTTTTTCTACAGTTCAGAGGTGATTTTTTTTCCTCCCTCTTGTTGCAGTCACCACATACTTTTTCTCCTGAGCTGGTTTCCCAGTGGTCACTACCAGCTGGGGACACCTGTCTAGTGCTGGTCAGGAGATGCTCACAGGTGCCTTCTACGTGCCGTCAGGCTGTTTGCACTCCGGTACTTTTGCAAATTTAAGCCAGAAACTAGCACGTAAGTATTTATTCCAGAAATTACTTATTCATTAGCACATATTTTCCAAGCCGCAGCCCAGCTACATTTGATGAGGTTGAACAGCCTTTAATTTTGTACACACCGAGGGGTATCCATAATGAGGCCTGTTTTCCACAGGTACAATTTTGCAGGTTTGAAATTGTCTTATTTACTTTTTAAGCTAGAAGATCTATACAGATACAGCCTCTAAAGAGAGGAAGATGTGCAGGACTAAAGTACCTTAAGACCAATATGCAGGAAAGAAAATACAGTTTGTGTGCTCTGAAGAGTGTTGAGTGAAACTGAAATGTGCTGTTTGATGTTTTTGACACATTCGTTGGTTTGGGTGAGTTCCCTTTCCCATGCTGTCCCCAGACCCTTCCCCACCGGCACGACCGGGGGCTCTGGGGCAGAGCAGAGCCCTCCCAGTCCCCACGGGGTAGCGGAGCAGGACCCCATCCCCGCAGCGACCAGCTGCTTTCTCCAGGTTTCTCCTTTTAAAAAAAGGAAAAAGCAGGACTTTTCTTCCAAGAACGTGATTCCTCCTCCCCCCTCCATTTGCATTTGCACATTCAATTTGCATTTTAATTTTTACCAGTTTCTCAAGGTCTCAATATCCATTTGAATCAATGTTTTCCTTCAGGTTTTATATATCCATGACAGCATCCTGTTGCCCGGCAGCCAAACTAGTGCCAGATATTATTCTCTCCCTAACCATCTTGTGGGGTTTGCAATTATCCTTCTTGGCAATGCAAGGTTAGACTCTTCTCATGCCATTTCAGACTGTGAAGGGTATCCCTCACAATGGATATAGACTTTTTAAACCATGAGCAGTATGCGTTGTTTAAACACTTCATTTAAAACCTCTCAGAAATAAGATTCTGCATCTGTTGCTTGAATGAGACCTAGAGGTAGGTCAGGGGAAGCCACGTCTTCATCCTTTTGATTTTGTTAAGCATAGCTGGACTCCAGCTACTTATGAGATTATTTCTTTAATTAATATTATTATATGGCCAGGAAATTTTGCTGGAAAAACTCTGAAAGTGTGCTACTGAAACGGCAGCGGGTACCATGAGACCCTGGGGAGTTTGCAGCCTCCAGGGCAGCGCGGTTCCTCTGGGAGCCTGGGCGGGGTCCCCTCCTGTCCAAACGTTTTGGGGTTGGTTACTTTCTTTTCACATCGCAAAATAACTAGATGTGAGAAGTGATGCACTTTAATACATGCACATAATTGCATGCTCCCATGTTAATTATTTTGCACACCTTTTATGACTTACATGATAAAAGAGTTGTAAATATGCAGGAAAGTGTCAGACTTTCAAAAAACTGAAATTCTTTATGCATTTAAATGATCACCTTATAGTTTGAGGTTTGAACAATGCTGGTTAAAGCACTTATGGCTATAAGTGCTTTGGATATTAAAAGCTAGGTTGCTAGATATACATCTTTGAGACACAAATGAGTTTTAATTAGTGTATTAGTATTAGTATTCCTCTTTTGTTCCATTGTTTCTCTTTGTCATTTTATGTGATCTTTTTTCCTAGGCAATTTGGAAGAAGAGTGAGCTGTAAATTTTGCATATATTGTTATACCTCATGGACCAGTCCCTCTCTCGCTTTTTTGCCTAATAAACTCTTAGTAGCGCCAAGTTATCCCTTTGACTAATTTATCAGTCCTTACATCCTCTCAGGGAGAATTTGTCAGATTCATAAATAGTAATATCAGGGAAGAGACAAAGACTTTTGGCTCTCTTGTCTTCCATATATTTATGACGACTCCCTCTTTCTCCCGAGCAGGGGAAATGTCACCCTGACAGGACCCACCTGATGCTGTTCTCACATGGTAGCTTGCTGCAGTCTCTTACGTGCGCTCACATCCTCATCTGTGTTAATGAGGTGACTCAGACACAGAGTTGTAGGATTATGAAATCAGACTTGACATTCTCATCTCAATTTCACTGAAATCACTGACATTTCCCCAGGCTAGGACATTGCAATATTTGGAATCATATTTCTACCCAAGCAACAGGAAACATTACGACTGCATTTTGCAGCTTTCGGGATGTCTACTCTTTTGATTGTTATTGCTATTGTAATTATAACAAAAGTGTCCCCAAGAGCAGCCATGATCCATAACCTCTGGTGCAAAACCTGACTCAATATGATCATGAATCTTCCACGCCCAAGAAAGGTTTACAAACTCACACGCGCATTGTTGTCTGGCCACGAAGGATAAAAGTGTGGATAGTTTGACTGGAAGTAGCTGGAAAAGACATTTTAGGAGGGTACCTAAAGGGGGCCTACAAGAAAGCTGGAGAGGAACGATGTACAAGGGCATGTAGTGATAGGACGAGGGGTGATGGCTTCAAACTGGTCCATGAGATTAGATACTGGGAAGAAATTCTTTGCTGTGAGGGCGGTGAGCCCCTGGCCCAGGTTGCCCAGAGGAGCTGTGGCTGCCCCATCCCTGGAGGTGTTCAAGGCCAGGTTGGAGGGGGCTTGGAGCAACCTGGTCTGGTGGGCGGCGTCTCTGCCCAGGGCAGGGGGTGGCACTGGATAGTTTTCAAGGTCCCTTCCAACCCAAACAGTTCTATAGTTCTATGATTCTAACAGCTAATGCCCATGAAGTCAAAGACTGAAGGAAGCATGTGCTAAACGTTGCACTGTGTTTTGGCATCTGAGGTAGTACGGAAGCTGAAGTCAAGGTTTTACAATTTAGAGGATTTGCAGATTTTCTTGATCTTGTGCACAGTTGGTGATTTTTGGCTGCTAGAAAATTGTTTTGCCACCATTTTAGTTTGCCTGTGGTTATTATGATTGGTTAATTGCATTTATTAAATTATTATTATTATTATTAGCAGTTAGACAAGCAGCCATCACCAGCCAAGGCTGCAGATGGATTTCCATGGCAGTACCCATGGTATAAGGCTGCGTGTGCCCCATCTCGCCGGGCTGCCGCCACAGAAAAACCCCGCTGCAGTTAAATACTGAGCCTTGCTGTGCAGACAGGACAGAAGAGAAAGGCCTTCAGTGCATGCTTGAGATGCAATATTCTGGGAAAGAAAATATTTCTAATGGACTGTGAAGTGCAATGGTTGTGCTTAAACTCACTGCTGGGTAGCCATTCCCTAGTGTAATCCAGTTACCTTCAGCTTGGTGGCAGCGGTGAGGGATCTCTTTGCTTACACACATTGCCCTGCTCAGTTCTCTCCAGCAGCAGCCAGTAACGCTTGCCTTGACAAATACATTTTATTTTCCCATTCCTCAAAGCAGGGTATAATTTTTCCTTTTTTTCCACTTAAAACCCCACACTTTTTAAAAATCCTGCGCTGAATTAAACCATCTATGAAGAAGCTCTGCTTTGGTTCCAGTGCAGGGGTTTTACACCTGTCAGCCCCAGAGCAGCTGTCACATACTGCAGGGAGTAAAGGACAGTGAAATGAATTATTTTAAGGACATCAAACATCTGGTTTAGAAGCGAGTAGCTTACTTTTGTGATGAAATCTATACAGACGATAAGGTTAGGTGTAAAACCTGTATCAAATGAGTGACTGACATTTTTTTCCCCTCAGGTACAGAGGAGTTCTGTTCAGAGCTGAATACTCACTGACGTAACAGGATTGAACATATGTGGCAGGGAAGTTGTCAAGAAAAACCCCCACCAGCAGATCTGATGGGGGAAGGCTCCATTTCTCCTTTTCCCAGCAGAAAAAGGGAACCGTGGCTCGCTGGGAAGGAGCGGAGCCCGTTCCTCTTGGATTTGTCTGTTGGGATTGCAGTTCTCGGTTAGACCTGGGGGACTTCGCTGATGCCTTTTTTACTCAGAACAAAATATCTTTTATTTTCTTTTTTTCTGTTGTGTATTTTTCTGAGATTAATGATCGTTGCAGTCACTGGAGCCCAGTCTTTAGCGAACAGCTCACAGGCGAGCAGGTACCAAGGGTTTCCACCAGCGGGCAGAACCAGGGGCAGTGGGGTAGCTGAAGTGTTTGTTCACAAACCTACTGAAAATTTGGTAAGCGAGTTCAAAAAGCTGATCATAGTAATAATGGAGTAAAAAGGCCAGGAAAAGTGGAAATAAGCAATATTACAGGTAAATGAAGTTCTCAAAATAAAGGTGTGCCTGTTCTGTGTGCACGATTACAAGCATGAAGAAAGCGGTTCAAAGATTGTATAGATAAGAATAGGCAAAACCCCTGGCTGGTACCAAATCGCGGTGCGCTGGGGTGTGCTGCAGCCAACAGGATGAGGAGACAATGATGGCTGTCACAAAATCAGACTTACCCCAGCGACTGCCTGTTGGCTCCAGCCACATTTACAGGGCAGCTGTCGCGCTGTGGCACACCGGCACGGGTGTCCTAACAGGATACAAGCCTGTTCCCGTGTGCCGTTGTGTGTCTTCGGTGATTTTACCCAAGCCCTGATATATTTTGTCACCTTGTGGCAAACAAACCTGTAGAAAATTCCAGTGTGGCGCTCGGAAATGCCAGTGCTGATGAACTGGAGGAACATGTGAGGAAAACGAGCGTGAGACACAGCTGGGCATTCGTCACTGACACAAAATAATGCTGTAAAATGAGATAGATATTATTTTATGTTGACACAGATAGCAAACAGAGAATATATTTGTGCAGCGGGGGCCTGGGTTTGTTTGGTTTTCTGGGGCCAGTAAGCAGCAGCAAATCAAAAAAATGGCACATAAGAAATTGGTCTTTCTCAGTGTTTCTCTCTTGTTGCAAATAGGCACCGCTTTCACACCCAGTGTCTCTGGAAAACATCACAGGGTTGTTTTTTCTCTTCATTGGCTTCAGGACAGGAAATGTGTGCATCTCTTTCAGTGACGTATGGTGATACATTAAACAGGAGAGCATCCTTTTGTTCACGAAAATAGGTATTTTGACTTTGGGGTGAGCTTGTTGGTTTTGAACTCCGTCTGACAGCAAGGAACAAAGGCATGTTTTTATTTTCTAGCTGTAGTGCAAAACAAGGAAGGGAATTAGGTTAATGGCTAAATACATGTAAATGCCTGTGAAACACAACAGACACACATAATACGAGAGAAAGGCATTCCAGTCCCAGGATCTGATGTTTGGCTTAGTTATTCCTCTGTAACTTAGAGCACTGAGTCTTACTTGGGAGAAGAGTCTGGCATTACATCCAGTGAGATGTCTGTTCTTGCTGTTCGATGGAAAAAGAAAGAAAAAAACATAGTTGCCATAGTTACACCACTTGTCATGATGCTTATCATGTCTGTGGAATAAAGAGCCTTATATTAAATCTGTACTCTTATTAATATCAGCTGTTTAACATTTCCAGGATATTTGAAATCAAGACTTTCTGCAAAAAAATTAGACGTTGATTGCAGCAAAATTGTACTGTTCAACCATGCAGCTCAGAATGTAATTTTGTTAGATGCTGTATTACAGAGTTAGATACCATGAATTAATTTTCCAGTGAATTCAGCCTCTTTGCACTTCATGAACATTCTTGATTTTTCTGTTGAGATGTTTGTTACTTGGAACTTATGGCCAGCGAGTTCAAGCAGGCCAACTTGGAGCAGAGGAGGGGAGGTTCCTCCTTTCAGGGGAGGAGCTGCACCCCGTCAGTGGTATGGCATTGCGTTTGCTCCGTACTGAAGTCATTCAGACTTCCCACGTGAGAGGCATGAAGGTTATGATTGCTGGGCATGTGCATGTGTCCTCGTTTGCTTTCCAGGGCAAACACCTCCTAAATATCCATGTAGACTAACAAACACACAGCGGCACGCGTTCTCTGTGGAAGAAGCAGGAGCCTGCACATCATTGTAATGCCAAGAGACCTGCAGTTTAATGTTGTATTATTCTTCTGGCTTAAGCTGGTGTGCCAAATTATAAAGCATTAGGGGAATACAGTTTAAAATGAATTTTTACATGTGCAGCAGAGTCTAATGTTGAAAGGATTTTTTACTGATCTCTGACGACCCTTGGCGGCCACCCCTGCCTTTTGGACTTTCTCATACAAGGTTCGTCTCCTTAGGGGCAGCAAGACAGTGTCATCCTCCCAGTGGTGGATCTCGCCAGACATGGCCCATAGCCAAATGTCCCTGTACTGCACAGATACCCATTTATATGGTGTTAATCTTACCAGGGCTGGAGCTCTATAGACCCCCTCTCTGGAGGCAGAGGCAAAGCAAAGCCACCCCGTGCTGGCTCCAGGTCCCATGCAGCCAGCGGGGCATCCCCCGGGGTACCAGGGCACCTGAAGAGTAGAGGAGCCAACCGAAGTCCCCACCGGGCTCTGCGTGTGTCGCAGCAGAATGAAACGTGG
This sequence comes from Stercorarius parasiticus, assembly GCA_013396915.1. Taxonomy (NCBI): domain Eukaryota; kingdom Metazoa; phylum Chordata; class Aves; order Charadriiformes; family Stercorariidae; genus Stercorarius; species Stercorarius parasiticus. The sequence goes on along the minus strand of VWZL01002320.1, from coordinate 2,147 downwards.
TTTCCTGAGGAAATGACTTGACGAAAGGTTTGGCACCAGTTTCTTCTGGGATTGTGCTGATGCAGAGACCCAGAGACAACCCAGGAGGGAGGTTTTGGTGTAGTGTGAGTACAAGCCCAAAGGAGTCCTGTCTTGCGTTGGGCCCCTGTGTACAACGTGCTTCACAGAGGACATAGTCACTGCCCCGAGCAATCAGGATGTGCTTGGATATGTGAAAAAGTCTCCATAAAAAACTGTACAAAATACAGCTTTGTATCTGGTGCTTATCAAGGGAAATTCATCTCTTCACAGGAGAAGATGTACCAGGTAAGAACCAGTTACCCACGGGATGTTGAAGTGTTTGTTCAGTCTTTTCTGTCATTATGTTTTCCTGGAAAGAACAAATGGAGCAATAAATATGACACTTACTGTTATTTAAAATAAAACTATGACCTGTTTCTCTAACACAGGGAGGCTTTATTCAGCATCACCTGGTCATCCACGTCCAATGATGGCTTCAGATTAACAGTCCTTTGGCGAGATGTTGTTTTTCTCCCCGTTGGCTGGTTCCCTTGACATGCACGTCAGAAGCAGGGCTGTGGTTTGCTCAGAAACATGACCGATGGTGTGAATGGGCAGTTTATTGACTGGGAGACTGACTTAGACAAAATCCAAATTCTGCAAAAGTTTTCTCTCCAGGTGTCATCTTGGTTTTAGTTTTCTATTGAAAAATACTATGTGTTTCCAAATTGTGAGAAATAGGAATCTGGTTCTGACTCTGTGAGCGCCCGCGTTGTTCAGTTGAAATGGGCTGATTCGTTTTGGTCCAGGTTCTAGCAAGGCTTTTGGTTTGGCACTGCACAGATACAGCCACTGCAGTCAGGGGCTGTTTGGAGGGTAATGCACTAGTTTGTAGAAAAAAAATATGGAAATAAACAGTAAATAATGGAATTGCTTGAAATTCATTAAATGAGTAAACAGAAAATACCTTTGTAATCTAACTCAGTATGAAACCCATAACTGAATACAGTTGGGGGGGGAAAAAAAGACAAAAAAATTGTTGTTCAATCCTATGTTCCTGTTGTTTGGCAACTGCACGGAATTTTAGTTCTCTTGATGTTTTTGATTAAGTACAATGATTAATTAGAAAAACATTTTCAATTCTTTGATGACTGAATGGATAAACTAGGTAGACGTGTAGAGCGGTATTTACTGGATGTAGGTGTAAGTAAGAAAATGATTACTTGCATGATTACTTTATAACCATGTATTCAGTTGTATATCTGCAGGGATTTGTTTGAAGAAGTGCTGGGGTATTGCGAGGACAGGGACTGACTGAAGACGGGTGCTGTTCAGGCAGAGTGTCGGAAATGGGTTTGCGTGGGGTCTTCTCGTCTTGGTCCTCAGTAGCGGGAAAGCAGTGAATGATACCTTGTGGGATCCCAGGACAAATGATGGAGAGATGTGCAGCCAGCTGGGAAGCATCACTCCAGCACTGGGCAGGAGAGGGCAGCTGCAGAGCCCCAGACCGTGTGAGGGGCAGGGAGGGGCGGCAGCGGCAGAGGAAGGGACGGGGAAGGCGGCAGTGACAGAATCACAGAATGGTTTGGGTTGGAAGGGACCTTAAAGCCCATCCAGTGCCACCCCCTGCCCTGGGCAGGGACACCTCCCACCAGACCAGGTTGCTCCAAGCCCCCTCCAACCTGGCCTTGAACACCTCCAGGGATGGGGCAGCCACAGCTCCTCTGGGCAACCTGGGCCAGGGGCTCACCACGCTCACAGCAAAGAATTTCTGCCTCAGATCTCATCTAAATCTCCCCTCTTCCAGTTTAAAGCCATTCCCCCTCATCCCATGGCTTCCCTCCCTGATGCAGAGTCCCTCCCCAGCTTTCCTGGAGCCCCTTTAGGGACTGGAAGGGGCTGGAAGGTCTCCCCAGAGCCTTCTCTTCTCCAGGCTGAACCCCCCCAGCTCTCTCAGCCTGTCCTCCCAGCAGAGGGGCTCCAGCCCTCCCAGCATCTCTGGGGCCTCCTCTGGCCCCGCTCCAACAGCTCCGTGTCCTTCTGCTGTTGGTGCCCCAG
>VWZL01002319.1:123077-332634 GCA_013396915.1 Stercorarius parasiticus | reverse complement strand
AAGTTCAACAAGACCAAGGTCCTCCATCTGCATTNTGGCCAGCAGGTCGAGGGAGGTGATTCTCCCCCTCTACTCCACTCTTGTGAGACCCCACCTGGAGTACTGCATCCAATTCTGGAGCCCCTACAACAAGAAAGACATGGACATGCTGGAACGCGTGCAGAGAAGGGCCACGAGGATGATCAGAGGGCTGGAGCACCTCTCCTATGAGGACAGACTGAGAGAGTTGGGGTTGTTCAGTCTGGAGAAAAGAAGGCTCCGAGGAGACCTTATAGTGGCTTACCAGTATCTTGAAGGGGCCTACAAGAAAGCTGGTGAGGGACTTTTTAGGATGTCGGGTAATGGTAGGACTAGAGGGAATGGATTAAAACTAGAGATGGGATGATTCAGACTGGACGTTGGGAAGAAGTTCTTCACCATGAGGGTGGTGAGACACTGGAACAGGTTACCCAGGGAGGTTGTGGATGCCCCATCCCTTTAAGTTTTTAAGGCCAGGCTGGATGGGGCTCTGAGTAACCTGATCTAGTGGGAGACGTCCCTGCCCATGGCAGGGGGGTTGGAACTAGATGATCTTTAAGGTCCCTTGCAACCCTAACAATTCTATGATTCTATGATTCTATGAAATGGCTCTTAATACAGTAACTCATTCTATTTCTAAAAATTGCATTGGAGACACTGCATAATTTTCTCTCTTCTATCAACAAATCATGTTATCTTGGACACAGTTATTCCACATCACTTCACTTTTCAGGGTCTTCACTCCATCTATAAGAAGATGGAGTGCAAGGAAAGGGGAAAGGAGCTGTACAGAAGTTGTGTTGCCAAAGACATTAGGCTTACTTTTTAGGGAAGAATTTGTTTGAATTGAAACCTGCAGACACTGACACCTCCTTCTTTAGAAAGCACCTGAACATTCAAAGATGTAAAGTCTTACACAAGGCTTTTAATAAAAAAACCAATGTGTCTTTATAATCACAACCCTGGTAGAAATGGGACCAATATCAAACCAAAACCTCATGATCTGAGCATCCCCAGATTTGTGCTCTCCAGCACCTGAATCTTCTATGTGATGCTTCTGTGTAAACTGTACCAGAATTTTGGAACAGGAATATCTCAAACTACTGCAGATCTGAAATTCAAATAAAACTAAGCTATTACGTCATTCACATATTCATTAGCCTATGCAAAGCTTCAGTTTTAGTTCAGTACGTTTATGAACTTTTATGAATTTATATAAGTATTTATACACAGGAACTCACTTGCAGTGAACTTGGATATAATAGGAACAACAGCTTTATTTGAGGACAAATATAAAATTAAAATCACTCAAATTACTTTAAATGTCTATGTATCAATTCCATTTATGATTAATAAAAAACTATGCAATTTTGCACGGTGAGAGTAAAAGTCTTTTACTGCATAACATTTCCTAGAAAAAATACAAGTGCCACCTTTCATTATATTCAACAAGTTCAAAATGTATGCTATTCCTGTGCCTTGACAATATTTTCTAGCATGTCAATTCAACAAACCTGACTTAAGCTGAGTAATACTTGGTTACATGTCATTCTCTGTCCGCTTTGAGGCTTCTGATACAAGCATGTCTCCATCTGCTTGCAGTTGTAGAACTGGGTATGATAACTTTATGTATCTAGTCACTGAAAAAGAAAAAAGAAATGAAAAAGAGAAGCACACATTAATAATAAAAATCCTGGAAAATTAGTTCAGCCCTCTGAGTACTCCTTTCCTAACCACTGAAGGCAAAAATCTGTGCTTATCTCTAATTCTGAAGGAGCACATCTTTCTTTACCTCTTCTGTAAGATTTTCTTCATAGACACTAGAATGTTACTAGCTTTATGTTTTATCCACCTCCTTATATGCATTCGAGTACTTTATTGGCATATTCTTCTTGCATAGCAAAATAATTTAATATTAAACCTCATTACAGTCTGTAACCCTGCCATCAAAGAAAGATTTGCCTTTCTGCGCTTTGCCTATCAGGCGTATTTACAAGTAATAGTATCTAGTCCACAGTATTTTCATACTACTGAATCTCTGTATATAAGGCTTAAAACCTTATATTGTTCACAATTTAAGCTAAATATGAATAGGAAATTACTTAGTACACAGCAGCTAGAGATCAATGAGTAGAATATAAGGTTATAAAGCTCTGGCTGTCAAGTTCCACAGTGCAAATTTAGATGCCATCCCTGGTGAGAAATGTTTACGCAAATACACATTTCATCAAGTAAAATGTTTGAAATTGAATTTGAAGATAGGGATACATTTACTCTCTTCTCTTTTTGTGTGTGTAGTGAAGAAAATGAAATGGAAGGAATTAGAATGATTTAGAAAGCATTGCTTTTCACAAGAGACTGAAATTTCCCATTAACTGCAAGTAGTGCACGTAACAAATGCACATGAAAAATGTTTGAAGACTCAGCACAACTAAGATTTTTCGTTTCTTTTTTTATTCATTTATTTCATCTAATCAGTACATCCTTGGCCAGGGGGAGGGGAAGAGCGTTTGGGTCATAATCAAGGAGGTGTGAGACCACAGGTACAGGGAGTTTGGTTTTATTAATATTTTTTCCCAAAGAAGCTCTTTACTTTCAAAGTATATGAGTACACATTTGATTCCAGGTGTCTGAAGTACTTGAATGAATTTTCAATAAAACCACTTCCCAGGGCAAGAATTACACAAGAGTCTTAGCTTTAATATGAAAGTACCTTCATATATAGCAACTGAAATGGAGCCGAATACTTTTTGAAAAAATAGTTGCCTGACGTTCACTACTACTTGACCACCAGGAGACACTGTTGCTCCGTAGAGATGAAAGGTCAGGTTGTGGCGATAAATTATCGGAGGTAAAACATTTAACAGCCACTGTCATCTTACAGGTCATTCTCCACTGTTCGTAAAACTTATACTGACACAGATGAAGTTGGGAATTTTTTTCTGCGCGTGCAGCAAATTCATGATCTAAGACTTTTCAGCGTCAGGACTTGCAACAAAAGAGGAAAAATTTGGAATCTGGAATTCTCGGTGAAAGTAAAAGGGAAATGTTATTGTTTTGTAATACTTAAGGAGATAAAGTCAAGGTTTTATAACAAACATTTGAAATTCCAAAATACATTAAGATTTGCAATTTTTGTTTCAACTTTAAATTATGCAATTTATATTTGAATTTATATTTTAATTGGCACAGGATTAGAATTTTCCCAGAAAACATTGTAACAACAATGTTTCATAAGTGATAATTTTTTTTTTAATTGGTAAAGCCATATTTTGGTTGCTATTTAAGCATTAAACAAAATTTGAATATATACTAGAACATTAAATATTTTTTTAAAACTACTACATTAAAATGTAAGATATGTGTAATATATAACATAACAACACAACATAACATTAATATAATAATAGAATAGAATGGAATAGAAATGCATGCTTTAATATACAACTAGAATATAGAATATTTTGTATAGTACATGCTATCTATATGTTTCATAAAATATATATTACGTAAATACAATAACATTACATATATAACAACATATATAACATATATGCACACATCTATGCATATATATACATACACATATATATACACTTATATATAATACATATATGTGTATATATATTACCATGAAATAACCAATAATCAGTCATACCAACAATAACCAACGATGTAGTCAATCACAATGTATAACTCTCTCTAAAGAAAAAAAATCTAAGACCTTAGGGCTGAAATGAAATTTGTTAGCTGTTAATAAAATAGCCCATTTCAATGTAAAGAAAACTGGATTTTTCAGCCATATCAAAAGCAGTCATTTCAATGGCTTTATTTTTAGAATTACGATCAAATTAATGTTACATAAACTCTAACATTCATGTAAGTTTTATGTAATACTTTCTTAAGTATATGCAATATTTATAGAAGTATGCACTTATGTCTGTTACATTTTCATCTGATTTCCCTTTTCAGATAGTTTTTGTCCACTTTTTGTCAAAAAGTCTAGTTTTTATCTGACCACTGTACATTATGCTAGGATTGTAAAACATCCATAACATCTACATAAATTCTGCTTATATACATATGATGACTCAGTTGTAATGCTCCAAAGCTGTGAAAGGTCCTAGCCTCATATGCGCAGAAGGATTTCTGAGTTTAAATTATTTCAGTACAAGCCTCAAAACTCCCACCAAGCTCTCACCTGGTACCTACAATCTCAACCAAGAAACTTTCTCAGACAACTAGGGTTTCTACTTCTCTGCATGTCCAGAACTGCCTCAGTTTATCATCCTTGGTCAACTTACTATCATTTTCATGCCTTACCCTAGTTCAAGGCACAAACCTTCAGGATGAAACTGCAGAGGAGATTACAGCTCGAAGACAATGAGGTTTGTCTCCTTTGTGCTGTAATTTCCTCATTCAAGAATACACCCCCCCTTGAGAAGGTAAGAGTTTAACACTTTCTTTTTCATTAGGACATTTATGTATATGTGTACATGTACATAAAATATGTGCATGTATGTTATATATACACATACATACTTTACATGAAACAATAAGATATTTGCTAGAGTTTATTTGCAGTGAAAAAGTGGAGTTCTGAGACACGTTTTTCACAACTGCCTGTGACCTCTGTCTGACAAGCCTTTGTGCAGGCAGGTAGCTACAAACCATCCTGTTGAATTCAAGACCTTTCTGAGAACAAGAAAAAGCCTTCAGCAGGATATAACAAAGAGTGATCTCACTTCATCAGCTAACCAAAAAAAATAATTGGTCCTTCATAAGTTTGGAACACAGCTGTATTTTATAATTCAAAGTTTTATAATAATATATGTATATGTACACAAGTAATTTTTTTGTGGAAGTAAATGCCATATTCAAGCCTTTTCCTGATTTAATATGTTATGAGTGTTCAAGGTTACTTTTGGTTAGATTTTATTCGTTCCTGTTTTAAAATGGATTACATAGCTGTATAATCAGATGATATACATTTAAATATCTGTGATACGGAAAGTGATTTTAATTTCAAAACTGAGAACAGTAAAAGTATTTAATAGTTTTGACATCTATAAAACAGATCAGTTCTTATTTTAAATTAAAATTCTATTGAAAATGGTAAGATTTCTACTCTTCATTAAATGCAGGAGAATCCAGCAGCTGTAAAAATGTGAGGTTGAACATATCTACTTTATCACTAAAAAGGAAAGCTCTAGGTCATACCATGGGCTGTAAATCAGTGTAATTTCCCAGGGCTGCATAGAGTTATGCTTCTTTATAACAGATAAATATCTATTTCTTTTGATCTTGGTAAGTAGACCCTGTTTATTGAAAAATTATTCTCTTTGATAGCGCTTAAGGCAGATTTAAAATAAACAAATTGCTACTGGTATTTTCCACAATACAAATGAAAAATATAAGATCCCTTTTGTCACTTTGAAATCTTACTATGGCAGCTACCAAAAAAAAGTAGCTAGTAATATTTGTTTGTATTAGAACTGTTTTGAGACACTTATAATAAAATTTTGAAAAAAAATCTTTGGGGACTGATTTACAGCCAGTGACAATAATACTATTCAAAATGAGGCTGTTCTCTAGACTACTGTAGCAAAAAATCCCAAGAGATAGACTTGGTCACCTAGAAAATTGGCCTCACACCTATTTACGTGTGAGCTACCTATTTTATCCAACAAATGTTTAAGGACAGCTTGCCAATCACCTGTGAGAACCTACAAGTTTGAGATAAGAAAAGATTTGAAACTTTAGCAGGGAAAAGCACAACAAAATACTAGAAATTACTCTAGACATGTTCAAATGAGAAATAAGTGTGAATGACTAGCACCTGGAGTAATTTACCATGACTGTGAGGGATATTTCATCATTTGAAGTGTTTGAACCAAGATTAAGTGTCTGCTGGAATAGCACCTACTCTTACTCAGGCAGGAATTACAGGTCTGATACAGAAATTCATTAAGGAAATTCTGTGGCCCGCTGGATGAGATGATCACAACAGCATTTTTCAGTTTCAAAATTCTGTGTAAAGAATGGAAATAATATGAGTATAGAACAAAACAGAGACAAAAGGATTTATCAACCCTGCTCTTTTGTTATTTTCAACCATGCACTTGAATTGATTGTGTCTGAAATGGAGCTGTTTCCTAAGAATCTAGAGCTGCCATTTCTAATCATTTTTTATGTAAGTCATGTAGGGAAGAAAGCCAAATTCTTTGTGATTCAGTCCACCTGACCTTTTTTAGAAGTGCACTTTCTGAGAAAATGTCATTCCAAAGTGATAATGTCTCATTCAGAGTCTTGGTCTTAAATAAAATTGATCCAGATAATAAATAAGATAAATAGTGGTAATAAAGGCCCAAATGGCACGACATCTTAAAGTTCGGAAGCTGAAGTGCTGATGCCTATTGATCTTTGCTAGTGACTGCAGACTATTTTCTTAGGTACGTTGTCATAGGTAAATTCAGCAATTTCAGAGGACAGAGTAACCTCCTGCAGTCTTTGGCTAGGGCACAGAAATTGAACAAACAATTATCATTAAGGCTGGAGCACATCTTTCGAACATCGTACTCACTTTCAGGGTGCCTGAATGTAGCCCTTGTGTGGTAAAAATGATGAAGCCAGGGAAAGCAAAAGTTTTGGTAGGTGTTATAGTAATTTCTCAGACTGCTGTTAAAATAATGCCAGACCACCCGTTTTCTGCTTTGGCTGCTCTGTTTTTCTGGCAGCAGCATTGGCTGTGCTTGGATATGCACAGGAGGACCTGTCTGATTCTTCTCCATCTGTAAAATTTTGGATCCAAAAGGTCTGAGCTCCTGAATGACTGCAGAGAGTCCCAGCAGTTTCTCACATTTGACCCAGTCCTTTCAAGCTTATCTCCTACATTTCTTAGTTACCAGAACTAGCTGATGTTCACAACACTGTATAACATTACCCGCCTTGCCTTTTGACAAAATTAAAGATTTTAAGTACGTAAATATGCCTTACATGCTACTGACATGTCTCAATCAAAAGCATATCTTGGCTTTTACTCCTCATCCATATGCTGAAGATATTGGCTGTCTTCAGAGACTTTCTTACTTCCTTTTTTAATTTTTTTCCCTTTTCTACTACTGTATATATTGATGCATACGGTATAAAGACAATAAAATTATTTTGCTGATGGAAGAATTTCTACAAAAGAAAAATACAGTTTTCCTAAATGAACCTGCATAACTTTGTTTACCACTTCTCAAAGGGCAGTTACAAGAAATAGGGAAGTAAAATAATAGAATATATAAGCAATGCAAAGAACCACACAAAAAAATGAAGAGCTTGGAAAATGTCTTACCCAAAGATAGCCAAAGGTCTGAGACTACTCATGTTAGAAAAATGAAAAGAGGCTATTAAGTAAAATAGTCTAGAGGTGCCAGATTGGGAATATCCGTTAACTGATAAATGAACTTCTGTATCTCTAGTTTAAATGCAAAGTTGACTATAAAACTTGACCAGACTTCTAATATAATCTGGTGTTACTAGAGACTTCAAGAACATTCAATGCTCAAATGAATTTCTGGATTCTGTGCTTTTGGGATAAAATGAAGCTCCAGTTATTTGAGAATAGGTTTAGAAGTATATGGAAACAGATTACCAAACAGCTATTCTTTTTAGCCCTGTTATATCTTCTTTCATTCCCATTGTTTGGTAGTGGCCTATCGGCCTCTGTCAGAAATGTGATGTTGGCATGAACTACTCTGACTCTTGTTACCTTGGGATGGCAGCGTCCATGATGTTAATAAAGGCCTTTTTTACATACTGTAAGTTTTTCATTAAGAAAATACCTGGGAAAATAGGAATATGTTGTAAGAAATACTAGTTTACTTTAAAAGTTCACTGGTTAGTGGGAAATCAGTTTTGACAGAATGCTTTCAACCAAGTGTTATACACAGGCTTTCTTGCATGCATGCGCACATGCTACATGTGGCACAAAATGCTGAGTCCATACATCAGCTGCCTCAGGTTCCTGTGTCCATCAGTCATCTAATTATAAGCAATAAGAGCAATAAGATAGCTGTACTGTGTTCTTAGTTTCACTGCAGGGCTGTTGTCCCAGCAAAGGTTTTCTTCTTTCTTACTTCTTCTTCACTGTCATAGCACGCCTTTGTAACTGAGTTTGTGGAACATCAGTATTTACCATGCTAATAAGACTTACTAGCAAGGAGTAAGTACTACTCACACAAAAAAGCACTAGATTGGACTGGAATATTATTTTGCTTGTGTTAATTTTTTTTCCTTGCTTCACTGGAACAGTTCTGAGAAGCATATATTAAAAATACAATTAATTAAAAGTCTTCTGTTAAAAAACATAACACTCCATTTTCTTAAACTTCTCACGATAATGAATAATATTTGAAAATATGAACATTGTGTTGTTTTATTGTGTCTCAGCCATGTGTTTTAAGCAACTTTGATGGTAACTGCAAGGCTAACTAGGGATACTCATTTTCTGTGTTTATCCCAAAGCACGTACCTAGTTTCTATAATTTGAATACAAAGGTGATAAAATAATTTCAATGCAAAATTACCCTTTTTTTTAGGGAAGGCTGATTAGTCAAGTACACAGTTGCAATTTTTCCATTTCTATCTCTATATTTTTCCAGGTTCATTGACTATCCGAAAGAAAATAAATATGTCATATTCCCTCTAGCTTAGAAGAAGATGCCAGACTCTAAAAATTGTGCTTTTTTATTTCCTACTTACCAAGTTATTTCTTTTGGATCCCCTCAGAACTTATAATTTCTTTTCCTTTCAACACCACACTGTTATCTATGCTTTACAGATGTGCTCTTCATGCAAAAGAGAGGCTCGTTTCAAAGTCAGAGAGATATCTGTTCTGCAGCCGGAACCTCTCTCAATTCAGTCCACAGCCTGTACCTTCAGAGTTGGTCTTCATATAGGTTAAGCTTGAATTAAGATCTGTTACTTCAGGAAATCCCATCAATTCCTACATTCTTCTTTGGGTACCAGACATCCAAAGCCAGTCCCTGACAGAGGAATCCTATGGCACAATAAGGACACCTGGACTCCTGATTTCTAGGTCAGTACTCAGTATGCTGTTTCTCAAGTGATGTAGCTCTAAGACCAGGAAACATGTATTTAATCACTGAGTATTTAATCTATATAACATATATTTACTGAAGTAGCTTCAGCAAACTTGGCTGTCAACAGAGCATGTCAGAAGGATCCTCGGAAGACACACAAGAAGATGTCTAAGTAGGTATCCTTATTCCACCCTTTTGTCAAATGATAAAGCCAGTACTTTTTACCCTTAATGTTGCTGTCACATTGAGATCTTAATACAGGGAGCTAAAATCTTATCTAAAGACTTATAATTTATAAAAATATAATATTGTATTACTATGGCAGACATAAAAATATTCTATTATTTTCACAAGAATAACAAAAGCTGAAAGCACTCACTCGTGTGGCTACAAGATATGAAGACAAAAAGCTTTCCTGGCATATCTCTATAAAATTCCACATGCCTTGAACTATTTGCATGCAAACATGGAAAAGAAAGCCTTAAGGAAAGAGTAAGCACTTAATGCTACAGTCTGTTGGCTGTCTTCCCATGCAGTAGGGTGAATTTTTTCATCTATCAATATATTTTATATATGATTTTTGATGATGATCAAATTTGCCCGCTATCACCAGTAGGTTTTAGGAAGCTGTCATTTTGTGAAGAATTTGTTCATCATTCCTCAAAAAGTCAGATTATTCCCATTGTAAATACAAGTAATTTCCAACAGCTTCCTCCCCCCTGCCTCCCCCTCCCCCTTCCCGACTTGTCTCCAGGACAGTATGCTTCACACACAAAAAAGTGCTCATTAAAAACATTCCAATAATCTAATATATCATCTATATGCTTGCATTCAACTCTTTTGCTATGAGGACAGACCTTCAATATTTGCTAGATAATTTTTATTACTAAACAGCTGATGGCAGAAGCAGATTGTTATTCTGAAGAGAGGACATCGACGAGCTTCTATGTATCAATTCCCTCTTTGCCTTTGTTTGGGTTTCCCAAACAAAGCTATTGTCAGAAATTCTGTGCACTTTTCCCTGCTCCCCTAATATCTGCAGCAAAAGCACATCACAATGCTTTGTAAAATTTGCCATCTGTAATTTCAGAACCTCAGGTACATCTGAGCCAACTATCTGCAATTCACAATAATTGTTTAATATGTCATAATTTTCAGCATTCAAGCATTCTTTTTCACTTGGAAATGCAAACGGGGAGATTCATAATGGAACTGAGATTTCCTGCTAAATTTCCCATCTGGTGATCCTCTCTCACTGGCACTACAAAATTCTGTATTTCCATCCATTTGCAGCTGTGGCTCCTGCCCCTGTGAGATCAGAATTGCACCTGCCTAAGCAGCCTTTTAGAAAATGCTACAAATAGTGCAATATGTCATTTTAAATGGTGACTACTCCTTTTGGATTAGGAGGTAACAGCAGGCAGCCGGTAACTTGCTGGCACACCCTATACAAGGCACTTCCCAATCAGAGTATTTCCATCCTATTTAAGTAGATTTATTGATTTGCTAAAGGCCACAGATCAGATCCATTTTGAAGGGGAGAAAGCATCTTTAACGGCATCCACAAGCCAATAACGCAACTTAAAGCAGCTGTTCTTAAGCTGCATTAGAGCCAGGACAAGCCCTCCTAATTAGGCAGCTCCTTCTCTGACTCATGCCTGTGCCGTGCAGATATGCACTGCAGGAATGAAGAGAGTTGCTGCTCTTCGTGCTCAGTGTTTTGCGGGATGCCTGTGAATCAATGCTTCAACAATTGCTGGAAGCATTTGAATACATCTTGCTTATTGGTTTACGATGAAGGCATTTTGCTGGCTGTTTTTTGTGACTGTTACTTGTATAAAGCAGCCATGGAGGCCGCTGGACAGAACAGCAGTCACAGCCCCAAGAGACCAAGATCCTATTTCTTGTCCTGCCAGCAGCTTGCTGAGAAACCCTGGAGAAGTCAATCCCTTCCCCTAGCAGATTTCCCCCTTCTTTAAAGCCTGATTCTTCTAAAAATACACTGTTGAAAATCTTTCCTTCATTCAAACCACATTTTATCTAAATCCATTCATCTCAAAATCAAAACACTGAGCAGTGCTGAAAATGACAAATCAGAATTAAATCACAGTTGAAGATAAAATTAACAAAAGGAAGCTGTAACTCTATTTACTGTTACTTAGGGTTGTTGCATATCACCCTGAGACCATTTCCACTTTTCGTGCCAGACAGAGAGATATTTATTTTGTTGTGAATATTTGGTTTAATATTTTACTTCTGAAGTCTCAGAAGAAAAACTTGCTGGAGAAAATTTCATTTCTGGAAAAGACTTAGGAGTACTCTTTAGCTGTTTCAAGACAATATGCTTGGCAATTAATAACCAAATGCAGCATGCCCAGATTTCCCAGGTCACTGTTACGGGTAAAAACTGCTGAAACCTGCTGCCATACTGCAACACACTAATGATTAAATCAGGAAGGGAATGGACCTCCTAAAGAATCTGTACCATTTCAAGTGGTAGCACCTGAATGTAACTTAGATGATGACAGGTTGTTGGTTAGACTATCCTACTCTGCCAAAAAATCTGCCAGAGGCAAATATCGACCTGTAGTCACCTGATTGTTTTGGTTTTTTTTTTCTGTTCTTTCATTTTGTTGCTTTGTTGGGTTTTGTTGTTTTGGATATTTGTTGTGTTTTTTTTTTCTTTTTTCTTGAAGGCCTGCTGTTTGATTTTCATCTTCCCTGAAAATCTTTTGTGCTTTGCAATGTCAAATTGACCTAATACATGAGACAATCTGTATCTTCTTACAAGACATGGAAGAGGCATTAAAATTTGGCTTAGTTTGTTCTGCACTGCAATTGTTACAGTTATTAAGACAATTAATGTCTTCATTTTTATAATGATTTCCAGTCCCTTACCTTCAGTGTTTATGTCTAAAAATGCATGGGAGCGGTCACATTTCATGTACATGCAGTCAGGAGCTGTTAAAACTCCATAGCCAACTCTGAAGACAAACAGATTATCAACTCTGGCCTTTAAGTAAGCCCATTTTCCTGAAAGAAAAAGAGATTGTAACTGTCAGTGCCATGGAGCCCAGTGGGGCCCCAACATGCTCTGCTGCCCACGGCCGGTGCCTCACGCTCCTCCCAGCCCAGTCCAGCCCAGCTCAGCCCAGCCCGGCCACGGTCTGTGGTGGGACCCAGGCTGTGGTTGCAGGAGCTCACCCACAGCACTTCTCAGCACCCCTACGGCTGATGCATTTCTTAGAGTGAAGGCAAAATGAATCCCACCGAGTTAAAATCTGGTTTAGGGCCTGGGGCATGTTGGGTGTGTGCGTTTCCCATGTCTGCTGGCTGGCCCTGTGCAGGCTCCCTGAGGGAGATGCATCAGTAACCCACATACCCTTGGCTCTGGCCAGACAGAAAATATGTACCATGCTTTGTGTCCATGAAGTACAGCAAAGATGGCAAGAGGATTAGCAAATATGGATTGCACTGTAACGAATTTGAGTTTGCATAAAAAAAAAAATTTACTAAAGCTATCTACAGCTGAGACAAGGGAAAACAAGCATCCTGTTTGGAGTTCAGAACATCCATTGGAAACCACTGTGTAAAACAAAAGATGCTCATAAATTAATATTTTGTCACATACCGGTACTATTTTACATAAAATTACATTAAAGGAAGAACAAGGACTATGATATCCCGTGTTTTAAGGTCAGCCCAGAATTAAGCAGTTACGGAGTATATGTGAGACTCTGAAATAGCCACAACTTCAACTTTTCCGTCACCTACAATCCACATCTAAATTAATCATTTCTATTTCAGATGCGTTCATATTTATATAATAGAGTTGCATCCCTGAGATTTAAATATGAAGTTCTGTGATAAACATTTAGATCGTCTAAAAACAGGGTGTGTCCAGTCAGTCTGAACCATCCCACAGACGTGAAATTTCAGAGGGACAGAGATCAGTGTTCCTTGAAAACAGGTTTCACCACGGCAGCTGAGGCCATAATTGGTGTTAACTTGTGAAAGTGCTGTTTAGTGACATTAATTTATATGGTCATAATATAAACATTCATAGAGTAGGTATTATATGCGCTTGTCCTTTTCTTACTCTTTCTTGGATGCTCATGTATACCCACTGATGTAGGAAACTCCTAGGCTAGACTGACCCTTGGGCAGAACAGGTAGTACTGGTAGTGTTATATTACAAGTTTTAACACACACAGAAGCTTTACCAGGGTATTTAATGCAGTCTTTGTAGCAGCTTCCCTTAGAAGAGTTGGTTCACTGCCAAAAACACTTGAACAGCTGAAAAAATGAATTTACATGAAATAGGCAAAGGTTACATATTTTTTCCTACCAGTTTCTACTCTGTCAAGAACTGAAAATTTCATTTCAGGCATGAAAGTTTTTCACAGATTTTGAACAAACTGCTCATAGTATGAATGACCCAAACACCTGGTTTGTAAAAAATCTTTTTTTTTTTTCTTTTCCCCTCCTAGAGAAGGAAAAGCCTGCTTTGCAATCAGACTACTTGCAAAGGCTGCAAGAGACTTGTTAACACATGCTGTGATTTGTACACTTGAGCTCTGAAAGGAGAGAAAAATCAATTAGCAAGAGAATGTGTACCTTTTTTGCCACTTCCACATATAAAAGTTTAAAGAGAGCATAAACTCTGACATTGAAGTATACTGTGAAGGCAGAAATTGTAGATTCTGTAAGATACGTCTGGAAGGACAGAAAACTCTCCTGAGTGATTTACTGGCTGTCTGCCATACTCTGAATAACTGCCTGTCAATGCCACATGTGGCATCTTTCAGATAGCATATTCTTTCAAGCAAGTCCATAAAGATGGCAGATATCAAGAGAGAGTGTAAAAGTGCTTGTGTTAATGCTTGAAAGCATTTATATTAACAGTTAAAAAATAGAATATTCTTAGGTATTACTTCTGTAGGTAGCAGCATAAAATGGTCACATCCACCCATTCCCCTGGAACCAGCTGTGATTTGTATTTTGAATCCAAGAAATCCACATATTTATGTCTTTTGGTGTTTGAAAGAATTTTAGTTTCCTACCATGCAAACTGAATTCTGGATTTGCAAAAGTCCCTTCCCATGAAAGGCTTTCTTATTCTAATTCTCTGTTTCTATCTGTGGTCATGGTCATGTTTTCAATCCCTCTCATTGTAGACCTACAAGCTATAAAATTAATTTATGGTCTTGGAAGGAAGGGGAGCAGCAATAGTTCAAAAGAATTAGACGCTGTTTGAGATATAACAATATACCTACAATTCCTCTCTCCCTGTTACTCCCTCCTCAAGGATCGTCATGGTTGCATTACTGTTAAATAGCAACTTATGATGAATATGGTCAACCTAAAAGATGAATGAGAATTTAAATTTTGTCTTTATAAGCTAAATGTCTTTTTACTTAACATAATAGGAGTCTCTATCTCCATTACAGTCCCTGTAAGTTACCAAAATTTAAGTGAGAAACCTGACCATGGATTTGTGCAGGAGAAATAATTCTACTGGCGGCCATCACTGCATTTTTAATATGTCTATCATATTAGCCAATAGCGGAAATTTATAGATATTCATATACAATAAAAAAAGCAGAAGCAAGAATTTTGAAAAAGGCAAAGCATATAAACTAATAAAAAACATTTACAAGAGTAAAGCCAGAGTCTCCACTAAAACATAAAACTAAAAATAATCAGATGAAGAGGCAGCTCTCTTCTTAAACCTTTTAAGTGAATCTGAAATCAGCAATATACACAGTATTTACCCTGTGTAACTAGCTGGTGTTATCATCGCTGCAGTTATCCTTTCCTGTCTTTTTCATATCCATCGCAATGCTAAGCATCCCTCCTACACCCAGGCACCTGCAGAGGCCTTTGCAGGAGTGAAAGGTTCAATTCGTCAGTCTTCCAGGGCTGACACCCTCCTGTGCATGCTGGGTAATGGGGCTCAACCCTGACTCAGGCCACTGGATCTACTGTCACATGTTTCTAGCTTGAATTAGAGCAGATAAGAAGCCACACTATTGTTAAAGTGCAGACACAAAGCTTTTTTCAGCTAACACTGCTAAATCAGCTGGTAGCTATATATTTAAAGTGGCTATAGCTTCTGAATTGTTTTCTGTGAACGGTAATACCAGAAGAGCAAAATCCACTACAGAAGCAATTGTCAGCACTCTGTATCTAGAAAAGAAATCTGCTAACGTCCAGAGCAGACAAGGCTGAAAGTCCACCATAGGCATCTGTGGTTCCTGGAGTGCTTGGAGACTTTGAAACACATCCAAATGGCAAATCTGTTATAATATTGTCTCCTCTAAATTATGCTTTATTTTCATTCCAAAGACTGTCTGTCCTTCTCTCTCACATCTTTAATGAAATACCAAACTTTGCTTTTATGTCCACAAAATTAAGTTCAAACTGTTTTCCTTCTCATCTCTTACTGACTAGGTAGTTTGAGTATTCTTTTGCTTCTACTAAATGTAAGTAATAATTTCTATTTTTCCTTCCTGAATTCTTTCTTATTTCTTTTTATGCTCCCAATGCACTTGCAACTCCGCAGCAATCAAGAAAATTTGATAAACAGGGCTGGCCACCTTCAGGCTTGCTGGTTATTTTCCCAGAGAATACAGTATCAGCTTCTTGGCACCACGTATTCCATCTATTTGTTTCCATTGTCAGTGCTTGAACTTTGTCTGTAGGATAGTTTAGGGGATCTATGTAAAAACAAACTATAACAACATAAAAGAAGAATAACAAAAAAAGCTGGTGGATTAAGAAAGACAAGGATCAGTCCCCCACAGTACAGAAGTGTGTGTTAATTTAGCCCATCATTAGAATAAGCTTGTCTAGCTGATGTACTATTAAAGAATAAATAAATAAAATGCTAGAGTCTGCAAAAGAGAGAAGGAGGATTTATGCTTAGGAAGGCTCTCTAATTTTCTGGGTCGGCCCATACTAGAGACAAGCTAAAGAGTGTAATGAAGATGAGTATCAGCCCTGTTAATATATATCCCCTGTGCTGGGACAAGAACATGTGACATTAGTCTAAGAACTGCCTGTGGAAGTCACTGACCACCAGCACAGCTACCCAGATTTCCTGGCAGCACAAGTTCAGCACTTTGGTTCTACTCTGACGCTAATAAGCCAAGTCTTAGCTACAATATCATCTTTTCATCTGCTGTCTAGAAATTTCCTTTAGGGCTAAAAAAGTCAGTGGTATTTTGGCTATACAGTTTGTTATAAAAATATTTGGAGATTAAACCATGTAGTATTCTTTAAAACCATTATATAAGACAGTTCTGGGAATCCCAGAGATGGGAAGAGCAATAATGTAATTGATATATATGGAATGTGTGCAACAGTCTGCACATCTTAAAGCTAACTCTGTTATTCACGTCACTTCAATATTATATTTGTGTGTATTCCTTAGCTCTTGAGATGGACAAAATCGATTAAGTAATATTATTTGTGTACTGCTAATACAAAAAACCTTGTTGATAAAGCCCTGAGGCAACACTTTTCATGCTGTTCTCAGTAAATATGATAGTCAAAAGTATAGATGTACATGGGAGGTAGCTGAAATAAAAATGAAATGAGCAATGACCTGGGAAATAAGTGAAGGTCACTGAGGAGATGAAATACACTACTGAAAATAAGCAGATTATTACCCTTCTCGTTCATTTAAACTGTATATTAGTTACTGAGTAATTAATTCATGTTATTTTCCCATATTATTAGGGGAGAGCCATATTCAGGAAGAGCTTTGTTTAACAATATTCTGTTTGAAAATCTTATTATTTTACTACTGGGCTAAACTGTATCCTCTGGCTGAGACACCATATGTTCTATCTAGAAGTAGGTCATGCTACATAGTCCAGTTCTGTCCTGTTTCCAGAGTTTGGTTGTATATAAATAAGCAATGCTCCTCAGCTGTTCTGTAGTAAGTGTAATATCTTTCCTGAATCTCTTGTTTCTGTGTAATCCTTTTTACACATGGTACAGAAAATCTACACAAAAAAGGAGTCAAAAAAGAAAAAAAATAAATTCACATTGACAGACAAGTATTATGTAAACAGTTATTGTAAATAAATTGGGAAAATAAGCTCACTATCAGCTCTTGGAAAAACTGTTGCTGATTTACAGATGTAGCAAGGAATTGCAATAATGAAAATAAAAATGAGATGAAGTAATATCCATAAACCAATTTCTTCTTTTCTTTGTATTTAAAATGTGTTTCATTTTGCTATGAAGTTCTTCCAAATACCAGTTAACTGTATGTTTTTACACTCTGCCAAAAAGAGCAACTTTATTTGGTTCTTTGTGTATTTTTCCTGGGAAGTAATGTGTCTTGGGTGATACACATTTAAGAAGCTGTCTGTATAACTTGCAGATGTTGCTTCACAGATTAGATTCAGTGATTGCTCTTTAAAAAGCAGAAGTCTTGTCCTATGAAACTGTCCTAGAGTTAGCTAAACAGCCTGTATTTCAACACATAAAAAAAGTAACAAGGTTTTCAGAACTGTTGCATCCTTGCTGCTTTCATTTATTTCTAAAGCAGCTGCAGGTGCCTTGAATTGAAAGTAATTGTATATATGGTCAAATATGATTAGAAATATGAAGTGAAAAAACAAAAAGTCTGAAAACTAGTGTGGTGGGTTGACCTGGTAGGATGCCAGGTGCCCACCAAGCCACTCCTCTTCCTCAACTGGACAGGGGGAGAGAAAAACATGATGAAAGGCTTGGGGGTCAAGATAAAGATAGGGAGAGCTCACTCACTGGTTACTGTCATGGGCAGACTTGACTGGGGAAATTAATTTAATTTATTGCCAATCAAATCAGAGCAGGGTAGTCAGAAATAAACCCAAATCTTAAAACACCTTCCCCTCACCCTTCCCTTCTTCCCAGGCTCAACTTCCTTTCCCAATTCTCTATGTCATCCCTGACAGCAGCACAGGGAGATGGGGACTGGGGGCTGCAGTCAGTTCATCACATGTCTCTGCTGCTTCCTTCTCATGCTCTTCCACTGCTCCAGCACGAGGTCCCTCCCATGGGAGACAGTACTCCATCAACTGTGCCAACAAGGCACACGGGGTGCAGTCCTTCAGGAACGGACTGCTCCAGTGTGGGTACCCCATAGGGTCATAAGTCCTGCCAGCAAACCTGCTCCAGCAGAGGCTCCTCTCTCCATGAGGTCAGGGGTCCTGCCCGGACCCTGCTCCAGCATGGGCTCTCCACGGAGTCACAGCCTCCCCAAGACACAGTTGGCCCTTTTGGCTGCCAGGGCACACTATTGACTCATATTCAACTTGCCTGAAGAATGACAAGTTAGAATTATATATATACATATACCAAAAATAGAATTCTATGTGTAGAAATTTAAAAATATAGAGAGAATTGTGCATAAGAAGCCTGAAGATCTGTAAAACTGAAAAGAATTTTGATTTACATGGCAAAAGGCTTTAATCTTTGCTTTACTGATTGCTGAGAATCTATCGACTGACTCTTTTATACTGAAATATTGTGACATACAATTGTTATCTTAAATGACTATCTTAGCTTGAAATTTGAAGTGATTTATCTTCAAGAACAGTTCTCCACCAGGTGTCATTTTCATACAATCTGCAGAGTACATTAGAGCAAGAAATATATTTTTTTAGATTTAGTAAAGCGCTGTGTTTTAAAGTAAACACTACAAAACTGGAGCTGTCAGCTAAACTAGGGTAATGCATACACACACTTATGTTTATATATTAAGTTAATAATAAAAAGACCGACTAAGCTTTGTGAGTGTTCGCCTATGTCTTTGTTGTGTTTTTCCCTAGAGGAAGGGGAACTAATTTAAAATTCACATTTTTGATTTACAATGCTGACACTAGGTTATTCAAGCTCTATTTGTGAGATCGCTAGTTTTCTCCTCAACTACTAATGCAGAATTTAACTTATAAGTTTAAATTTCTCTTGGATCTTCACACTTACATGCATCACAATAAAGTACAACTCAATTTCAGAGTCTCTATTTAGAAGAAAATCCAATACAAAATTGATGTAGTGATACAACACAGATGTAACAAAACTATTTCAGAACTCTTATGTTTCTGTTGAGCTTGAACTTTAATTTCCTATCCCTTTTTTTCCAAGTTGATATATGAAGCATAGATGAAAATTTTGTGTTGCTTATATATCAAAGATTAGCAGCCCACAAAATATTATTAGCAGTTCCTGCAGTATGACAAGAAAAGCACCTCAAACTGTCACATCCAACTAGAAAATTCAATGGGATTTACTCTTTCTGCACACGTGCATTAAGGGCACTGACACTCTGAATATGGATAAACACAGAAGATGATGATGGAAAATCAGTGCTGCATCTGACTGTTAGACCTGTATCAGCAACAGCATTTTGAACTGCCTTGAAAAGACAGAATTTGTATTATGACTACATTTACTTCCTGTATTTGATCCGACTATTCTTTTGAACTGAAAGAATGGATTTTGTTCCGTTTAAAAACTTAATTTAATAATGAAAAATTTCAAGACTTTTGAGAAAATGTCAATTTGACAACTTTGTCAAAACTTAATCATTCATAACAACAATTAGTTTCAGTGAATTAGCATTACTGAAGAGGAGGAAAGTTGTGTGAAAATTTCCCACCCAACACTTTTTCAGAGCACAATGCGCAGGCTGTATTTTCTATTGTGGGCGGTTAGGGCTAAGTACAACAACAACTAATCTATAATACTCTAACTTAATGTCATCTAAAAAAAAAAATACTTCAAATAAGTTCTAAAAAGCCTGCACTGTCACAAAACACTAGTGGTTGTTCCTTGATTGGAAAAAAAAAAAAAGACAAAGGACATCACTAACTCTACAGGTAGATCTCCAAAGTTATTATTGCAGTCAATTCTTTTGTCCTTGCCGCTTATAGCAGTTTACCCAATATAAAAAACACTACTAAAGTGATCCAAGTAACTACCTGTTTCTCACCATACAGGAGAGAGGGGAGGGGGGAAGAGAAGAATGAAAATAAACTGTAAAGTTGTCCTTAAATAATTTAATGAAAAAGTTCTTTGAGGACTGAATGTCTTGGCTTATTTTACAACTTCCAATTATGGTAAGGTGGGAAAGGAAAGTTCATCTTCCCAAACTGCTGAAATTGCTGGCATAGGGTACAATACATACAGAAACAGTATGTGCATCCTCACATCCTATCCATTTCCATATGGTCTTACTAGATGTCTCAAAAATCCCCATAGTAAAGTATAGTAAAATAAATGGGCGAGGAGAAGAAAATTCTTTGATTCTGAAGTGGGGAAGGTTGTTTCATTTCTGGTGAAACAACTTATGCAAACTAAAGCTTCTGTCTGACATCCCTAACTTTGAAAACACTGCTATAGATTTAGAATTAATCATCCTGCCTTCCTCACAAGGGGTTTCACTCTGTTAGATACCAGCTGAGCAAAGCACTTTGACTTATTCCATCAACAGTGGGTGTGTGCCTTCACTGGCACTCAATTCATGTCTTTGTCTTGAGACCCTTCAGTTCTTAGATAAGTACTAAATTTCCATCCTTTTCAATTGAAGTGAACTGCATACCTCAGTGCTTTGAGGAATCAAGAGTCATAAGAAGCTTTTTTTTTTCCTTAGTATGATTTTTTAATGAATAGCTTCAGTAATTTCATGTCCATAAATTTGGAGGTGTGCAAAACCAGTGATTTTTAAAAAGCTTTTTAAAATATTCTGAAGTACCATTTATAATTGGAATTCAATGTGAGACAAAATTAATCTAAGTGCTTTGAACTGTTAGTGTAATGTGCATTATATAGAAGTTTTAGTTGCTCAGCTACTGTCTGTGATGTAATTCCTTCAATGAAATTTTGCTCCTTGATCTCCACAACCTAATCTCATAGGTTTGTTTCAAATACAGTGTTCATAAGGGTTACAGCTGTCTTAAATATTAAATCCCTCATTTATAAATGCTGGAAAAGAAACATAATAATTTTATAACACTTCAAGGTATCCATTTTCTAGCTTTACCACAGTGAATAAAACAAATCACAAATGGCCACAATCCCATACCCACAGAAACAGCGAATCAGGGCTGTGAAGTGACCATCAAACAGCCAGCTGTAACCACAGAGATCAGAGACAGTGCCAGTGCATATAACACACAGTTACCAACAATTATACTTTTAGAGCTGAACAAGCATTTGACAGGCCCTCGATGCATCCTTTCTGAATTGCTTTGAGCAGATCAGGACTCAGCTCAATAAGAATCCATTAAGAAACATGGAGGTCAGTGTATCAGTGTACATATGGGATTTTATTTTCCAATTGTACTTTTAAAATGCTAAAGGAACTTAAAAAAAGATTTAGTGAAATTAGAAAGCATCTGATTTTTCTGCTCTTGTGAGACCCCACCTGGAGTACTGTATCAAGCTCTGGCGCCCTCAGGACATGGACCTGTTGGAGCGGGTCCAGAGGAGGGCCATGAAGATGATCAGAGAGCTGGAGCACCTCTTCTATGAGGACAGGCTGAGAGAGTTGGGGTTGTTCAGCCTGGGGAAGAGAAGGCTCCGGGGAGACCTTATAGCGGCCTTCCAGTACCTGAAGGGGGCCTACAAGAAAGCTGGGGAGAGACTGTTTGAAAGGGCACGTAGCGACAGGACAAGGGGCAATAGTTTTAAACTAGAGCAGGGTAGGTTTAGATTAGACATTAGGAAGAAGTTCTTTCCAATGAGGGTGGTGAGACACTGGCACAGGTTGCCCAAAGAGGTGGTGGAGGCCCCATCCCTGGAGACATTCAAGGCCAGGCTTGATGAGGCTCTGAGCAATCTGATCTAGTTAAAGATGTCCCTGCTTACTGCAGAGGGGTTGGACATGATGACCTTTGAAGGTCCCTTCCAACCCAACACATTTTATGATTCTATGATATTGGAATAATTTCTAAGGTTCCTGAAGTATTCCTTTAAATTCAGACAGTTCACAGTTCATTCAAAAGAAAACCTCATGGTGCTGTCTGCTCCGAAAGAGCTGTGTGGTGGTGGATATGGGAACAAGCAGAGTAGGTGGTAACTACACAAGTCTGCTTTGCTGCTAAAAAGAAAACAAACTTGCAGAACCATGCCCTAAAATAATGTCATTGTCTTCTGAGATCCCTGTTTATGTACTCACTAGTACATGAAACAGGGGGGCACACTTCATTATCTACCTCATAGATATCTGTTGCTTTGAAATACGCAGTGCAGTATTGTTAATACGCGGCAGTAGTTGTTAATTCTATGGAGGCAATAAAAGTCGAGTATTCTGCTTCCAAACTACTTCTGTAAGGGACAGTATCTAAACATTTTAGCTGAGTGTCTGACAAATGTTTCTTAAGTAATATGATTACATTCTTTCTTACAAATATGCAAAGAATCATAAATTGCTTCTTCCCATACTACAAGAATGTGAACTATTCAGAAACATTCTTATTCCATTTGATAACAAAAAGTAATACCTTGAAAATTTTAATAAACTGAAAACTCCCCTACTTTACTTCCCAAAATTCAGCTGAGATCAGTGTTTTCATATTGCATTTCCAGTTCAGGTTTTCTCTCTCTTTTTCTTTTTATTTAGTGTTGGGGTTTTTTGGTGGTGTTTTTTTTGGTTTGTTTTTTTTTTTTTTACCTGGCATTAAGCTTAACATCTAAAACTAAGAACTTTATTTTAACAGAGGATACTTGACAATTTCATAATACTGTCTGGAAGACAATGAAGTGGGATTTTTTTCTTTTTCTAAAAAAACAACTAAACTAGAAAATTCCAGGTCAGCTTTCTACACATCAACAAAAAAAACACAGATACTTTTAGTTAAGTAAAATCAGCTGAATTATCTCGTTAAGATAAATCAATTACTGAGTTTATGTTCTTCTAAATAAGAATTTTAGTGGAAAGGAGACGCTATTTTTTGCTCATACTAGCAACTCTAGGTACACTTCAGATCAGAGTGCATCTTACCAGCATTGACTAGTTATACAGAATCAAAAACTACATATACCTTTCTATATAGTAGATTTGTGATCTCTAATCTCTATTTTTTACCTTGACACAATGGTACACACCTCTTTGCAGTGAAGAGGCAGTTTAAGATTGCAATTTAACATGCTTTTTGTGTCAGAAAGATGGTGTTGGCACAAAAAGACGTAATTCAGTTTCCCTCCTACCTTCACATAGTTTCAGACATGGATCTGGAGTCTTTAAATATAGTTCTATGGTAAAACAGTGAATTTACGTTCATCTAGATTAATCCAGAAATATATACATTTATATATATAATCACTCTGTGTTTGTGTAGCTTTATAAACATACATATATTTAAAAGTTTACTTTAATCCAAATCATCCTGCAGCTTTGTTTACTGCCCAGACAGCACAATGTCTTTTATAGGATGGAAGTGGAAATGAGCAGCAAGAACCTCATAAGAGGGCAGTGAAAGTGTTGACCTAAGATGTTTTAATTTGTAGATGAAACTATAGGAAACACAGTTGAAAAAGACTGTAAAATACGAATTATCAGGCAGAAACTTAATTTCTACTCTGTCTGATAGTCTAAGGGCTCACTGACGATATTCACAAATACAAAAGAAAAAAACAGACTTCAAATGTTGCCAATAAATAGTAAACTTACATTTATCTTAATGTATTTTGAATTTTATTTAAACTGACATTAAGAAAAGTAGTCATTTTGGTGAGTGGATTAAATTGATGGTTTCCAGTCAGAGGTACCTATAACATTTTCAGACTGGTAGATTTTACCTCATGTCTAGATAGAGACCGAAAATAAGAAGGAAAAAAAAAAAAAGCTTTCCTACTTCTTTTCAACTGTCAATGACCTAGTAATCTATTTTAATTAACTGAATAAATTGAAATCAAGAAAATATTCTCTTTGCATATGCAGCAGAAGCTACTGTTTCTCAAAGCTACTTTAGCACTTATAGTTAATTTGCTTAGTTAGTCACTTTGACTGACGGGTCTGTTTGCCATGAAAATTTCAGAAACATATGCTGAAAAAGAAAAGAGAATTGATTTTGATCCATTTTTGTTTAGAACTATAGCTGGTTAATGACTTCTTTCTAGTCCCTTATAATATAAATTATCAGAGCATCATGAACAAAAAGAGGTTTCTTTTTGTGGTATGATTGTAAAGATAAGGCCAAAGCAATGTATTTGTTTTGCGTACCTTCTGTGAAAATTACTCCGGTTTCCATTTTAGACCTTCTTAGACTTCACATGTCATTTTTAGTGCTGCTTAAGTGAGGCATTAACTTGTTCCTGAGAAATTCAGTAAGAACTGCATTTGCTTTCATCAGCTTTACATTCAATCCACTGTCTCCAGACTGTCTTGATTTCAGAATACCATTTAAGTGTTAGTAAGAGTCAGACAGACCTTGAGTTTTGTTTAAATGTAATGACACATTGACATGCTCTTCAAATATTAAGTAAAAAAAAAAAATAAAAACACCTGAAGAGTCACCATTTCCATTTGTTTGGTTTCTGACTTCTGCAGGACTGACCACCTGCAGACTTTGGGAACTTTGTAGGTTTGGGAACATGGCTGGGAGCAGGGACCTTTCCGTGTTACAGAGTGTACTGGTGCCCTGGTTTGTAACATCACAGTACAAGTAAAAAAATGAGGCAGAGAGGCATGTTTGGGAGAGACAAATACTATGTCATTCAGTTTTCTTTTGTTTTGCATTGTATTTACTTATTTGATAGTCTTGTTTGTCCTTGATACCTTAGAGAAAAATAATGACGGTGTCAGCTTTTCCCCTGTGCTGCCGCTGTTAATGAACATTTCCACAAGAAGAAACTCCAGGGATATGACAGCTTTGCCCGATATCTTTCCCTGCAGGTCCACAGAGAGAGCTGGCTTTGGAAACCATCTCAGAGATGATTAAAAGCCATTTTGACTCTCTCCAAGAAGTAAATGAGAAAAAGCTGGTGACTCCTGGGAAAAAAGCATGAAGTACTAATGGGAAGGTACCAGTAAGAAAGGTCGGCCCTTACAGGAAGAACATGCTCACTAGCAGACATTTTCTAAAAAAAAGAACAATAATTCAAGTAGATGAATGAGTTAAAATACCTGGATTTCAGTTATCTCAACAGCCAGCTTCAAAGATGGAGACTCGCATGATGTTCTAGTGAAACAGCTGTGAAAAACAGTGGCTATACAAAATTAATACTAAACACTAAACAGTAAGACACATTACTGTGGAGAATTTAGAGCAACCATGTGGGCAAATACAGGTGCTCTTCATTGAGCAGAGGGTTGTTCCAGATGCTACATCAGTTATTGACACCCTCTGCAACAGGGCAAAAAGATTTCAACCCATTTTCTATCATCTTATGTACCCTGAGCTTACCTGGTAAATCATTTCAGATTTACCTGTCTGGAAGTGGTAGGACTGGGAGGACGTGGACAGGCTACAGAGTTGGGCAGACAGGAACCTTATGAAATTCAACAAGGGCAAGTGTAGGGTGCTGCACCTGGGGAGGAATAACCCCATGCACCAGTGCAGGTTGGGGGCTGACCTGCTGGAGAGCAGTTCGGTGGAAAGAGACCTGGGAGTCCTGGTGGACAACAGGATGACCATGAGCCAGCAATGTGCCCTTGTGGCCAAGAAGGCCAATGGCATCCTGGGGTGCATCAAGAAGAGTGTGGCAAGCAGGTGGAGGGAGGTCATCCTCCCCCTCTACTCTGCCCTGGTGAGGCTGCACCTGGAGTACTGTGTCCAGTTCTGGGCTCCCCAGTTCAAGAAGGACAGGGAACTGTTGGAAAGAGTCCAGCAAAGGGCTACAAAGATGACTAGGGGACTAGAACATCTCTCTTATGAAGAAAGGCTGAAAGATTTGGGTCCCTTCAGTCTGGAAAAAAGACAACTGAGGGGGCATCTTATCAACGCTTATAAATACCTAAAGGGTGGGTGTCAGGAGGATGGGGCCAGGCTCTTTTCAGTGGTGCCCAGTGACAGGACAAGAGGTAATGGGCACAAATTTGAACATAGGAAGTTCCACCTAAACATGAGGAGGAACTTCTCTACTTTAAGGGTGGAACAGGCTGCCCAGAGAGGTGGTGGAGTCTCGTCTCTGGAGACATTCAAAACCCTCCTGGACGCATTCCTGTGCAACCTGAGGTGACCCTGCTCTGGCAGGGTGTTGGACTAGATGATCTCCAGAAGTTCCTTCCAACCCCTGTCATTCTGTGATTCTGTGACTTTGCCAGTACTGGAACCAGAGGCCACACTGAAAGACTCATCTCATGCCTTTGTAGTGGGTTCACCTGACAAAGTGCCACGAGCAGCGGTGGGTGCTGCCGGGCAGTCCCTGTGGTGCCGGGCCGGGGCTGCCCCATGCCGGACACAGCCAGTTCCAGCCATCTCCAACGGTCCCAGCGCAGGGCACAGCTGAGCCCCTCAGCCACGGGCAGGCGCTGCGGGGAAAGCCTGTGTCAGAAAGGGCCAAACGCTGTCCGTGACACATGATAGCAAATACAGCAAATAGTGTGTTTCTTGTCTCTTATTTTGGCATAAAGGATCATATCTTAACAACAGAATATGAACAGAAGGGGAACTGATGATAGTAATTCAGACGACTGTGAAAGACTGCATGTTTATTGTGCAGGTCCAAGCCAACAGACCTGCTGGTACCTGGGTGCTTTTCACCTCTGAACAACCACGTGGTGCTGAGGCCTGAGAAGACACAAGCTTTCCTTTCAACTGCACCGTTACTGACCGACTCAGACAAAATAAATGAAATGAAAGAAATAAAATAAAATTTTCCACATTATCATATTTTGCAGAGGCATTCAAAAAGAAGAGAAGAGAAACAGTATAATTTTATGGGTAGCGTTTCCTTCGGTTTTCAAAAGTTTTGCACAGGACTCCAAAATGTAATGTGAAGGAGAGATTATAAAAAATAAAACATAATACAGCAATTCTTTTTCTTCTCTAGCAATTATATCTGCTAGTATAGAAAACTGACTAAAACCAATATTTTAAATTAAAATGTAATTTCTAACTTTAAAAAGAAATCCCTATGGTATGAAATCAGAACATGAAAAGAAAACAATGAAGAGAGGCAGTCATCTGTTACCCTAAAAAATAAAAGAACAGCAAAACCAGGAACAGCTTAGTCTTCATCAAAGAGCACAGCAAGATAAATTTTAAAATAAGACAGAAACTGAAGTACATCTACAACACAACCTGTTCCTGTTTGAAATAGTCATTAGAGGCAAATTAATAATTTTCATCACTAATCTGTCTTTATGAAGCATAACTGTTTTCTATTAGAGCATGTTGGCACTTACTAACACAAATCCTCCTACTCAAAATAGTCACTGGAAGGAAATTTCAAATAAAGTTTTTGAACAAGTTTATTTACCATTGCTCAGCCTCAGTAATATAATTCTGTTGGTTTGTACAGCATGACAGTATTCCATTTCTAGTTGTCATGAAAATAAGGATGTCACAGTCTAGCACTGTATCAACAAGAACCAGCTTCATCATGCACAACTTGATGGTACCTGGCACCTTCTGTAATGTAATCCAGAAGCCAGCTTCTTCCTGGAATAGCTATTATATATGTGTGTGTGTGTATACATATAAATACATACATACATATATACATGTATCTCCCTTCTTTAGTACTGACAGATACTTATCTTAGGCCTGACCCTGACAATAAGCAATGCAGTATTTTCAAGACTTCAGCCTTTTCATTCCTATTATACCTTGGGACCCTAGTTCTGTCTAATGTGCAGTTTTGGTAGTTGCTATACTTGTTATTCCCCATAGAGCTTGCTATCTTTTTAGACTCCAAATATTTTATAATGTAGACAAAATTGCTGGTTTCCTCTCTCCTATTTCTTTACCTTGAAATAGTTTTATTGCACTAGGATTGCTGCACTTTTAAGGCTCTCCTAAAAGCCAGTTCTTGGAAGAGGCGGAGGGGTGTGGCAGGCCAAGCAAGCATCACTCATGTCTCAGACAACTTATATTTCCATTGCCTCTTGGCTCTTCTCTTGAGTGAGAAGCTTCCTCAATACTATTTTTAAAGGAGTCCTGATCATTTACCTTCAGCAAGCTATATTCAAACCATCAATCCATTAACCAGATCCCTTCTTCCTGTGCAAAGCTATATTAATTTTATTAGTAACTACAGGCACTTGCAAGACAAATCTCCAGTTTTTTATCTGTAATATTTATTATGTCTTACCATAAACTGAATCATGACCATTGCAGGACACAAACTGTGCTGTAACTGCTTGTCTTTTAACAGTTATCCCACTATATATCTTATTCTTGGTTGCTATCAGAAATACTGGATACAGATGAGAACACAATGGCAAAAATTTTTTGCTCAGCAAAGTTAATATCCACCTCCAGTGACTGAGAACAAATCGTTTAATTATAATCTGCATTACCTTGGAATTGAAATTGAATAATAGATAAGCAATGCAGTGGAAAGAGACTGTACAAATATACATTTTTCCCTTCAAAATTGCTATTTTATTGCTTTTTAGCTCTGTACCATGGAAGGCCATGAAAATAAACCATGAGGGCTAAGAACAGAATGCAGGCTAAATAAAACTGATTAATAATAGGAGGTAAGATGTGAGCCACATTTCAGAGCATCTAATCAGTGTCTATTAAAAAGCTGCTATTACAGCTAACACTTATTTTGGCGTTATATGGTGCTAAATAATGGTTAAGCATCGGAACTGAGCATATTTTTATTTTGTGGTTGAATTAATTTAGGTATCTGGCCTCCACAAAAAGGGTGGAAACAATGCACAGTGACCCAAACAGCTGCCACCAGAAGCAATACTGTGTGGTAAGATGTGCCAGATTTACATCTTTCCCAAGCAAAAGGTTAAGAAATCTCTTGTTACAAAGACAGTGGGAACTTTGGTTTGAAGGCTCGCAAGAAATGTTACTACTGTTCTGCTAAGGCAACATGGACATTATGACTGGCAAAGAATAACGAGTAAACGACTGGAAAAAAATAACTTTTCCATCAGTTTATATTTCCCTAATCACATGTAAAGAAAAATAAGGTACCCTTCAGTTACATATATAAGCAAAAAACTGCTTCAAATCCATCCTTTACCAGAATTAGCATTATGTGAGTCCAAGGTTTCAAAGAAAGAGGACAGAAAGACAAAAAAAAAAAAATACATTTTCTAATATGAATGAAAGATGAAACAAAAAGCAAAAATAAAAAGTGCAAAGGATAAATTCATATCCATATAATTTTCCTGAGCCTTCAGAAAACCTTATACCATAGCTATATTTCACTTCACTAAAAAGTTAATGTTATCTACCCAGCAACTACTCATTCTGAAATATAAATGACTTTAAAAAAATTCCACCAGTTTTGCTGCAGAATTGTTTATTTGCTACAATGAAATGCTGCAGAATCTGAAAGCCATTCCCAGAGAGTCTTGACCTTACCTGAAACCTTTAGAATAATTTAGCAAGGCGTAACGATTATGCCTCAGATGTTAGTATCAAAGAAGCATATCTAAAAGATTGTTTAGTGCACAGTATCTCTACTAAGGCTAAGTCTTTGATAGTTCCAACTTCATTGATATTTAGCCATTCATATCAAGATGGAAAAAACTTGTTGGATTGTTTTGCGTCATTTTTCTTCTTGCTTTGGGTTGCTATTCTTGAATTTTCTGCTCTGTACATTTCTGGTTCAGCTCCAAACTCAGATGGCTGTCATGAGAGCATAAATTATATGAACTTCCCATGAAATTAAAGATTGTTGCCAGCTATACAATATTTTGCCATCATTTCTGCTTAGTCATTTTATTGTTTTCAGCCTCACTGACTGTCTGCCCTTTGCACATTAAGGAGTAGGACAACCCTTCAGCACAGTTCTGTATGAGTAGAATCTCCTGTTAAAGACAGAGGACCTAGTTTTCTACATATGTATAAGCAGAAATACACAGATGCTTTGCTAATATGTAAAGAAAAAAAAAAGAGCAGAATATTTTAGAATATATTCTTTATTAGAGAATTATTGCAATGCATCAAGTAGATAAAATTATAAGCCCTATTTCCCTACTATTCTGAATGCATATGTAATTTATTAAAAAATAAAATATCTTCCTATTGTAAAAAAAAATTGGTGTTTGAAGACTGGAATCTGGCAGTGTTGTTTGATTATTTTTTTTGTATAACCCTGGCTGTCTTCTGAGATGTAACCTGTGGACTGAAGGACATTCACTCTTTATCATAAAAATAAAGATGAAATGAACGTGAGGGGGCAAAGGCCACAAAATATTCCTGATTGGCAGTTAGGGTCTTGAGGTTATTAGTAGGGGGCTGTTGAAGCTGTCACCAGTATCGGCCTCCTGCTGCAAAGATACTTCAAAGGACACTGGTCCTTTCCCCTGCAGTCCTGCCTTGTATTCACAAGTATGGAAGAACGGACTGAACAGCCTTGTATTGAACTTTAAGTTCATCACATGGAGTTGTCAAGTAGTTCATAGTTCCTAACACTGCAACCTGACAGGCAAAATCCAGACAAGTAAATCAGGTAACACAGCAAGGAAAAAAATCCCTCAGTCCTAAAATTGTCATGCATGGGATGACTGAGTGGGTAACTATTTTTCTGGTTAAACAAACAAAATCCTTCCCTCTTTGTTTGGTATTTCATTGGGTACATCGTTACTGAAGTTTGCATTGAAGATACGGCTTTTCAAAATTTGAGGCATTTTAAAATATATATTAGAAACAAAGGTATTTTGGGACTGGGTTGCAGTTTGGGCTGGGTTGGCCAATGACAGAACAGGTGCTTTCCCCCACCTCTCACTCCAACAAGAGGAAGAAGAGAGATAAAGAGATTTATGAACACAAGGAGACAGGGGGGCATTGTCCACATGGCAGTGGCAATGCTGAGGCTCATCCCTGCTGTAGGAAAATGTAACTTCTTCCTGGGTTCCTCCAAGCGTGCAGGCCAGGACACAGACCTTTCCACTGCTCTGTGATCCCACAGAGGCAGATGTAGCAGGTCAGCAGATCTGCAGGACAGGCTATACTGCTGTCTTTAGCATAGGTGATCACAGTTACCGAGGCACCGTGGCTGAGGAAGGAGCATCCCAAGAGTGACGCAGTTTGAGCCCTCCTGGCTCTGCCAATTTTGTGCATCTGGCCAGGTAATTTGGAGAGCTTGCTGCTGTATGCACCTCTGGCTTTGCAAACAAGAATGACAGTGGCCTTCTCCGCCCTCTGCACTCTTGAGACATGCAAACAAAAGCTTAAAGCAGTTTATTGGTTCATGAGTAACTAAATCTTTGATTCACATGAGTGCACATTTCCAAGCAGCAGTTTTCTTGCCTTAGCTACATTAGGATGATATCCCACACCTTTCTGAGCCAATTTAGGAGACTACCAGTGTACAGCACCCAGTTCACTTGCGCATTTTCAGGAAGGGCCCTCCTGAGTAGGTGAAGCTCACACCAGCTCACATGACAAAAAAGCATCCAGAGGTCTGGGCAGCTGCTAGGGAATGTGACGTCCAAAATTCACCATCATCCCTCATTTCCATCAATAAAATCATGACTGCAAAGCCCATGGTACAGGCCCAAATTCTTCTCTCTTGATTTTAAGGACTTGAGATGTCTAAAACACTATCTTTAAATCAGAAAAGAGAGGCAGGCACCTCCAAAGATTGATTTCAATTCACTTAAGATATGTATGAAGCGGCTTATCCTGCTCCTTTTCGTAGGCTGAACTAAGGTACAAATCCTGGGCATATTCTGCATTCTTATTATGAATACGTAATGCAGAAAAAATTATCTTTGTGTATAGATGCAGCAACTGTATTAGATTGCTACAGGAAGCATTTGCTAATACACTAGTAAAATGATTCTAAACTGCTTTAAAACTATAGTATTTGCACATATATATATGAAATCTTTCTAAAATGTGAGCATAAATCATACAGGAAGTCATGCAAAACAGAATATGCAAATAGCATTCTTTGAATTAAGTGTTATGCTCTGGAGTACGGAGCACACACACTGAATACTTGATGACAGGAAGAGACTTTATATTTAGATTATATTCCAACAATGATCATTCGTGTTGCTCTTTTCTGACCGTCAGAAAATGACTCGCTGAACTTCAGTACCCCTTTACCTCTGTTCTGTTTTGAAAATCCAGTCACATGGAGTTGACATCCAGTGAACTCAAACATCTCATAATTACGACGTGACATTGGTTTGACAGTTAGAGCTTGCAGCGTGAGCATAGCCTAGTTGATCTGACATTCTGAAATATAAAAATGCAAAGCCACCTGAGAAACCACATGAAAGCAACTCCACTACCCTAAACTGCACATATGAGAAGACTTTGAAGCTCCCAACATAAGCTGATTTGAAACCTCTCCTTGTTTGTGATGAAAAAGTAGTACTGTCAGGCTTTTTGGTAGAAAGGTGAAAGTTTCAAGTAAGGTCTCTGTGTTATTCCAGGATTACCTTTCTCAGATGGTGGCATATAATTTAAACTAAGGTCACAGTTGATATGCACAATCTCCTGTCATAAGAAAAAGGAGGAAGGGAAGTAATACTTGCTTTGCTTACTATATTAAGTCAAATTGTTATTACTTGACTATACAAAATAGAGCAGTTTAATTCATTCCTTGACGCCACAAATACTCTAACACATCTTCTTGAAAAAATCAAATCAGAGTTTAGACTCATTAGGTTGATTTTACTTTACTATGCATTTCTTGTCAAGAGAAAACAGAACTTCACCTTTATACAAAACTAAGAATTTCTGATTGCATTAGAGAAGCAACACCAGTCAGCGTAGGGTTAGTTCTGAAAGGAGGAAACTCGGAGCCACAGGTGGGGCAAGGCTTGAACGACACTGCCAAAAGTCCTGATTTCAAAGACCCCTTGCCATGTAAAGGAAATACAGGAAGCTGAATTTCTTTCAGAATTACAGGGTTATTCCTCTGATAACAAATTAGCTCTTTTAATGCATCATCCACTAAATATCTGCTCAGATTGTGACATGCCGTCTTTAAAAGTCCTATCTACACTTTTAAATTCCAGAAGAAAAGTATACTTCCCATTCTGTCTGAAAGGAATAATTTTAAAATCACTCATAGACTCAAATTTCTTGTGAGAAGTCACAGAGGTATGGGTTTTCAATTTCCTCAGGTATTTAAGAGAGTGCCGTATCAGTGAAAATTTAAATGGAAGTAAAATATTCATCAGGCAGAAGGAAAGTACCTTTCATGGTGGCTAAATGGCCACCTCAACACAGACAAATTCACCTTTTACTGAGAAAAAGATACTGAGAAGGATTTCTATAGTGAAATAAAGCAGTGACCTGGCTGTTAGAGAGTAGGAAATCACTACAGAGAAAAAGAAAGATGGGGGAAAAATTAAAAAAAAACCTGTGGTTTTTGCCTTTGTCTCCACCTCTACCATTCCATCCCCCCATCCTGTGTTGTGTCACCCCTCCCCCTGCCACGAGGTTCTTTTTGAAGCACCTGAGATGTCATACTTTAATTCTGCAGGTATTTATTAAAGTGAAGTAAATAAACTGAAGAGTATTCCTTAAAATCAGAACCACCAGTAGACCGCAAGCACATCATTACCCCAGCATGACTCATTTTTTTCTTATGGTCTCAATCAAAAAATCAGTAATAAGGTGTACCCATTAACTCCATTTTTTTATACTCTATAAGACTGGCTGTCAAATGATACCCTTATACATAAATATACATATCAATTTACAGAGTGGTTTTGTTGGAATGCAAACTAAACATTTTCCACTGGAAGGAGAGATGGAGAGAAAGGGGAAGTATTTGGAATCTGAAATACTGTTTTTCCTTCCTTTCCAACCATTGCTAAGCAGGTCTACACATGCCCATAAGTGCACTATCTGGGTCAGCATCCAGATAGCATTCCATATTTTCCACTTGCTAAATCAAGAAAATAGACAGATGATAAATGTGCTTTATTCAGTGTACTTAGTATCATTTGGAGAAGTCCACCCCTCTGAAAAACATTTATCATTTTCCTGACATATGCAAACACAGCTCCTACAGACATGATTTCTTGCTCTGCACAATTGGTGCCCCGAGCAGATATTTAACAGTGCAGGTTATATGGTAACCTATTCTGATCTGGTCTCTGCGTGTAGCAACTAATATTTCTTCTATTTTGTATTCTACAGCTGTTAATATTTCTGTTGCTTTGCTTTCCCACGACCAGATCGCCTAATATTGCTACTTTAATTCAGAAATGGGCATTGCAAGACTTAAAGGAACCTTTTTACTGTACACCAGAGGAAACTTTCATATTTGATTCCCGGTAGTATTGCAATGGCACAAAATGCCAACAAGATAAGATGAAGAACTGAGCTACTTGAGGACAGGCAGGATATTTTCTTTATCTGATACTGGTCTTTGTATTAGCTCAACAGAAGGATAGCAAAATCAGCTTAATCTATGGCATTCTGCTTAATATTTGCCATTTCATAAATTTGTGCAAAGAATTCAGAATAAAGTTGAATTACTTCCTCTGCTATTGGCTTTGTGACCTATGAATAGAAAGGCTAATAGGAACGTCTATTAAAATCTTGGTAATTACTTTTTTTAATAGCATTGACTTATCTCCAAAGCTTGAATTTTGTCTAGGTAAGAAAAGAACACACTAAAGTCAGAGAAATTTTAGTTCAGTACTATTTTGCAGAATTTGGTCTCTGTAAAACTGTAACTCGTTCTGAAAGCTTGTGCAGAACCTAGCTGTAAATGTGATTCTTTCTATTATAGTCTTCTCAGCTACAACCACGAAGGTAACTGAATTTAAGTATCAATGAAATAATATGTTTACAAAACATTGTTCTCTTGAAGGAGAAAATGTGAACAAGTAACAGAAAAGGTATTATGAACTTGTCTTGCAAGCTGTTGGGAAGTAACACTGTTTATCTTCTGCTATGAATGCACTGTATGCTTTGGGAGGCAGAAATTGACCCCAAAAATAAGGTAAGGAGAATGCGTAATAATCACATTAATAAAGGCCACTGACAGGATACATCTGCACAACATATTTAAAAAGGTAACATGTTGGCTAATCTAAGCTCCCCTCTACTGCAATAGAGCTGCCAATAAAATGAACAGGCACCTATAACAGGTACCTATAACTGCTTAGAGCTTTTTTCTCCCCAGATTGGGGTATGTGGGCAAGAGCAGAGAACCTGAAAGTTTTTGAGATAATCGGAGGGAGAGTACTTTTTTGGAAATATGTGCAAAGGAAATGGTCTACAGCAATGATAACCAATGTTTTTAAAGACGACTGAATTCCCTGTTTCATCTATGATCTAAGTACCCGGGTATAAATGTAGAGGTTATATTATCTTTAGTTCAAACTCACAAGCTCTGGCACCCGTAGATTTGTTGATTTATAACATTGCCACCCTTGGTGTCTGCCCTTCCTCTCCATCAGAAGTTTACCACAGCAGTGTTCATGGAGTCAAATCATGCTGGGTCTTCAGCTGCTGCAGCTTGCAGTCAATGCATTCACTTGAACCACGCTCTTGTGTCAGTTGCAGCTAGTGCTGTGCACAATGAACTATAACAGAAGTAACTGTGTTGTAGTAGAAGCAAATGTGAGCCTTAAAACTCATTCCTCAGCAGTTTCTGCTGTTTTACTCTTGAATGAGCTGAGGCATCAGCACGTTTGATTTTCCTGCTACAGCTAAGGTGCGCAGCAGCGAGTTAGGGCAACATCATGAATTGTGTAACATTGCAAAGCACCCTGGCTAAATCCCTCACATGAGACTAGAGGTGCAGCTATCTTATGGACAAGCTGTATGTGTTCATACCTGTGTTTCAAACTGTCCCTCATTTTTAAACCCTTTATTCCTTTTTTTCTCCAGTTACTGGCATTTAAAATCTAACCAGAAAAGTCATTTGTTATCTCCATTATTTTGGGGATAAAGGAAAGACACTTTATTCTTTCTACCTAGCACTCCTTTTAGTCTGTATTAATTTATCCCTGTTTCTTTCTGCTACAGCAATTCATCAGTACAAAGATTTTAGAATCAGATCTTTTATTGACTGTTGATGATAAAAGAGCTAAAACTAAGTTCAGCGTGATCTGCTGATATACATGTTAACTCAAAAATATTTACAGTCCTAAAATATATTTATGTGAATTGATTAAGTTAGTACACAATCATAATATATAATATCCCATGAAGTGCCTATAAAGAAAAAAAAAAATCCGCTTTTCTAGCTAGAAAGCAGTTACATTTTAACAGCCTAAGCTGTGACCATTTCAGCTGCTGGATTTATTTATTGATGTGCATTTTCTCATTTTGTCCATTTGTCTTCTTTTTTAGTTCTACTACTCAATAACTGTAATTAAAAGTCCCTCATATTTAATTGCTTATATTTTCTGTGAATTTTGTTTGATTTAAAAAAAGTGTTAGCTGTTTCAATTCACTGTCTGAACTAAACTAACGAAACTTGACAGTTGAAGTGTCTCCTTCCTTCCATTTCCTTTTTTTTTCTCATTGCATGTAGAAAATCCATTCCTGCTTCCCTCAATCCTTTCAGTTAGCATATTATCACAGTGATCGTATTATTCTCTATCTCCTTGAGTACCACAGTTTCTGTATTTTCTGTCTCAGCTCTTTTTGCCTTCTACAAATCTTGTGGCAAAATAACTGAAACAGCTCAGAACTTTCACATTTTTGTCTGTGTTACCGTACAATCCAGGAATGATACACTTTCAAAAGCCTTTATCTCAAGATACAGATTTTCCCTTGTCACCTAAACACAGAAAGGCATATTTCTGAATTAAAAAGACATGAAGCCCATTTCTGCAGTATTACAGTATTTTAAATTACTTCATTGAAATCCTAACCAAATCTAAGGTAATATTGTTCTCAACTCTACCAAGTCATCCTTTATATAGAATGTGGATGGGGTAAGAGGGAAAGAGTTGGAATATATGACAAATAATTATAGACTACTTTTCTAGTCTACTGATATTTAAACCCATTTCTTCAATTGAATTTATCATTCTTGCTTTGGCAAGCAACAATTTCTGGCCTACTGCCAGTGAAATAACAAAACACACTGCTGGATGAAGAGATGGAACTCAACAGAAAATAGAAGTTTAAATATGACAACAGTACATTAAAGAATGAAATTACAAGTGACTGATCACACATAAAAGCCAATTAATTAAAAACTAATTTAACATAACATTTAAGTTTTGTTATACATTTTCCATACAGTTCAACGGCTTTCTTAGATCAAGCAGTAACTAATTTTTGATTATCTTACACTTCTCTCCCAGGAACAGTTGAAAAAATCTTTTTGAAAGACTGGCAACTCTTTAACACGTTAATATTTTATATGGGTAATTGTAAGAATGGTTTTATTTCATATTATTTCCTCCAATAATCTGAATAAAAACAGACGTCAACAACTTACCCTTCTAGCAGTACTGTACATTGGATGCTAAGACAAATGGCATGATAAATTAAGTAGTTGAATCTTACAATGAAGAAACTCAATTTCTACTGTCTGATAAATCAAAGTAAATTCAAAGTCAACAGAATGATGCAAAATTTATGCCAGAATAAAGCGGAACCTGCCTTTCTTCTTTCTCTCAAGTACTGACTGAAGCACAGGGCATTTCCTGAAATTTAATGACTGACTGGATTTAACAGCCCTTGACTGCAGATCATACTTTCAGCTTCTCTCACTGGTTATTAATCCCCAAGAAATTGTCTGTGCTTCAGTCACGATTGTTTATATAATAAAGTTCTTTGAGCAGTTTGAGTCGATTTTAAACTCAAGAGATGACATCAATCAAAAGTATTTTAGGCTATAAAACATTTTTCTTCACTTGTGAATATGTGCAGTGGAAGAGCTTGAAGTTTTATTTGCCCAAAGGTGGCACCAAAAATGATACAGAAGCACACCCACGCTCCAAGCAGGCTGGCATAGGTCTTCAGTAGCTATCTTTTTACTTTGCTCACAGTTTCTGCTTGTCAGAGGTGGCTCTCCCCATCACTGGATTATGCAGTCTGAATTGAATTGTGTGGATTAAATGTCCCCACAGAGCCTTCACATAGGTCAGTATTATAAATCAAAGAACTTAACATTCTAAATGGAAAACTTTTACTTCTCTGCCTTTATATGTGACCTTTATTGTACAAATGTCTCTCACCTTTCATGAGCTTTCAAGCTTAGATGACAAAACTTCATACCAAAGGAACTAACAGTGTTTTTTCCTGATATCAAATTAAACCATGAAAAGCACACAAAAAAACCAACCTGTTCAAACAACATTAAAGATTATGAACTACCTATAGTTGCAACCATATGTAAATTTCTCCACAAAAAGTGAAATGAAGGTGTAACATCAACTCTGAATCCTGTCAGAAAATAAAAACACAATGGGAAAAGCCAAGAAGTTTCAATTAAAATCTGATGTGTGCTCTACAGCTGATGCAAAGGTATTGTCTTTCCGTTGTGCCTCCAGTCTGCTATGACACAGGTCTTCAGGTTGTCATTCTTTGTATGCAAAAGACATAAAAATAAACTTGACCTGAAAATTGTGAAATTAAAAAATGGATAGAAAAAAGGAGATGGATGGTGTCCATCAAAAAAAAGGCAACTACCTTTCTTCCTTTACATCTTCTGATTCCAAATTCAGCTTTACAAAACCAAGAATATGCTTATTACTTTCTACAACTATAACACCATCAAGAAGGTAAGAAGCAAATCTCTCAGTTATCTACCTGATGCCAGGAGTTTGCTTCCACTGTAGAGAAATCAGGAGGTGTAGCAGGGATAGTAGAAACTGTAGACACACATACCAGGAGCCTCTGAAAGGAAAGAAATAAAGGTTATGAGATCTTAAATTGTAGTGATGAAAGTAACCTTGAGAGCAGTCCACAGAGACAGAAAGAGCTCTAAAAGGCAAGAAAGACCAATCCAGAAGGTTGTTATTGTTCTTGATCCCGTATCTGGAAATCCTGTGGCTTACAAATCGGTATCTCCTACTGCCCCAACTAAAACAGGGGCAACAGTAGGGATGAATTCATGGAGGGATCTTATGGGGCCAACCTGTACAGATATGCTGAAGACCCTACATGAAGCCTAGGAAAAGTACGT
Organism: Stercorarius parasiticus; assembly: GCA_013396915.1. Classification (NCBI taxonomy): domain Eukaryota; kingdom Metazoa; phylum Chordata; class Aves; order Charadriiformes; family Stercorariidae; genus Stercorarius; species Stercorarius parasiticus. The sequence continues at coordinate 293,320 of VWZL01002319.1, read as the reverse complement.
TTCCCCATTTGCACAACCCAAATGTCAAGGGATTGAAACTGAGAAGAGTTAACTAGAAGACATGTTTACTGATGTTTGACAGACAGATGTCAAAGGTCTATTTGCCTTTCCTCAGTTCTCCTGTCACTGCTGACAGTGGTTAAATTGCCAAAGCACTTTAGAATGAGCCCTCCTGCTCTATGCCCATTTGTTTTCCAGGGCTGGCACAGTCCAAAACACAAAAAAATTGTTGCCAGCCTTGCACTGAAGTGCTGCTTACTGTGGGGTTTCTACCATCTACACATGACTACATGCTCATAAACTTGCAGCCATATAACAGCCCCTGATATGAACCTCTCACTAGGTCGCTGATCTCTGCAGATTCACACCAAGATGACTCGGCACTGCATTAAATCTTCAAATGTATTTCCACTGAATGAACACCCTTCTCATTTCCCTTAACTTCATTTTACTATTGAACCATGCTAGCTTGTCACTGTGGACGAGGTGACCTTTTATTGAGGGTATACTTGTGAAAGTTTTCTCTCTTCATGTTTACGATGGTTTATCCTTAAACTCAAAACTTCACTGTTTCTTATCAAGTACTCTTACAATTGAGACCTTGGGGGTTTTTATTGTTTTGTTATTTTCCCTGTTTCCACCAGCAGAGATTTCCGACCTCTATGAAAGTTATGTCCCTCCAGGAATTTTCACATAGAATTTTCTGGGCCATTCTTACTCTTCATTCTAAGCAGATGTCACTACTACAGCTCCCCACTTGAACTCTAACAATTTAAACCATAGGATGCATAGTGATTTCAGTTGCTATATCTTTGTGCCCATGTTTCATTTTTTTTTTTTGATCAAAGTGTTCTGCATATTAGGTACATTTGATACACTTTTTGTATGCTTCTTTTTTTGGTAAGAATACTTACGACTTTTACACATGAAAGTGTAAATCCCTTCCAAACTCAGAAGACTTAAGACATGGCATAAACAAGAAAAAATTTTTTAATCTTCATAAATCATTTTCAACTTCTTCCTTAGAGGGATCAGAAGTGACAGTTGTCAGATCTTCTGACTATATGGTTCTATGCATAGTAAATAGCTTTTTTATATAAAACAGCCCAAATAAACTCTGAATAACAAACGAGTATGCAAACATTTAGTTTGGTTTTGAACATCACAAATGTAACTTAATGTTATTTCCTCCAGTGGGATTTTTGCCATTCACTTCTCAATTCTTCTTTCTTCACAGCCCAGGAATAAGAAGAAAGTTTGTGTTGGCCAGCTACACTGAATAACTGGGAATAGACTTTAAATGACAAGTATGCTAATAACTTAGTGGAGATAGACAAGATCAACATTATGGAGTCTAATGAATAAAAGCTAGAAAGGTGGGAAGCCAGGAACAAGGGAAAGTTATTAGTGTTAGATTTTTTCAAAAAAGAACAGTCTAGGGAGAGAAAAATAGATGAGCCATGTAGGAAAACCACCAAAGTTTTTTGTGAGAGGGAGATAGAGAGTATTTTCTGGCAGCACTGGTTTTACAAGCCAGTTATGTGTGCCTTCAGGCAATATAACAATGAAATTAATATTAGCAGAGTAGTGTAGGAGTTGTTTACACTTATCCAGAAATAACATTGATTGTTTTTACTCTGCATCTGCCATGCAAGCATCATTTGAAGGAACAAGAAAGAATAGGCAGCAAGAACATCAGTATTAAAAAACACTTAAAAAGAACATTACCTTAATTAAGAAAAGAATAGAAACATTAGAAAGAAGTTTTATCTAGTCATAGAGAAATATTTAACTCAGAAGAAGAGCAAGTTCATCAGAATTCAGAGGCTGCTCCATGGGGCATAGCCTGCAGTATTGCTTTGCTTTATATTGTGGCAAACGCAAAGCCTTTTGGTCCTCATGCAAAAAAGCTGTTCACACACATGTCATGGTTTGGGATGGGTTGGCCAATAACAAGACAACAGATGCTTTCCTCCACCTCTCACTCTAAGGAAAGGAAGAAGAGAGATAAAGAGATTTGTGAGTTTAGAAAAAACTAAACTAATTAAATATTAATAATAAAATAATAAAAAAGGAAATAATGAAATAGATACAACGTATACAAATATACACAAAACCATATCAAGCTCCCAGGGAGATGTCACTGGCAGGCACCGTGACTCAGTGACAAATAGGAACTGGAAGACACTGACCAGGATGAAAAGGCAGATGAGCTGATGGGGTCCTCCTCAGACATCAATCATTGAAGAAAGAGAGCTACTGAAACAGCAGCCCATTGAAGAAGAGCTCCCTGGAGAAGATCTGAAGAAGAACCCTTCAACATCAGTCCTTGAAGAGGAGTCAACCTGATCCCTTTGATCCCTCAGCTTTTATAGTGAGCATGGCAGATGGGATGGAATACCCTATTGGTCAGTTCGGGTCACCTGACCTGTCCTCTCCTCCCCACAGGTGCAACCCCTCCATGGGGTAAACAAACAACCGAGTTAGCTGGCCCTGGTTGCCACAGCAACAAGCGTGAGCAAGAGCCTCTCTCACTGAACAGAAAGTCGGCTGTGCTCCAGCACAAGCCAGGACAACATGTCCACACGTTTAAGCAGTTAGATCTAATTAGAGCTGTTTAGATCTAATGTTTAGACCTAAATGCTTAGATCTAAATATTTTCCTTGATTTGAGTTCAGCACTGTGCAAGTAGCAAGCTTTTACTGCCTTTGAAAGCATGACACACACCAATATATAGGCTATGGACTGTAACATAGGAGACCAGAAATCTCCGCTGTGTTGTGCAGACTCACAAACCTCAACTCAGAGCATCTGTTTTTCTGCTTATTCTACTTGAACTGCAAACTTTCGGGGCAAGGAGTGTTTCACAACATGTATTTATTTAACCATTAATTGGCCTAAGGGGGCTCTGAGCTTAATGTTGTTCTCTGTGTAAATAAATTAATAAAAGAATAGCTGTACCATGTGGACACTAATTATCCCAAAATTATCATTGCACAACTTAAGGCAAAACTTAAGTGACTGGGCTTGTTTTCAGATGTGCCAAGCACACATAATTTGGCTAAAGATGATAGAATTCAGAAGCACTTAGGCTCTTCTGCAGATTTGTCTCTTTTTTGACTCGAAGTCTTCCAAATTTCCTTTCTATTCTGCCCAAAGTCAGTATCAGCTTCATTTATAATAAGGTTTCTAACTTTTAAATAAAATATAAAAACCTGTCAAGCTAATACATACCTAGAAGTGAAATGTATTTTTTTTTAACAGATCTACTCTTTAAACAGGTATTAATTTGTAAGGGCCCTAGGGTTCTTATGAAATCTATTCATGTGTAATGCATGGAAAGCATATTCATTTATCAGGTCAGTATTCTACTGTTTTTCCTCTTTAAAGCCTTAGATATATTCATTTATCAAGTTTTTTTCTTAATTATTCATTTATGGATACTAGGGACTATTCTTAACCACCTACTGCACAGAACCATAGTCTTTTTAAATGGTTACTTTCTGTGAAACATTCATTTGAGGGGGCTCCACACTGGCAAAGTACATCATTACAAATAATACTTGACGTACTCGCAGGGAGCCAGCCTTGGACTCCTACTTCACTGCACAGACAAAGATGAGTAAAACAAATTACATGATTTCAGAAATGCATGTAGTTCTTGTCAGACTACAGACCTGTGGACAGCAAGGCTGCACTGGTTATCTCCAAACATCACCTACTGTTTCTTTAGCTGACCTTTCTGCAGAGTAACAGAAACAGCATGTACAGGTCACAGTCACTCTGTTGCACCGTAGTTTGACAAATCACAACCCAGTTGCAGCAAGACAGTAACTTGCAGTGCATTATCACACTGAGGGATGTGCGCCTCTCATTAGGTCCTGATGTATTGCAACCATCAGAAATACTCTAACAAACTATTTGTTACAGTATTAGCAGGAACATGATCAACAATGACAACAGACACTTTGAATTTACAGTGCTTATTCAATGAATAAATGTTGTAGAGCTTTAAGGAAACCAGAACGGCCACTTCTCCACTGAAAACTTTTCCTACTGAGAATGTGGTGCAAACTGAGGAATTAGCACATTCTGCAACAGACCTAATAAACATAAGGCCAGAATTTAATACAGATTAATCTGAATAAGTGAAATATTTCAGAGCTGAAAGCATAACTTCACATATGTTTCAAGGCTGAACTCGATCTTCACTTAGGCAATGTGAACACATTGGTCATGAATATCCTAAGAAAATCAATTACAGGATGAGAAGGAAAGATCACACTATACAACATATATTAAAAAACGTTGTGTTTTTTGAAGCTAATTTTGTTTTCCTCCAACATTTTTTTAACATGGAAACACTTCCCTGTTTCACCTCATTTTGTGTCTGACAGACACTTCAATTTCCTATTCCTAGCCTTAAAAAAACCCTTAAATTATCAGGACAACTCATTATCACCACTTTTATTAACTACATTGATCAAGGGCAAGTTATTTATCTGGAATAAAGAGAAAATAACAAAAGTAAAAAGAGGTCTGCTTGCAGTCCAAAGGCTGTGGGTTGCTCAACTTGTTCTGAATTTTCAAAGCTAAATAAACTAAAAGTTTAATCTAATAAGCTAACAGTCTGAAGAACTTTTTTTCCTTCCAAGGAATGAAAGGGGAGCTCATACGATAGCTGCAATCAGTTCAGGGTGGCCATGAATAAAATGAAATGCTTTCTTTTATTTGGATCTCTGTGACCATTTAGCTGTACAGAATTTCATAACGTTGTCTGAAAAAAAAACTAGGCCAGTCCCAGTTCAGTATTATGAAATAAAAAAAAATATATTCACTCCTCTGGGAGGAGGACCTGAGTAAAGGATTTGAATTTCTGCCTCGTTCATGCCTGTCTAGCAGGCAAGTAGAAGGCGGCATACTTTGGTTTCGTTGCAGATGTACTGACAATCACTATTCTCTTCTGTGAATTGGACTGCAGAATTTCCTGTGCCTGATGCATGCATTGTCTTTGATTCATGCTCCACTCACTGTACTTAATGATACTTAGAGTGAATGGGAACTCACCAGTTGAATCAGACAGCAAATAGCTGGCAGGAAACTTGACCTACCGTCACCACAGGAAACTGCTGAGGGCAGAAAGAGCTTAAATAGAATAGAATACATTATCTTTTGACAGATCCTCGCACTTCATTCTCAAAAAAATGACTGTTATTAAAGACAAAAAATTAAGCTACTTTTTGGGTTTGATAATGAATTTTGAAAAAAAAGGTCTGAAGTATCAAATCGATGTTTGCCAAGGGGCATCTACATGCGCCATATGAATGAATCACATTTATGCCCACAAATATCTCAGAGACCTGCCATAATCCAGAGATGTACCAAGTCTTCCACTCTGATTTTCAGTCAGTAATGTCCTTCACCTCATATTCCCTCAAGAGCCTGCATGCTGGCAGTATATTCCGTATTCTGTGACTACAGGCGTCAGATGCAGTTGACGGAATGCATGGCATTTAGAGGGGGTCAGCAGTCAAAAAAGCCCCACTAGAGGGCAATTTTTTCTCTCGTTTATGCCCTGGTTCTTCCCCACAAGTTGGCCCGGCTGGATGTGTAATATGAATCAGGGTAAAAACAGGTCTTACTCTGTTGTTGGGAGCTTAAGTGGGCTGTGTGAGAATGTGTGTGGAGTATCTGGTGTATCTATTTTAATAACAGCTCTGAAGTGCTGAAAAAAATAATTTTTCAGACTCTGTTCAGGACGATGACTTCAACCATGACCTTCACTTGAATTTATGAGGACTTTAGTATCTGTCTGAAAGCTGCACTGAACTGACACCGAAGAAACAAATCTATCCTAAAGGTGAATTGGCTTTTGAAATAAAATCTGCATCTCAGATACAGATCTTAACTATATATAACATATCCACAATAAAAATATTCTGAAATTCTCCCAAGGAAAGTAGTATTAAGCAAACCAAAAGGCAAAATTAAACCCTAATACCAGTGAAACATATGGTTTGATTATATGTATGTTTCTAGGAAGGTAGGAATCCATTGTTACAACAGATTGATTTTGCTGTCTTTTGAGGTAACCACCTTTAAGGAAAAAGGACCACAAAGGCATTGCAGTGAAAGACTATATGCAACAGGAAAAAAGTCACCTTCTGGCGTTTGACTGATCTATGACTGAAACAGTTGACTCATGTTTGTGTGGCACTGCTGCTGTTGACAGTGTTGTGATCAGGAATGTTCTGAACTGAGCTCCTGGCAAGGGTTACAATATACCCAAACTGTAGGATACAGCACAATCCTTTATTCTAGGTTTTGGTTTGGTGTTTTTTTAACATTTTAGAGGTAAGTTTTCCCGCGTTAGCTTAAATAGGTACCAGTTAGCTCAATTTAGTACCAGTTGCTAATCTGTAACCAGAATTTGCCGGAGAGAGAGAGAGGGAGGGAGGGAGATAACTCAATAAGCAGTCTAATCCATAACTTTCAACTTAGTGTTGCACTGTGTCCAAATTCCATTTGGTTATTTTGGTTTAGAAGTGCTTATTTTGTATGGCTTCTTGAGATACAAATTTTTTATTTTTTACACGATTGTTTTGAGCCAAAATGTAGTGGAATGATGTAAAGAAAAATGTAAGCTAAAATGTCAGGAAATCTGTCATGACAAGAACACCAGACATCTTTGTAACATTCTATGCTTGCGAATACAGAAATCCATTCAAAATTTATACTGGACAAACTGCTAGAAAATACATTAGCATTAAATCTAGTCTTGCTATCTCCAGATATCTGCAATTCTGTACAAGATATCATCGTGCAGCTGAAGAACACCCTTACTATTTTTTCATCATTTCCCAGTCTGGTTAGTAAACAAAGCTAGTGTGTAGTCTATCCAGTTAAAGGCTTAGAAACTTACCATGATTTTCAGATTTTCATTGTCCTGTCTACTGCATTATACCTCTTTTGCTACAAATTTCCCCATTTCAGTTATGCTACTGGGACAAATTCTGAGAACCCTGATATACATTGCCTACAGGAAAACACAGAATTTGCCATCCTTGAAAAAACTGATGAACAATCAAGTTCAGTATGCATTTGAAAGTACTGATAACATGATGCTTCAAAACACAGCGTGGGGAGGAAGAGGAAGAGGACCTAGGAAATTGTTTGTAGTAGGAAAGAGTCAAACTTGACAGATAGGGTGGCCAGCTTAAATTTTCAACTATGAAATTTCATTACCACTTGCTTACATGCACAAAATTCAATGTTACTACAGATGATAAATTTATTCATCACTTTTATAAATCTGTCCTCTCTTCTGCATTCAAGTTTGCAATCTTCTCTGATAGCACATTCCAAATACTGAGTACACACTTTCTGAAGAAACAATTCATTTAACTTGATCTAAGTTTACCTTTTTCTTTTTCTATAGTGATCCATAACTCGTTTGTACATTTTTAAATACCTTTGTAGGTTTTTATAAAATTACATTTTAGGGATATACTAAAAAGCTGCTCCAGATAGAGGTGCTTTCTCTAATAAAATACTTGACATTGACTTTGGTTGTGCTGCTGTTCAACTTCAAGCATTAAGGCCTTTCAAAACTAATAACTATATCTGTTCCTGCTTTCTTTAGATAAGAAAAATCAAAGAAATGACATAATTCCAAATTGAGATATCCAAATAAAATGTAGTTATTGGCAAGGTAGTGACTTATTAGAAGTCTGACATTATAGCCCTTCTCCTCCAGAAAAAAAAAAAAAAAAGGAATATTTATCCAGGAATTAAATGAGTTGTAATCTTTTATTTTTGTGTTTTCATGGCATTAGACTGCACTCACAGACACAATTAAAATAAAAAAGTATTATAATTGCAGATCCAACACATAGCCCAAGACATGGAACTTCTCTCATTAATTGTTGCTGTTGTTAGGAGATCTTTTATGTTTAAAACTTTCACATAAATTGGGATACTTTCATTTCTCTGAGTTTTCTGATGTTGAATTACTTGCATAGCACATTTTTTCATTTCTAATTTTAAAGCATCTTTCCTTCAGTTTTGGGGCTTTTTTTAAACCCAGCTATACTTTATGCCAATGAAAAATCTGTTGTCTTTATCAGAAATCTCCAAACATTGATTCATAGAGCGTTATCCACCACTTTTTCACCTGGGAAGAGATGTAGTGACTACTAGTGCGGCAGGCAACTATGTTCACGGCTTTTGCACCAATCTGACCTCTCATGCATGCAGTCATTAAGGTTTTCTGAAATCTCATATATTGATGTCAAGGTGAGAGACTGGCTTATCAAGACTTTTATGGTCAGATCCAGTACACACCCATCATACTTCAGCCCACAAAGAGACATTCTGAGTGCCTACATAGGGGAGGAGTATATCAAAACTGGAGCCTGTTGCTCATTTTGGAACATAAGTCTTCTCTGTAAACCAAAAGAATGGTCTGGGTTGGAAGGGACCTTAAAGATCTTCTAGTTCCAACACCCCTGCTACGGGCAGGGACACCTTCCACTAGACTAGGTTGTGCAAAGCCCCATCCAAACTGGCCTTGAGCACTTCCAGGCATGCAGCATCCACAACTTCTCTGGACAACCTCTTCTAGGGACTCACCACCCTCGCAGTAAAGAATTTCTTCCTAATATCTAATCTAAATCTACCCTCTTTCGGTTTAATACCATTACCTCTCATCCTATTGCTGCAATCCCTGATAAAGACTCCCTCCCCATCTTTCCTGTAGGCCTTCTCTACATACTGGAAGACCACTATAAGGTCTCCCCGGAGTCTTCTCTTCACCATCTCTCTCAGCCTGTCTTCATAGGAGAGGTGCTCCAGCCCTCTGATCATCTTTGTGGCCCTCCTCTGCACTTGCTCCAACAGGTCCATGTCCTTTTTATGTTAGGGGCCCCAAACCAGGACACAGTACTCCAGGTGGGGTCTCACGAGAGCAGAGTAGAGGGGGAGAATCACCTCCCTCGACCTGCTGGCCACGCTTTTTTTGATGCAGCCCAGAATATGGTTGGCTTTCTGGTCTGCTAGCACACATCGCTTTTCCTCAGGGCTGCTCTCCATCCATTCTCCGCACAGCCTCTATTTGTGCTTGGGATTGCTGTAACCTACATGCAGGTGTGGCTAGAGCCCTTGCCGTTGAAGACTGAAGCAAATAAGTCATTGAGTACCTCGGCCTTCTCCCTATCCTGGTGACCAGGTCTTCCATTTCCTTCCATTTTCCCTAGTCTTCCTTTTGTCACTGATGTAGCTGTAGGAGTTTTTCTTGTTGCCCTTGACATCCCTGGTGAGATTTAATTCTACCTGGGCTTTAGTTTTCCTAACCCAATCCCTGGCTGCTTGGACAATTTCTCTGTATTCCTCCCTGGCTACCTGTCCTTGCTTCCACCCTCTGGAGTCTTTCTTTTTGTGTTTGAGTTTCTCCAGGAGCTCCTTCTTCATCCATGCATGCCTCCTTGCGTTTTTGCCTGACTTCCTTTTTGTTAGGTTGTATCGCTCTTGAGCTTGGAGGACATGACCCTTGAATATTAACCAGCTTCCTTGGGCCCCTCTTCCCTCCAGGGTTTTATCCCATGGTACTCTGCCAAGAAGTTTGGTCTGAAGAGGACAAAGTCCTCTCTTCTGAAGTCAGGGTAGGGAGCTCACAGTGTGCCCTCCTCACTGCCCTAAAGATAAGATCCACCATTTCACGGTCACTGCAGCCGAGGCTGCCCTTGAGCTTCACATTCCCCACCAGCCCTTCCTTGTTGGTGAGATCAAGGTGTAGCACAGCACCTCTCATTGTCTCCTCTATCACTTGAAGAAGGAAGTTATCATCAATGCATTCCAGAAACAGGGAGAGGTCATGACACTTGGCCTCCCTTTATGTGGTAATAACTGTTAAAATGAGAAATATAGATGGGATGATGAAGAGGCTTGGTTAAGATTAGATTCCAAAAACAGAGAACCAGCCCCCCAAAAGAAGAAAAGTGGAAATTGCAGTGATTTAGATTTTAATAATACATTTCATGAAATATTTCAAAATAAATCTCACTAGACAGAGGAACTGCAGAAAACACTTGGAACAAAGCTGTAGTACTACGGAGTTCAAAGCAAGTAGAAAATGAAGGCAAAATGATATTCAGCTTGGAGTAAGGGAACCAAATACTCTTTGGGAAATATAATGTAATCAAATACACCTATGGAAATAGATATTAGCACTTTTTTGAGAATGGGATTAAGTAAAGGATAAATTGAGGTAAGCAGTTTACCTATTTCTAATTTGGACATTATAAACTGTATCTACTTAGTCTATGCCTAAACCACCATTCATGTTAATCCACTTTCTAAATATATAGAAAATAAAAGGCAGATGGGTGGAGAGCTGGTAATGAATATTAAATTATACATTTGTTTGAATATGATATGACAGTAAGAATAGTCCAATACAAGTGTGAATACTGAACACAAAGACAACGTATCATTAACCTCAGAGATATTGTTCCTATATGGGTCTTCTTACAGCACTGGAGATATTTTATTGTATTATGACTATCAGGCTATCATAAAGATACAGACATTTTTCAAGTTCAAAAAAACTCAACACATTTCAGAGAGCTCAAATTACTAAATTATACAGAAAGAATTAAAGCTTTAAGCCATGAGCCTAATCTGAAGTGCATGCAACACCAGTATAGTGCCAGGAATTTCTGTAAAGCCCTGCTACACCTGTTTTTCCTCTGCCAACTAAATGTTTCTTAGCTAACAGAAGGATAAGGGAGCAGGCAAAAACAGTTACAAACAACAGGATGGCATTCAGAATACCTCATTTTAATTCCAAGTGCTTTTACCAATTTCCTGTCTTATTTAGACAAAGAACATAATACTTCTGTGATCCTGTATTGTGCTTACAATGGTGCTTTCTTTACCCTGTAAATTCTTTGTAACAGAAAATATCCCTTACTATATATATATATATATCTAGTACTACATTCGTGGCATTATCTATAGTACTACAATCACAGCATGACTGCTATGAAATTAATGCTTAGTGACAGAGGAAGTATTTATGGTTTAGCAGTTAGGACAAGCAGGATAAGTGGACTAAATGAAGATGGCAAAACATAGAAAGAATATAAGAAATAGATGGTTGCTAATGAGAGTGATAGCTGTGGATAAAACCTCATTGTGTACTAAGGACTTAATTGCAGCAATTCTCTGAACACACAGGGGAAACCAGGCTTATGCTGAGGATGGTCTGAATGACCAACAGGCCTCTTCAAATTTTAGGTACAAGATGCATCAGTACACTAATTACATCCCACCAATAAATTAGGAAGGTTTCCTGTAATATCCAGTTAGGAAGGCAACCAAAGTTCGGAAAAAATACTTTTTTCAAAGACATTGAAAGTAAATTAAAATTGTCTGAGAACAGAATGTCAATAGGTCAGTCTTTTCAGTTAAGTCTCTGAATTACCAGATGCAGGATTGGAAAGCATACAAACTCGAGCAAGCCCACTTTTTACCCCTATTTCTCTTATCTGTTTACAGCCTTTTCACAGCTTCTTCACATCCCAAACAAAGTAGTCTCATGTACTCCTTTGGCTGTACCTCAATAACTTTCCTCTGATTCTCCTAAAGGTGATAAGCTGCTTATAGCGGGGCTCACAGCAAACTCACTTTGTTGTGCTGTGGCCAGTTGTTCCATTTAAAATATGTCCTCTTTGATGCTTCCCCAAATTAGAGAAGTCCATAATGTATCATTTCCCATTGTAATGACTAATTACAATCTGTGAGATTGGAGGACAACTAATGCTTTTACCTGGTGCTCAGTGACTAGATTAAACGCCATGAAGGTAGAAGGCTGAATGAAAGAGAGAATGATGGTCTCCGTCATGCTGAAGTTCCAAGACAAATTTAATAAGGTTTGATTTATGAAGCTTCCATGCATCAGGAAACCTGGAAATCTTTTTGGTCTTTGGGTTATATACCCCATTGTCTGAAATACTTGAAAATGTATTAAAAACACCTGAGGCAAGAATACTGAAAGTAACTTAAAAGAACATAAGTAGAAGCTGATATAAAGCAATTGCACGTAACACAACAAGGAGGTTTTTGCAGAAAAGTGTGAAAGGATTTCCTGACTGTTACTTCAAAAAGAAATACATAAATATTATATAGCAGTCCATGGCAACAGAAAATAACTATATTATAAACTTTTAAGATTCTACAAACTGAAAAGAGGTTGAAAAACCATTAAAACAGAAGCCGACCCTGAGTGGAATTTTCTTGTTGCAATGCACAACATCAGTCTCAAACAATCATTCTTTGCTCTGTAAAGTTTCACAGGAAGTTCAACATAGAATCAAAAATCATGAAGTGCTGATAATCTCTTTTTACCCACTTTTTGACTATTTTCTGTAATTAATCAAATTATATTCTTTTTCCAGTTTGACATAAAACAAATGAAACCATAACAGAAAGAAAATTAAGAGTGATAATCATCCATTAAATGTTTTCTCTGTTAGTAATAAATTTTGCTTTGTCAACCAGGTCTGATATAAAGTGAGTTCTGTGGTGACATATAGCTGTGCTGCATCAGTTATACAACTGGGAAAACATGTTTACTTGTTGCCAAGGTCTATTTGCCTTTGAAGGACTTTCCTCACTTGGGCAAGGTGAAAAGGCTTTGGCATCTATTTATGATGCATATTCAGCCATCAGGAAGAAAATTTTTTTGGCTGAATTTTTTCCCAAAGCCACCTGAGAGATTTGGATGCCCAGTTCCTATTAAAATTAAGTCTACTCGGCAGCTTTGAAAGTCACAGTTTAGCAACAAAAACAAAGAGCTGTTGATGCACAAAGGCACTTAGAATTATGAGCCATATGTTGTCTCTGTAGGACACCCTAAAATTCATCAGGCATCTTTGTTTCTATTGTATTATATTACAGAAACAAAAGTTTAGAATTTGTGTTGGTTGCTTAAAAATGAGGCTTCACTGAGTTCAGATGATCTCTATCCAGAGACCATTACAATCATTGAGATTATTCTAGCTGAAATCACTTTTATGTGATTTATGTAGCTTCTTTTGCTCCAGAGCTCCCTCTCTCTAACCCAACAAGTACAGGATACTAAAAGACAATGGATTTAAATACATCTCTGCAGAATTCTAGTTCAAAGCAAAGCATATGTCCGTGTATATTTTGTTGAGTGATATACTTTACTCTTTCATATATAGATAGAACCTTGTTCTGTGTATTTATTCAACAAAAGCAGAGGCAGGGACAATTATTGTTTCAAAAACCCAATCCTGAAATTTAGTCTGGAGTGCTCATTCTCATTCAAGCAAACTGTCCATGAGATGAATTGAAACATTAGGTTTTGTTACATGATCCTACTCTCCTCATGTGGGCAGGAAAGAGCCTTCCCCCACACCCCATCAAAATTCTGCTCTTAGGAGCCAGAACATCCTAAAACCAAACAAAGATAATAAAAGCAGGATATACAACCATTCTTGTGATTTTAGGGACCACTCCTTAGATGAAGGCAGATATTGGGAAGGTGAGACCAAGTATGTATTTTGTTTACAATTATTAATACGAAAACTGTTATAAGATACTACTATGATACATGTTAAAGACTCCAATTTTACTGATCCCTTATTGCACTAAAATCAGTCCTCCCTAGCAATTCCCTGCTCCTCCAACTGTCTCTCTACATCTTAAGTTTCACAATTAATGATACACAAACACAGGTAGATAAGATTAGTAAAATGATTTGCCTCTGGGTAGGTTATTCCATAATTGCTTATTAGGTGTTTTCTTTCCCTGAAGCAGCTGGTATTGACTGCTGACAGAAATAGCACATTGGATTAGCAGATCAGTGGTTTGATCTGTGATGGCAATTCCAATTGTCCTTTGCTGCCATGAGCACAAATGTTTAATCAAAATGGATGTAAATTAACTGAGATGTTTGAAAATTGAGGCACATTATACAAATTGCATACAGTAAGAAAATTTTTCTAATGCAGTTTTGGCAAATGTGAGCTCAAGAGTAGATGTAGGAACTTTTCAAAATCCACATTTTCTGAGTCATCCCTTTCAGAGAAAACTCCTGTCCTGCTGTCCATCCAGCTCCACCAGGATCTTCATCACTTCTTGCCCTAATATTCCCCTCTTCCAGATCTTCTGCAATGATTACTTGTAGTGGCCTGGAGAAATTGCAGGAGCTATGTTTCTGCAGAAGGATGACTGGGCTGGAAGCAGCATGGAAATGTTCATGACAAGGTACAACAAATAGTTCTTCTGAAGATCAGAAGCATATTTATGCTCTTCTAGAGAGGTCCATTAACACTGAAACATGAGCTTTGGAAGAAAATCAGGGTACAACAGGGATTCTTGTTAAGACTACTGAGATAAAAGTATAAGAATACATCATGACGACTGCAAACCCAAATAGCTTCAGCAGATTTAAATAAACCTATATACGTTTGTCTAATTTTTTTTGAAGAATAGATTTTATTTAAGTGTATGAGATGAAAGTGGATGGTGTTGTCATTCTATCACTTAGCATGTTTTAAAAACTACTGTTTGTAGGATATTAGTACAGACATATTACAGTTAAAAAATACACCACCTATGGAAGATGTTAAAATAAAAATGCTTGCACATTTTATCCAAAATACGAATATTGTTTTTATTCTCTTAATTACATTCACTTCCATAAAGGAATCCAACAGAGCATTCAGACTTCCTTAAGTTAGCTGTACTGAAACTGTAACAAATCTCAAAGTCATGCAATGCTTTATAAATAACTTTAAGAATACACTGTTTTAATAGCTACTTCATCAGGGCATTGGTAAGGCTGTGGTCATAATTTTATTAGATTTGTGATTAACAGTAGAAGTACTACTTAACTGCTGAAAGTCTTGCAGCTTTCCCGCTCCCCCCACCTAGTTTCTGTTTCTTAGTTAACTACCGTGAAGTGCTGCTGACACACTGCTTCCTCACCTTCAGCTCAGGCATCATTTTTTTCCACTGGGCTTGATTCATTTTTTTCCAACAGTAGTATTTCAAGTGCTAATTTTTACATTGGTATGTTCCTGTCTTTATAAAGTTTTACTGTGGAGACAAAAGAAGAAACATAGTTATTGTATTTGCTGGATCCCTTTGTCTCATTATCTAGAATTAAATGATTCATTCTGTTGACCTTATAGCTTAATCATGTTTTCATTATTTTCAAGGAGATTGTTTCTGTGATATACAGGAGGAAAAGGAGGAGGTCCTTGTCTTTATACCGCTACATGCTTCTCATCATATTTCCCTCAGAAAATTAAACTGCATACTTAATAATACTGGTAGGGTTTTGGGGATTTAGTTGAGGGGGAAAAAAACCCAGAAGTTTATATTAGAAATTTGAGCATCTGAATCTGGCTAATGGAAAAATAGATAATTTGGTTTTATGCTGAAAACATGCAAAGCATACATTCTAGTATAAAAGTGGCCTTTCCTCCAATAACTACAGAAGTGGTAGGAGCCTAAAACCAAGTGTGCTTGCATGGTATCTGAGGATGAAAATAGGAGATAAATAAAAAGGACCAATTGCTAGTCTGGAACCGGTTTTGGTTTGCGCATGCTATTTTATTATGTTTGAGTGAGATTTCGCTTACAAATGGAGAAAACTCTACCTCTGTAACAGTGTTCAGAAGTGTAGGCCAACAACATCTGAATACGCCTAGAGAAAGATGTCATGCTGAGTTAAAGCAGTTTCCCAGCTCTGGAGTGATGGAGTTTGATTTAGACTGGAGTAAAACCAGCCAACAACAACGAAAGATATCTCGTCACATAAAGGGAGAGCAAGGGGAGCTGTTGAAGTACCTCCTGTGCCTTAAAAGCTAGTGCGTTGTTTTTTTTGGTGAGACATGCAGTTTTCTAATGGGTGGAAAATAAAAAATGCTAGCAAAGCTGCTGGAGATGGCAGCAAGGAGTGGCAAAGTGCAAATAGTGGAGCAAATCAAGGTTAATGGAAGCAACTAGTGTAGGAAAAGGCTGCAAAAGTGGGAAAGGCTGATGCAGGATGGCTGATGAGAGGGAAAGGCTGCTTTAAGTTTGGCAAGGGACAACAACTGGTAGATAAGAGGAGCATAGGAGAGTGAGAAGCAACTGACAGAATCAGGTCACACCAACCTGAGTGTAGCTCAAACCATACCTACTGATACAATAAGGACTTCAGTATTTACAATATTAAACCATTAATTAATTTTACTGTGGGACTGCAGGAAAAGAGGTTGTCTCACCAAAGAAAAAGCCCATAAAAAATATAGTGTTACACTTCCACACTTGTTACTCTGTTTCTCCGTGTTCTTACGTTTTTGCTCCTTAAATAAAAATAGTTTAAGTTGTAAAATCTACATTTATGAATGGGGAAAAATTAATTTATTAAGCCCCAGAATGCTTGGGTTAATTTTCCTAGCTTATCAGATGTTGTGGGCTAATGCCTTAATAGTAACCTGATTGACTTTAAATTCAGCTCTTGTTGCTGCCAATCTAGACTTTATGGAAGGATTAGAGGGCAGAGTTCTGTCAATAGTTAATATGGAGTACAAGTAGCCACATTAAAAAAAAAAAAAAAAGAAGATATGGCTATTATTATTTCTTTAAAAAAGCCAGTGTTCTTGGTGAAGTTCTGCATTGCCAGAGAAGAACAGACCAGAAGTTCTCTTTTGTCCTTTGATCAGCACCATTTGCAAACCCAGGCGTTCTTTTATATTGTGCAGTGCAGCGCCATCCGGAGATACCTTAGCTGAGACCAAACTAGTTCTTGAGTCTAAGGCAGTTTGAAGCTGCATCTGTGTGGCATTGAGCAGCGGTACCAATTAGCTAGGCAACTATTCATTTTCCCAGATACAATTTGATATGCCTGTTTGCATTATTCTGGGAAAGTGCACCTGGTTTTCTATGCTAGCTTAGGTAATTTTAACATTGCATTGTGCTGTAGATAATGTTTTCCTGTATTTAAGCAATCATATATTATGCCGACATTAGCAAGTAGTGCGGAACAGCAAGAGCAGAGCTGTGAAACCAGACAGCTGGTGCTGAGGCCACAATGTTTGCACCACCTATATTGCAGGCAGTTTTGCTGTGCAGACCCAGCTGGGTCCTGTGGTCACAGTGTTCACTGTGAGATGGGTGCGTGATCTGTGCTTCTTGAGTACATCTTCTGCTTCATCTTCATCTGAAAGGAATTAAGGACTTCCCCATCACGCAAGCCAAAGCACAGTTAGCAGGGACAATCAGGAGATTTGCTTCCAAATCACACTTACAGTAAGACTTAAAGTGCTGACATGGGTGTATCTTTACATACTAGAGCACCGCTGTGTTACTTTCCCAAGTTAGCCTTGTGTTTACAGTTATCTTTCTAGTACCATGAGCAATACGACCAGTTTGGAAAATAAAAGAAGATAGTTTATGCTGTTGGGAAGGCTTGTCTGAAAATAAGGAACTTTTTTACACTTCTGAATTTTAACACTAAAAAAATGTGGTACCAGTCAGGCAAGACTGAAAGCCAAGAACGAAAACATATGAGATAGATAGTTACTTTTAAAACTTTGTGAAATTGAATCAGAGGACAAAATATTTTGAAAATATCATTTGACTAAAGAGTTCCTCACGTCATTCTTTTGGGTATATTTTAGAGTCAACTTGTTGCTGCAGATAGAAATTGATTTCTCCCCTGACCCTTGTTGTAGTCTTAGCTGCAGAATCACTTGAAAATGAAAATCGATGAGTTTAGAAGCTGCAAGAATAATGCCTACAGAACTTGTTTTATAGATGAGGCAATGCATATAATTACAGAAGAACCTCTATATGCTGGGTTAGAGAATATTTTACAAAGTTTCCTGTTCCTTCTACTTTTCCCTGTCTTGAAAAGAATGCTTCCCCCTGTCCCCACAAGCCCACATCTTACACAAGCAGCAAGCTGTGTTCAATGTGAATTTTGTGCTTGGAAGATGGGTGAATTTCCCTTTTTGAACTCAAACCTGGAATAAAGCAGGATGGCAAATCTCTTTAGCCCCACGTAATACTACATTTATGCAGTCGGTGAAGATATTTCAGTATAAACATATCTGCCTATCTAAATCCAACTGTTGGACTGGGACCACAGCATGTTAAATGGAACTCTTATTTGATGCACAAGAATCCCCTGATCTTCAGGCTCTTTCTACAAATTTCTGCACAAGCCCCATTTTTTAGGGTATCAATTTTGATAGATCTAGTTCTACAGACATAAAGAGCCCTGCCACATTCATATTTT
This sequence comes from Stercorarius parasiticus, assembly GCA_013396915.1. Taxonomy (NCBI): domain Eukaryota; kingdom Metazoa; phylum Chordata; class Aves; order Charadriiformes; family Stercorariidae; genus Stercorarius; species Stercorarius parasiticus. The sequence continues at coordinate 275,001 of VWZL01002319.1, read as the reverse complement.
GAAGCAACTTAATGCATTCCTCTATCTACATCCCCTAGTTCATAATTCTTTGTCTTTTGAAATTCAGTGCAATAGCTAGACTTACTTTTGTTAGTGCATACATTTAATTTAATTTAAACTGAAATAAACTTAATCCAGATTGATCCAAGGTTATTATTAATATAATTTGTTCTTTAAGCTTTGCCTAGAAAGTCAGTATCACCTGTAATTTTCAGTAGTATTTATCTTTCTAACAAGATTAAAGATAGCTTTATCCCATAGCAGCCAGAGTAAAGGTTGCAAAATCCATTTCAATATTAAGTTTTCATAGACAGATATTTCTGATTAACAGTGAAGCAACTCATACTATGATCGATATCCTTGATATGAAGCACGAGTCAATCTGAAATTCTTACGCACTTCTCCACATTCTTTTTACAGGAAGACCCTGCTTCCCAAACGTAGTGTATTAATACACAGTCTGCACCAAAGACTTAAAGAACTTAAAGACTTAAAGAACTTAACCCTAAAAGGCACTGTTAGCAGCAGTCATTCTCTATCATAAATTTTGAAGGATGAATAAAAAAAAAAAAAGGAAATATTTTGTGCAGCCTCAAGCTTTCTTATTTCTGGCAGTCTTGCGTGGCAGCCAGTTTAATGTCAAAATTATACATACCCTAATATAAACTAGAGATGGGAAATAAAGGCAAAAACTCATAAAATTAATCTATACCAGTTTTAGAACCGTGTTTGACTCAAGCGGTCCAGACTAAAAGTGGCAGAATAATAAAGATGGTTTTCTTTGTAACAAGGCTTGTTTCCCCCTTACAGTGATGAAACGAGGACAAAAAGAAAATAACATACTTGATTATGCCCTAAATTGTTCAGTTTTGGCTTTTTGTGATTGAAAAGGAATAAATATTTTCCTGTGGAAGTGAAAACACTGAAAGACTTTTTCTAAAGACCAAGGGCCTTATTTACTTCTGCAGAAAAAAACCAAAATCCAAAACAACAAGAAGCCTTCACATGACTCCTTTAGATGAATGATTTTGCACCCACTGATAATATTAGCAAATTTGGCCTGAGTTTTAAGAGACTCACCAATGACATTTTCGATGGATAATGATATTCCACAATTAACATCTGCAGTCATTTGTCAGTGTTTGCATAACTGTAAAGGAGTCCCACAGAAGCAGTTTCTATGCGAACAGGACAGTGATCCCTGCTCAGTCTATGAAATCCAGTTCCAGTTTTAAAGTTTTTAAGGGATTAATAGATAATTAAAAACCTGCGATATCTTCTTATGTAGTAATGGATTTTGCAACCACATAATTTTCATGTCTAGAAAACACAGTTATGAATCTTTATAAATATGATAACAGTAATCATGCTACAAAGTGGGACTATTGCATTGTTTCTGAAAAACAACATGTTCAGTGATGTAATGAGGATGTAATCCATGTGGTGCAATAGCGGGAAGGATATCCTCTGTAGAACACTTTTGGCTGATACTGTGGAAAATTTTTCAGGGTTTGAAAGGAAATTGTTCAAGACCAGCAGCACAAACATCATCTAAATAGATACAAGAATCTGTCCCTTCTCGTACCAGCTAAAGTTGAGGTATTTTTCCTCCAGAAAAATAAAATATTTTTCTCCTAAATTCACAAGAAAGATCTTGACCGACTGTACAGATCTGAGGACACAGCTCAGGCATGCTGAAGTCAGTACAAATCTATGCAAGTAGAGCAAAGTACCAAAGTCAGTCAAATTTTGCTGTGCTAGACAGTAAGAATAAAATCTGCCCTCTAAGCAAAGTTCCCACGTATAAATGCATTTTTCAGCAAGTGTTATGCATGATTTGGATCCATATGGGTTCCAACTTTCTCACAGAGACATCTGTATTTTTACACAAATGGAAGCATCTTGTAAGAGTAATTAAAAAAATCTTTCTTATACAGTTTTGTTTTATGCAATCATTTTTATCCCGATTTAGAACAAGGTGAGATATAGGTCTTGTGAGAATGAGATACATCATATTCAGTTTTTAAAAAATCATACAACATATTTAAGAAACCCGTACGTGAGGGATTTTATGAATGAAAAGACACCAGGGCATCTTTTTAAGATGAAAGACACACCAGTATATCTTGGCAGACTGTGCTTAGTCATCTAATTTTGCTAATAGCCTCATACTGAAAAAAAACCCCGGAAACATCTTTATATTTAAAGGGCAATATATATATTACTCATCATAACTCATATTGACTTCATAGTAATGTGAAAATTATTAGGGACACTAGCTCTGTAACAAAATTCTAGCTATAAAATTTATCAAAAGCAGACAAAAATTGATATTCTAGAAGCTTGGTCTTTGTCTAAGAATAGAGCACAAATCAACAATAGTAACACAGCCTGATCTGAAATCTTATGGAGAGTACTCTTAGCAATATCCCACCCTTTCCAATAGTGTCCACTGGAAACAATTTTGATAGACTTGAGTAATACTATGGTTCAACTCACACTTTAGTTCCGTATTTTTCATGAGCTGTTAAATGTAATGGGGAAATAGGTGGTAAAGTGATATCTAAAAAAAAATAAAATGTATATCTATATCTACACAGAGACATACATACATACATACATATATGTATAAATCAAACAGTTTCTTCTGGAGGTATTGACAAATCTTCACCAACACCAACACAGGACATTCACTGATCAACTCACTTTAATCAACCATGATGCCATGATGAACAGAAAGCATAACTGTGTATTAATTGACAGAAACACAGTAAGTCAGAAATGAATTCAAAATATAAAATAGGAAACTACTGATTTCATGTGAACCTGAATTTACTGTCTCATCAAACACTTGCAACATTTGCAGATGACTGCTGCAGCAGAGTAGAAGACAAAAGTCTTCCTTATTTTCAGCACACCTATGGTATAGAGAACTTCAGAACATTATTTACAACCACAATTCAGAATGTGATTTTTAAACTGATGTTTCAAACTTCATTGCTTTTTAATTTTCTCACTAAATATGTTGTGACCTGGAAGGAAGCCATAGAAAGTTGTACTTAGGAGCCAATGAACTGACAGCAAAGGACAAATTATGTTTATGGATTCCCACTGGGCTATGAATAAAATGGTTCATCACCCACACAGATTTCTTCTACTTAGAAATCTAAAGTACATCCGTCTCAAAGGGCATACAGATACAGACAATCACTAAATCCCCATGGGAATAAATGCAAATCATAATCCAGATATATGAGGTGTCAAGGACCATTGGAGACAGCATTTCAATCACCTTGGCAGTTATAGTACCTTGAATCAATATAGCACATGGCATTATTAGTCAGGCATGTGTATTACTATTCAGTAAAACAACAAAATAGCAAGGAAAGATACTAGGGGATAGCAGTAGTTCTGGAGATTGCAGACTGTTAAAATTTCAATTATCTAAAAATTAGCAAAGGCTTTTTTTCCTTTTAGTGGATTATTACATGTACAAAAATAATTGCAGAGTTAGCTCCCAATATTCTTAACCACATGCCAAAAATACATGGTGTAGATAAGTTTTCTTTCTGTAATACTCACCTAAGACACATAACCTGATTCACAGAAATGTTAATTGAAACTCATAAGCAATGTAAACCAACTTAAAAATATGACTATATTTTTAGGAGATGTTTAACCACTGTTGGGAAAAAAAAAATAATAGAAACAACAACAACAAACAACTCCATATAAAGCTGTCTACCAAAAGATAATCCAGCCTCACATGGGTGCATAGACCTGACAAGCAAGAATTTGTTATTAAATACCCTGAGCAAGACTGCAGTCTTTTCATTGCATTTGTGCTAGTGAATCCTGTTTACAAACACAGAAAACAAAGACTCCATATAAGTTATATTTGCTCTTCTTTTGATTAAATTATTTCAGTATGATTACAGATTTCTCTTTTTTTCATTCATACTGTGGCACCCAAATGAATTATTAAATTCTGTCAACACGTTGTACTGTAACTGACATTAATTAAACAGGGTAGTGTGTCTATTGGTGAAGGCTCTGATTGCAATCACGAAGTGTATATGTGTGTGTGATAAATATGTTTTTTCTGTATCTCATTTTAGCTACCTGGAGCATGCTAGGAGACCTTCTTCTTCATATAGATTTTCAGGTTATACTCAGTGGGCTACAGATTTGATTCAGTGTGATTCCCATGTGCCATTTCACTTCAGCTAAGAGTCACAGGTTGCAACTGGTCAACCTTAAAAGTGGCAAATAACTGTTAGAGTATTCTGTTCAACACTGAAAGATGCCAGTCCCTCATTTATAATATTTCTTTATTCAGATTCCCAAGTCAGAGAAGGTTTTTCTTACTCAGACCTTTTTGTTCTTATCCTATGTTAGCTAAACAGATGTTCAAACAATTCACCTTGCAGGATTATGCTAATAGTATTCTTCCCTTCAAAGACATACATCACACACAATAGAATGTTCTTATAAGCATAAGATGCTTCAATGGTAGTCTATGGTGCTGCTTATATTCATAAAATTATATATGCTCTTCAGAGTTTTGATAACTTGAATTCCAAAAGTGAATTTTTTTTAGACAAAAGGAACTGAAGTGTTACAAGTCTTTAACTTCAAAATGCTTCATAAAGGCAACATGCACATGGGTGGGAGAAAAAAAACTACTAGAAATTGCCAGAAAAGTTGCAGATAGTAGCAATACTTGATTCAACTGAAGGAGATTTCTGCATATATTTAACTTCTGGTCCACTGTTAGATTAGTAAGATTAGTAGCATTGCATCATTGTACTTCCTTCATAATCCAGCAGTCGTTTCCTCTATCCTTAATATCCAGCATTTCCACCAGTGGATACTGAAGTTTTTCAACTTGGCTACACTAGACTGTCATAACAAAAGACTTTAAGGTCAGCCAGGATGAAAGGACTTACAGAGTACTAAATTGTCCATAAAATGTTGTAGGGAAAAAAAAAAAGTAAAGGTAATGCAGCAATTTGGTTCCTTTGTATACAGTAGACTGCATGGGCACAAACAGCTTGGAAACTCTTTCAAAAAGCATTCAACGAGACAACAAACATGTCTATTGCCTAGGCTGTTATTTTGCATATAGTTGCATATTATTTTGGTGATCTGGTGACTATTAAAGTGACAGGGTAATTTAAAGTTAGGGTAGCTCTGAGAGTGCTTCAGGTCAGGTTTCTAGTAGAAGCTGCCTGTGCACCCAAGAAAATGCTCTGGTAATGGGGAATCACAAACGAAGGCTCTCTGCTCATGGCTCACTTCCTTTCATGTCCCTCTCACTTACAAATCTGAAAATGCAATAAAGTAATGATCATCAGATCAAGCATTTCCTATTTCTGAGGATCTTTTGCATCAGTCAAAGGCAGAAGATTGCTGTTGTTGAATAAAATTCAACTGGTAAAGCTTTGGACTGGCAAAAATACATGAAAAATAGCTTCTTTAAAGATATTCTTAAGTTTATAGTATTTTCTTTCTATGCTTTCTCTTTTTTGGGAAATTCTTCTCAGTTCTGTGAGCAATATGTTTTAAATGGTAAAATATAGTCCTTACATAGATGAAACTGCAAGAAGTCCAGGATTTTTTTGACTTTTTTTGTGGGGGATAGATAAATGTGTATGTGCTAATGATGGGGACACACACAGTAAGAAGGCCACCCTGATACCAAATAAGTCAGTATAGAATTAAGTAATTGGGGAAAATAATTATATTATTTTAAATTAACAAACTCGATTGCCTAAGTTACTTCCCCTTGTCTTTCAGCTATAGATATGTATTTACAGCTGAAGCTGGACTGCACGTCTGAAAATCTTTTTCGAAGTAAATTGCAAGCCCTAATTAAGTCTCACAAAACCCTTGTGAGACAGAAGGTGAGTTAGGTTTTAGCTCCATGTCTTCTGAGGCCCAGGTCCAAACTTAATACATTAGACACTGCTGCCTGGGCAAATCAATTAACCCACCTGCTTCTGCATTTTCCCTTGGCAATCCTGTAAACATGCCCCACGCTGGCCTCTTTTCAAGGCTGAACACCCCAACGAATCACTCAGTCATTCACCTATCATTTCATTCAATCTGTACAACAGATTAGTCATAGTTTGCATACCTGCAGTTGTAGTTTTGAACTCCCATTTCTCTTGGCTGGAAAATTTATCATAAGTCTCCTGGGAAACAAGGTCACTTCAAGACTTCTCCCTCAGATATGAGATAGAAATGGCATTATATTTTGTAAAAAAATGAAATACTCAGCAGTACAATTAAGGTTACTTCTTTTTTCTTGGTAGAAGAGACTTAAAGAAGTGCTTTGAATGTTTAGAGAAAACTATTGGTTCTATTTACAATAGGAATTTATTGTGCATCATAGTTTCTTTTTTTAGTGGAAATATACCTCACATCCATGGTTGGGGTTCTATGCAGCATGTTAAGGTAAATCATCTGTGCACATACAAAGACTTCTGTCACTGTACCTCTAGCTGAACCTCAAGTGAAGTACTCACAGACAAATTTCCGTGACTGAATTTTCCTGCATGTGCAGGAAACAGAAGGAAAAAAAAGACAGATTATGTCTGTCTTGTTGCAAAGATCATCTCTCAGAAAAAATGTTTTTCAACCATATTTTATACCCTAATATGCCTTGACTATTTATGACTTAGATTAATCTCCATCTAAGACCCAGCTACTTGTACTTACTCTTACATTTCTCTTGTTGTATTTTGATTTTCATGCATTCATTTATTTGTACTAACATCTGGAAGTACCCTGTGACATTTTTGTCACTGTTAAGTGGTTTGCCTTATCTGCACAGAGCACAATGAACTTCACTGAAGAGGTTTTTAGAGTTAAGACAAGTTTTGTCCTTGACAGTACATGTAGAATTCAGAACAGCTAAAGGCACCAGTGGATTCTTTAACTGTACACGGCACAAAAATGATTGAAAGGCCGTATCACTTTCAAGAAATGCATGTAATCCTGTTGTCACAAATCTCTGTGCTTCCTTACACCATATTTCCACCTTATGTCTTGTCACCACAACTTGTCTGATCATGTATCGAATTAGACTGCGGTATATTTTGGTAATCAAAGTATATTGAAGGAAACTTGTTTATTGTATCTCTTTGAATACAAAATTATTCTCATTGATCAAATTTTTATTTGAAAAAGTTGCATATTCTGCTTTTTCTCTTAATTCTTAGATGAAAATAGCATTTAACGTGTACATATTATAGATACATTTATAATATTTATTGGGCTACATTTTAAAAGTTATCTTTCCTGAAACCTTAGGTTTCACAATTAGATTTTCCTAGAAAGAACACTATTTTAAAAAAATTGTTGATATAAAGATTTAAGACAAAGTTTTCTATATCATAAAACACCATAAAATTATTCTGCGCTGAAAAATTTAAACAAAAGTAATATTGAAAATATCAGGGGTTTTAGAGCCTTCATGACATTTAAATAAATTTCTCTGATCTGGATTTTACAGAAAAATAAGCAATTTACAAGAAAGAAGTTTATTTAAGTGGTGTATAAATTTACAAAATAATGAGAACTGATTTGAAAATAAAGCTTCCTGCCATCAAGCCCGATATGAAAAAATATTTAAAGAATTCAGCAGTTTGTAGAGACCTGTAGATGGCATAAAAACACTGAGAAGGATTAAAGGTACTGCTCTAGAAGCTAAGAAGAAGATATTTACCTATGGTGCTTGGTGATATAAGGGAAGCTAAGTATGAGAGCATGTCATTCAGAGTGTTTCTGCCTTCTGGCACAACTTGAAAATTATGACACTGCTACAGAGCAGAAAGGTAGTTCTGTGCATATGGCAGTGAATCAGCTTGCTGGCAATGCAGGCTGAATTCTTTGCTCTCTGGCTGTCTTTCGGTGTAACCTTGATGAGGTGTCTTATATATTAATAGCCCTTTGAGGGTCTCACAGGTGTAATTCATGCACGCTATGACGGGGAAATCTCTTTAGACATCAAGACATGGTAAAGCAAAAGCACAAGTATGGAAGTGGGAAAGAAAGGACTCTCAAAGGGGATGTTCAATAGACAAGAAAATCTGTGAAAAGTTCTGTGCATATTAAAGTGAACATAACCACTATGCACAAAAATGTAAGTTTTGCTTCCCTGCTTATGGTAATAATTGAAAAGTAAAGAATAACAATAGAAGTAGAGCTCTTTTCCTATGAGCTACAGTGAAGAAGCCCCAAACCCTGGCTCATCTGATATCTATCTGGTCCTACATCCTCTGAAAGCCACTAGGTATTTGCATTTCTAACACCACTGTTGTAATTCAGTTGTAATTTGAAGTCTGTTCAAACATGTACTTTATTCCTAAATTGACTGCTGAGTCCATGAAAAGGAGCCAGAAAGCACTGAATTATAGGTCATTCACATGTCCATGTTTCTTACAGTAAGACTGTTAAGCCTGAAGTGTTGGTAACCTTATTTGAAGGGAATATTCACTAATGGATGAGTCAACATATATCATTAGAAAATTAGAGTTTCTGACCTAACTTCCAGTAGGAAAGCAGGCAGAAAACAGTCATGGAAGCTAAAAGTTGTCTGGTTCTGTGAAACAGCACTTTTTGCTGAAATCTTGCATTGTCACAAATTTCCCAGCCAGGTCTATCTTCTAAAACCCCCATTTTTTTTATGCATTGGTGGCTAAATTAATTTCAAAATTATAGTGAATGCAGCACATAAATACAATACAAAAAATTCCCTCTCTGATAAAACACAGTACTCAGTTTTACACAATCCTTTTGTTTTTCTTTCTTTTCACCTTTGGCAGCAGCAGGAAGGTAAAAACAAGCTGAGTGAGACTGGCAACGTTAGAGAACATGTTTCAGGCTTTTTGAAGGTGCACAGATGGTGATCAAGATGATGAAAATCTACATAAAACAGGTTCAGCATCTCAGCTCATTGACAATAACTCTACCGGCACAAATGGATCTTTAGATCTCTCCTAGAAAAGTATGATTCACAAGGTAATATTGACGCAGGCTGTAAATCTTCAGTGACTATTCTATCTGCTTTCTTTTAGATCTGTGAATCACAAAAGCCTAGAAGATTTGAGATGAAAGGAGTTAGCTCAACAAGTCAGTACATTTCTTCTGCTCCAGTGCAGAATCAACTGTATCTCAAAAGTGCGTGTGCGATATTTGTCTAACATCTCTATAATAAACTCTAAAAGAAAGAGATTCCCAGCCCCCTAGCCAATCTGTTGCAGTGCTTGTCTATCCTCACCGTTAAAAATACATTATTAATGTCAGGTCTGAATCTCTTTTGCTGCAGTTTAAGCCCATCACGACTTTTCCCAGAGGATGTGAAGAACAGTTTATTCCCTTCCTTTTTTAGTAGCTTTTTGTTGTTGAAAGCTCTTACTTGTCCCAGCCCTTCAGCTCCTTTCCTCTAGCCATTACAAACTTCTATAATATTATAAGCTTTACAGCTATTACTATTGTGCACTATTAAAAGAGAGAGAATCTCCTTAACTACTAGCTTATAAGTGAACTTAGCAGGTCTTAGCAGGTTTTAAGAGTAAATGGAACTGCTAAAACCACTTATTATTTGAGGATCTCAGCCTTCGATACTACAGCTACAAAATAACATAGAAGAACTCATCTTTGAGGTCATGTCTAGGTGCACAGCTGCAAACATCTGTGCATCTGCTCCTCTTGTGCTCAGAGGTGGCTGGAAGCTGTTCAAACATACTGCTATGGCTCGTCATCTGGGGCTATGGCTCATCATATGGGGCTCTGGCTCAGCACAGCACACCGCCCTTATTACACCGCTTCAGGTTACAACCAGATTGCATCAGCTTGTCTTGGAGAAGGAACAAAAGAGCTGCATGACCACCTGCACCTGTGCATAAAGATATATAAAGACGTTTTGGGGCAGTATCTGCATCTTTATAAACTGTAGTCAATGGAATGAACCTCAGTCTTCCCTGGGGCCACAGGATGCTATTTTAATGCAAATAGCCAAGCATGCCCAAGGTGTTATAATACAAATAGCCATACACATACTCCCCGGTGGCCTATGCACAAATACATTATTTTAGATAGGTTCTGCTTACACCTTGTATATGATACAGCTGTATGTCCAGTATTGTACCCATAATGAAGTCAAGGTGGGAGGGAGACAAGTGAGTCATTATCTTGAGTCAGAGACAGTGCTATTTTACCTTCAAGATATGCATTTCCAGATAGTGTCACGGGAATGACTCATTAATGTAAATTAATAGAGAATTAGGACTCCAATACAATGAAAGAAAAAGCCATCTTAAAAAGAAAACTAACTTTGAAATCCTTGTCCTTTTTGTTGCTATGTTAGTGAGTATCACTACAGAAGAAAAAAAACCCAACTTTTTACTTTCAAGACAAGCTTTTGAAATGTCAAATGTACTCTTTATTGTACAAATTACAATAATTTATGGTTATGAATCCCTAATGTTCCATCTCTAATATTCTAGCACATTACGTGAAGGTAGGAACTCTACAAATTTCTGAGTTTTTACAGTATCTTGAAATTCAAAAATTTTGGAAGACTGGTGCAACATATATGAGTATAATATAGATAAAAAGCATGTCCAAATTTGGAAATATTCATGGGTCCCATCAACTCTTACGTAGTTAAAAATGTTCACTCTATCTGTAAATGTGCTACCATTTAATATGGAGAAAGCATCTTCAGAAAACAAGCTTTAATTTTCCTGTTTCTCAGTCTTTGACACCAGATGTCAGTGTGATATGCAACTGTTACATTAATTTTGCTTTAAGTGGAAGAAAATCTTCATTAATCAGTTTGGTTACTATAGTTATGTGATTAAAAGGCTTACTAACCCTCTTGCTCAATTTCAGCCTTTCAAGCAAGCAGCTGTCATAGTACCAGAAACTCCCTTAGTCTTTTCGTTGTCAATATTCAAAGTACAGTTCAGCATTAGCATCAGTTTTGTTCAGCCCTTTTAGCCTCACTGGCCTTTATCTAAAAACACTTGCTCACTGATCAAGAAGGAGAGAGATGGCAGATTTGGGAACTGCAGATCTAGTTTCCATACTGTGGAACCACAGTCCACAGCTGTAAATGAGTGAGTACCTTGCAGTAATCAATCATTCTCACTCACCACCTTCCAGCTTATTTGCTGTTCTGCTCATAGTTTTAAAGTACTGGTCTGAGCTGATCATCAAGTGAAGGAAACAGCATAGGCCTCTAACTCTGAGTAAAGGTAATATTTTCTTTGCCACTCTGTGATCTTCACATCCCTAGTAGTTGCTCAAAATGATGGAGCCTTCTTCAGCATGTCATGCAGATTCTTCTCTGCCTCCTTTCCACTCATGCTTCATTAAACAGTAACCAAGTATTACGCAAGAGCAGTTACTGTGCAGGACAGAGGAGCACAAAGAAGAATTTCTGAATGTTACAACAACACTTAAATCAATTTTTTTTTTATGGCTTCATGGAATTATATCAGGACTTATTGCTTATTAGACCAGTGTCTGGAAGACTGTCCCTATACATCATGTTTAAGAGCAAAGTTTCTTCAAAAAGATAACATAATTATCCTGGGAGATCAGAATCATGTGGGCAAATTTACTTTGAGGTTTTCTTGAAATACAACCTAGATGAATCAGAATCATAGAATCATTTAGGTTGGAAAAGACCCTTAATATCATTGAGTCCAACTGTTATCCTAACACTACCAAGTCCACCACTAAACCATGTCCCTAAGTGCCACATCTACACGTCTTTTAAATACCTCTAGAGATAGTGACTCAACCACTTCCCTGGGAAGCCTGTTCCAATAGTTGAAATGAATTTTAAAGAATGCTACCAATCTATGAATGGCTTTAAGGTCAGAAACAGTGTTTTCAATCAGAAATTATATTTTTAGCTAGAAAAGAAGCCCTTGTGAAGCATCCGAAAATCTATGTTGCAAGAAGAACTGAAACGATGCTAAACAGCTGCCAGTTTTGTGTTAAGTAGGCTGCAATTTTCTAAGTTCTGATGGTGCCATGAGAAGGGCTTAAGGGCTTTTACTGCCTAAATTGAGCTTTGCAAAATAAAACATACGGTTTTCTTTCTTGTTTATGTCCAAGCATTGAATACGCTTCCAAGAAAAAGAAGTTCTTTGAGGAACAAAATAATTATAGAGGAGCTGTTTGAAAAGCCACCTATTTCTGAGCTATAAACCATTGATTTTATTTTTCATTTTAATTTTTAAAATTCTGACATAATTAATCTCTTCACAATTGCAGACTATGGTAGAAAACAAATATAAATTTCCTTTACAAAACAGGTGCTTATTGATGAGCTTTATGACTAAATCCTCTGTACGTACTAAAGTGCCAAGTGCTATCAGCCAACCATGTTAAAAGATGGTGCATGTAACAGGCTACACCTTTTACTCTAATATCTTTGAGAATCATGCAGGGCCAACTCCTGAACAAAAAAAATAGCACAACTCCACCAAAATCAAATTATATCTGTTCATGCTCACCAATATTGCAGGCATAGTCTTGGAAATTACTTTTTTCCCTCTTGCAGCTAAGTCTAGAGCACTGTGTCCATCAGTAATAAGGGAAGATGTCAAGAAAGGGAAATAGGAGCATGTGTTACTAGGCACTGGATAGGGTGTGCACCATAAAGTCCAACAGATCTAGCATTTCTGCAGTTCCAAAAGAAACCCACTGCCTCAGGTCTTCGCTGTCTTGCCAATAATCCAGACAACTCCACAGTGTTTTAGCAGCTGCATGCAAATACTCTGCACACAATAATCTGTCATTTCTCCTTTACTAGCAGAAACTGGTATAGGGTTGTATTCTTAACTGCTTTCTAAAGGGATTCTCTTCAGAAGGGATAAGCTTTCTCTTGATTCTACAAAGTTTTGATGCAATTATAGGATAGTATTAGGAGAATGATTTCACAGAGTAAGAAATGTGTACCGTGTTGTCTCTTACTTCAAGTTTTACAGAGTCAGACAAAATTTTTGGAGGATCATCTTAAGTACGAGTGATATAAAACACAATGAAAAATGGTCTGGGTCTTCCTTTCTAAGCTTTCTAACACTTTAAGGCTTTATTCCTTTTTTAAAAAGACAGATTCTTTGTAATACTGGATTCTGAGCATCAGTTAGATTCCACTGAAATACATTTAAATCAATCCAATTGGAAGAAAAAAATATATTCTTTAGGCTTCCTTTGTTGTTTGGCCTTGAGGTTTTTTGTTTTGGTTTAATTTTGTTCTGTTTTTTTTTTTTTTTTTGAGTTTTGCTCCAATGGCACTTATAGATTTTCACCGAAACAAGGTTCTCATATACCAGATGTCTGTAAATATACAGCAGGTGTGCATGTATGTTAACATGATTTATGCCTCTCTGAAATATGGGGGCAGTAGAGGGGAAAGGAAGATGTAACAGAAAAAAATTTTCTCCTCCCACTGCCCCCACATAGAAACACAAGTCCTGCCTTTTTTCTATGTCTTTCTAGTTACACAAAAAAGGGTTAAGATAAATTTTCTTTCTCTAACACATATGAGAAATGTTACTGTGCTTCCACTGACTTTTTGCACCCATTTCTTAAGCTGAACTTTTACTCCCCATGAAAATTTACTGTTCTACATCAGCTTCTAACTCTGTGTACATAGCTGGTAAAGAAACAAAAAAATTCATTCATGTTTACTCAGGAGAGGTCCTGTCTGAAATCCAGTCCCTCATTGTAGTAAGAGACATAAAATAATTTTAATTTCAACATGTTTTCAACACTTCATAATACAAAACCAGTAATGTTTGAATGCCAGAGGAACTGGAGTTTTTAGTAGCCAATTCAAAGTAGTTCTTCAAGATCTTTACTTTTGTAAATTGTTAATGCAGAGTTTAACAAAAGTTCCTAAAACTATACTATTACCAGCATTTTTCTGGATGAGGGAAGATTTTTAAACAAACAAACAAACAAAAAGGCCCCAGAAAACTAATTTATAAATCTTTAAAGATTCTATAAAAATATATTCTTTTTATTTCTGTATTTTGCGTATAAGAAATCCTTTAGTATTATTTTTTAAATACCTTCAATTTCATCCTATTGATGTGTATCTATTAGGCCATATTTTTAACAGCAGAAGAGGTGCTATGTTTGAGATCAAATTTGATTTTAGGTAAGTTGAAACTACATTATGGAAACTGGCACACGCTTATCTTCTGTTAGTGTGACTGTCCATTACTTAGTGGTATGCCAATGTTAGGCATATTAGTCCTACCAGAAACCAGAGCCTTCCCCACGATAGGCACTGTGTAATGAAGAGACACTGCTTTTGCATGGCTTACACTGGTGATTCCTGCCCAGGGGCAACAATTGGCTTTGTCCTTGTAGAACTTCATGAGGTTCCTGCTGGCCCATTCCTCCATCTGCTCTAGGTCCCTCTGGATGGTGGCACTGCTCTTCAGAGTACTACCTGGTCCCTCTTCAGTTTGGTGTCTTCTGCGAACTCGAGTGCTCTCCATCACCTCCTCCAGTCCCCTGAAAAATATGTTAAACAGGACTGGTGCCAGGACAGCCTTATCTGGTTCTCTGCTTGACACCAGACTCCAGACTACTAAGCACACGTCTCTGAGCCTGATCATCCACCCATTTTTTTTGCCTGTCCAGGCATCCTAACTTAGATACAAGAACATAGTGACAGACCATGGCAAAAGCCTTGCTAAAGTCCAGATAAAAGACAGATACTGTTTTCTCTTACCCACAAATTTTATCATTTTATGACAAAGGGCAAACAGGTTGGTTAGGCATGATTTACCCTTCAGTAAATCCATGGTTCCTGTTTCCAATCATCTTCTTCTGCCTGTGCCCAGAAATGGGCTCCATGAGGACTTGCTTCAGACACTGAAGTCAGACAACCAGCGTGTAGCTCCATTGGTGGCCTCCCCTGATCTCCATAACCTTTCAAAGATGGTAGAAAACAGCTTTGAAAGGATGTTGGCTATCTCTCTCAGCACCTTGGATGACCTGTTGGGTCCCAAGGACATGTGTGCGTCAAATCCTTGCAGTTAATCCCTGACACGACCCTCACCCACTACTGGTAGCTCTTCCCCTCCCTGAACTCAGCCTCTTAAGCAGAGAGGCTTGAGAGACCTTGTTGGTCAAGATGCAACGAAGACATCTTCTCTGTGTCTGCTGTCACCAAGTCATCCACAACATTCAGCAACTGTCACACATTTTTGTTGTTCAGCCTCTCTTCCACGTAAGTATGCAATATGTAAGATATGCAAGGCGAGTCTTTGGAATGTGCAGTTGACACGCTGGAGAGAAGGGATGCCGTGCAGAGGGACCTGGACAGGCTTGAGAGGTGAGCCAATGCAACCCTCATAAAATTCAACAAGGCCAAGTGCAAGGTCATGCATGTGGGTTGCAGCAATCCCAAGCACAAATACAGGCTCTGCAGAGAATGGATGGAGAGCAGCCCTGAAGAGAGGGACTTGGGGTTGTTAGTTGGCAATGTGCGCTCGCAGCCCAGGCCAACCGCATTCTGGATTGCGTCAAAAGAAGTGTGGCCAGCAGGCTGAGGGAGGCAATTCTCCTCCTCTACTCTGCACTCATGAGAGCCCACCTGGAGTCCTGTGTCCAGCTCTGGGGAACCCAACACAAGAAGGACACGGACCTGTTGGAGCTGGTCCAGAGGAAGGCCACAAAGATCATTAGAGGGCTGGAGCACCTCTGCTACGAAGACAGGCTGAGAGAGCTGGGGCTGTTCAGGCTGGAGAAGAGAAGGGTTCAAGCAGACCTTATAGCAGCCTTCCAGTACCTAAAGGGGGCCTACAGGAGAGATGGGGAGGGACTCTTTATCAGGGAATGTAGTGGTAGGACAAGGGGTAACCGTTTTAAACTGGAAGTGGGTAAACTTAGATATTAGGAAGAAATTCTTTGCTGTTGGGGCGGTGAGACCCTGGAACAGGTTGCCCAGGGAAGTTGTGGATGCCCCATTCCTGGAAGTGTTCAAGGCCAGGTTGGATGGCACTCTGAGCAAACCTGGTCTAATGGGAGGTGTCCCTGCCCACGGCAGGGGTGTTTGAACTAGATGATCTTTAAGGTCCCTTCCAACCCAAATGATTCTATGATGTGGGGGTGTAGGGAAGGCTTGTTTGAGGGAAAATACGGGTGGCTTGTTCTTTTGCTTTCGCAACCCTCCCCCCTCCCCGCCCCCGCTTTTTTACTTTTTTATTAAGCTGTATCTTGTAGATTTATGTCCTGTTGTACTAACCAGGGCCACCTGCTTCTCACATTTGCTATAGAAAGGAAATGGAGAATGAAAAAAATTAGATAAAAATAGAACGCAAAAAAGCAAGAAAAGTAAAAGAGACAAGACAAAACCTTTCAGACTAAATAACAAAAACAGAAAGAAATAGCAGAAGACTGAACACGTCAGGCTCTTTTGCAAGAGCATAGTGGAAGAAGATCATAGAGCTGCAGTCATCCACTAGTCTTTGATAACAGAAGAGACAAGAAAAAATGGAGAGGTCAAGAAATGACTGATGGTAAGTCACAATCACTTCAGTCAACCTGAGTCTAATAATGCTGTCCTGCCGTGCTGCTTGAAAATGGCTGACAACAGCAGCAGCACCTGTCAATCTGTTCCTTGGCTCAGGGTTTTGGGTCTTTCTTCTTTTCTCAAAATGTAGAAATAAAGAGCCACAGAAGAGACATAAAATAAAATGAGCAGTCACCAGGCCTGGGTACCATCAAGTGACAAAAAGAGAAACTTGCTAGGAAGGAAACAACAGTGAAAATCCACTGTAGCATTAAGAACAAATTGCAGGAAAAAGAAATATAGGCTAAAAAATAATGAAGCTATATCAACTCTAGGATTATCACCAGGCCTAATCTCAAGTTTTCTCAGTCACCATTTAACGCCAGGGCACATGTATATATAGTTCTATAAATTTGCCTTGCACTCCTGCAGTTCTAGACTTTTAAGATCAAAAGGTGCTTCCCAATGTTTCTGTCACCAAAACATCAACTTGTAGACTCACATGTAGAATTGGTGCTGTTTTGGGAGATGACTGCTATATACCTTTTCTTCTATTCATCTCTCTTATCAACCAGAAGGATGCGGTATCTCTGCTAGATCTTTAAAGAAATATATGACTGTATGGTAGAACAATCCTTAGGAAAATGCATGAATTTTGACATGAATATGGGTATTCTGATGAATTGGGAATGTCAATCTGTGTCCACATTAGCCAGATGTATTGACAGTACAGTTCAAATGGATGTATTCTCTATGAGAATATGGTTCATTATGTGCCATGAAAAAAAGGGGAAACTACCCAACTCTTTGGCATAATGACTCTTCCACATGACTTTCCAAATAGAGTAAAAAGAAAGTAGTCAATCTATGAGAAAAAGAAAGGAGGTAAGAATTTTAGAAAAATAAATCTAAATGGGTAATATCTGAACGATACGTCCTACTTCTCATGAAAATATGTATATAATATTAATAACTAAGTCCTCCACTTTAGAACAGAAATTTTAATCAGGATCACTTGCTTTTAGCTCTTAATAACTTACCTCCTTTTACTTTCTCCCTATAATCCTCCTTCATAAAATCCTCCTGCTGTATACTTACTCAAGAGGAACAATTTCCCTTTGTGTTTATAATGACCTGCCTTAATAGCAAAGTTGGTTCAAACATAAAACTCCAATAGCTCTAGTTGATGAAAATATTAACATTACACTGAGGATATGAAATCCAGTAAGTGTAACCAATTAACAAGGTGATTTATTTTAAACCTTTTTGTTATACTTTATAATAACATATATGAAAAGAAACAGATCGTCTTTTGAAATAAGAGCATAAGAGTTTGTGGAGATTTCTTAGCAAGTACTGTTTAGTAAAAGGCTTTTTTGCATGAAATAGGAGTGTCAAACAGTAAGAATTAATGAAAGCTTCAACTACTTTGCATGCTATCAAAATGGTTGTTCTTGCAGCATTAGTCAGAACTTGGTTTAAGTCAAGCAGTTTCTTTGAAATTCTTTGAAATTTCACCCTAAGAAAAAAAAAAAAGCTTTAAGAGCTAACAGTATTAAAAGTCTAAGAAGAGTTATCCCTTTATTGTTGCTTTTCATCCGGGCTGCCATTTTATTTTATCACTTTGTCCTTCCCAAGGCAAGACTTTGTAATTTCTTTTACATTTGGTCCAACTGAATGTCCTAACATGGTGTAAAATGGGAAAAGAATAATTAATATCCACTGAACTGCAATGGCTCACACCTGCTGAAGAGTCAGACACTCATTTTGTGAGGAGTACAGGCACAGAAGAAATTTTTCATCTAAATTTCAAATTTATTCAACTAAAAGCATTGGGCTGTTGCATTTTGCCACTCCTACGCTTAAGTATTTCTAATGAAATCAATGCTATTAGCCTAGTCATCTCATCAGTGACTCAAACCTTACATGGTGCAGAATATCTACAGTTGACTGCAACTTACTGTTTCTGTTCATTTTACCTTAGTAGAGTATCTTCTGTAAAAGGGAATGAAATTGGATTAGGTAGTATCTCTCTTGAAAAAAAAAAATCTACTGCTGTTAATTCCAGTCGGAGAGCTTCTGGGGTGCATTTAAAATGGAACAGATCATTTTCAAAGATTTTCAAGATAAACAGACATTCTGATTATGAACACTGTTTGTTATCAAGTATTTGCAAGTAACTAAGTATTATCAAGTATTGCAAATAAACTAACCTAATCAGAAATCCTTTGAATCATTAAAAGCAACTGCCAGTAGAACCTGGTTGGGTTTAACTTACCTCCTTACTTTACAACCTCTTGCTTTTATTTAAGTTTAGAAACATTCCACTTAGACAGTTTTGATATTCAATTCAAGTCAAATTAATCTTTAACATCTAAACCACATACTAAAACCACATAAAACTAAAAGATCTTAGCAAGTAAAATCAGATCGAGTGTTTATAAATTATCAAAGGTAAACAATTTAATAATCCCCCAAAATATCTTATGTCTGTTGGATGTTGAACATGCTTTAAAATTTTGTTTCTATTCAGCTATGATTTGGAAAAAAAACCCTGGAATCCCAAAAACTGTTATGGGACAGAAAATTTATTACCTCTGTAATGGAAACACACAAATACTGCTCTTAATTCACTAAATAAATAATGGAGGATAAACTGGCAGATCACTGATGTAATGTGACAGACACTCTGTGCATGCTCTGAAGGTATAATGCCATATTGCGAACACACACTAGTTAGATATTCCTTTTAAATATACTATTCTAGGTGGATTACGTGATTGTCACTAAAATCTTTACAAGCTTCTGCTTTAAAAATGTATTTTCTGTTATCATCAAACTTGGCACAAATTATGCGTACTTCACTGATAGGTAAATTCACAGGCACTTTGGACTGAGACTGATGAAGTGCTATGATATGGACTCCACGTGTTTTTTTCCTGGCTGTATTACACCGTAATGGAGTGAAGCTTGTAATCATATAGCCCTGTAATAGCATATTGCCATTGACAATAACAGGCTAAAAGCTTTGCACTAAATTTGTAAGGCCTCAGGGCTGAGGTTTGTCAGACTTGCTCTGGCTGACCTATTCTTGACCCGCCTGCAACTTGATTTTACTTGGCTTAGCTGTGACAGCAATTTTTCTAGTTGACCAGGTGTCTATGGCTAATTTGTTTTGCTTTTGTTTATCGTTGTGTGGTATGAACACATTTTTATAGAGACAGCAGGAACAAGCAGTTGTTCTATGTAGAAGGAGATACCTGCAACTCTAAAATAACGATGTAGTGTAGAGAAACACAGGCCTGGTATGATAGCAGCTCTGCACCAAGAAGCAGAAACACAGGATGTGGCACAGAGGTATATAGGCATGGGATGAGAAGGGATGAGGCATAGGCCTGCAGTGGAGACCCCATGGCTATAAACAACTTGCCAGTGATCAGTTGAAGAAATGCAGAGCTGGAGCTAGGCAAAACTAGTTGTTTGTGTAACAGAACAAAGAAGTAGAATCTAATATAGACAAAAGCCATAGATGATATATAGTAAATTTGGATGTAACATGGAGCTGCAGAACAATGAGGTGTAAAAGCATGTTAGCAAATGTGAAGATGACTTCAAGTGGATCTCAGGGGTGGAAGAAGATACCAGCAGCATCAACATCATATTCTTCCCAGTGGAGAACTCCAGACGGCAATGGCTTATGTTGCTAACCTCTCCAACTGTGTGCTCCCAGAGAAAGAACGGGAGGGTGAGTATAACCCCAAGAAAGGGTACAGAAACTAAGAAAGTGTGTATGCTACCATTTTAATTGTATTATTACTATTATTGATATTTTTCTGTGTAGCAATACCATAACCTTGCCCATAAACAAGATTTTTTACCTAGCAAGCTCTGGGCTGAACCCAGAACATCTAAGAGCTCTGGGACTCAAGCCCCAGTGTTGCCACCACATAATGCAATAGAGATTTCTATCATCAGAGTAAGTCTTACAGGCAGACTGTCCAAAACTGTTAAATGAATCTGCCCCTTAGTATTAAAAACAGCCACAAAGATGCGGTGGTCACGACAAAGCGCTCTCATGCTCCAAGTCCATTTTACCTGCCTTCTTCAAACCAGAGAAACATATTTTACCCCTAAAAATAGAAGCAGATCATCCAAAACCTACCAAAGGAAAGCACTGCCTTTATTCATAATTCCATTTTTGAGAAGATGAGAGAAGAAATAAACTGCATGGTAATGATGTTAGACACAAAGTGCAATAAGGGATATCCTGCGATCCTGCAGCCACAGGAGCGGTAAAGGAGCAATAGAGACACAGTATTTCAGACACTTCTGTTGGTGATGAGAGAAGCTAAAACAGGGCCAGTGCTTAAAAGCTCCAAATCTGAGCTGGAATTGTATTAGCTTTTGGCACCTATGCCAGAAAACAGTAAGCATATTTCCAATGACTTGGCCCTTTGTGTTAGAAACTTAAATTTAGGAGTGCAGCTGACAGAAACCTATTTAGGTAGTACAGAATTAGAGATGGACAATTCTTTATGGCTTTAGCCCAGATGTAGATGTCTCTATATATGGCATGAACTTAATTTGTTTCATCTTGTTATAATCTCTGATTTTGTATACTTCTCAGATGTGATTATTCATGTCTTAAAGTTAAACAGGCAATTAAAAGTGCTCCATGGGCTGGGAGCCCAAGTTTGTAATCAGTCTGGACCTGGTCCTGGACTTCAGAAACCAAGGGCATATGGATGAAAGATTTTCATTCAGAGAGAATCCAAGAGGTGACATACAGGAAGTTGCTTTGTAACTATAGGGAAGGAACTTGGATAGTTATTATGGAAGATTAGGTATTATTTAATCCAAAAAATTATTACTTTTTATTTTCTACCTTTAAGTAAAACTGATTGCAAAGGGAACTGGTAACTTTACAATTTGTCAAATATCTGTGTTTATAGTATGCCATCATTACAAGAGAATGAGGCATATGTCACAATTCCTTTAAAAAAGTAAAATTCCAAGGGAAAGTGAGTGTGGCAGAAAGCAAAGAAAGATCCTAAGATGAGCTAAAATGAGTAGGACTGTCTATCAGCCTGAGTCTTTTCTCACAATAACTCCCAAATTTGGTTAGCATAATCCTATCAGTTTCCTGGCTTTTTGTTCATTTTCATATACATCATAAACTGTTTGTTTGATTTGCTGTCATCACCAAGACCAAGTTAAGCAAATGTTTTTTGAGCCTCTTATAACCTATGGCACGTATTAAAGAAGGAATCTTTTCTGTGAGTTCTTAATGTAGAAAAAAAAAATTCCAATTAGCCAAAGTATATTTAAAATCGTAGAGCACACCTTTGTTCATTTCTTAATAGCAGTTGGCTCTCTGTGCGCTGCAGGTGCCATCTCGGCTTGGAGCTGGCTCTCACATGCTGTCAGGAACATGCTCACAAGCCAAACAAAGTTAGTTGCCAACTTGGCACTCAGAAGGCAAGTGTGACTGTTCCCTGTGTTTCTCACAGTGACAGTCAGACACAGTTGCAATCACAGGGGTCTGGCACAAGAGGAAAACAACATTTTGGCTGCTAGAGGCCAAAATGTTTTATGCAAAGTAACACTGATGCCTGTTGTCAAAAGAAAAGAGCTTTCCTTCAGTCCAGGTAGAAGCTAACCATGCATACAATTTCATTTTTTTATCAGTCTTGTCCTAATCCATGAAACCCAGGTCCATATACAATTAAAAGTACTATAATTTTCTTTCTGGTTTATGACAGGCATTTCACAGAATCACAGAACGGTAGGGGTTGGAAGGGACCTCTGGAGATCATCTAGTCCAACCCTCCTGCCAGGGCAGGGTCACCTAGAGCAGGTTGCACAGGAAAGCGTCCAGGCGGGTTTTGAGTGTCTCCAGAGACAGAGACTCCACCACCTCTCTGGGCAGCCTGTTCCAGTGCTCTGCCACCCTCAAAGTAAAGAAGTCTCTCCTCATCTTTAGGTGGAACTTCCTATGTTCAAGTTTGTGCCCATTACCTCTTGTCCTGTCACTGAACACAGACTGATATAAAGTATTAATAATAAGGGTAATAAGAAGAAGAATGAAAAGGGTAATGTTAGGCATCTTTAACTGGCACCTTGGTAAGTTAGTAATGACCCCTTAGTGTGACATACACCAGTCATGGGGCAATGCTCAGCACCAGTACAGATGAACTACATTGTGTGTCTGCAAGGATGCACTCCATTTTTATACGCTCTTTTATGTAACTCAGTGAAATTTTGTTATTAGTTTCAACAGGACTAAAATGGGATCCAAACCAGCCACCACTGATGTTAGCAGCAAATTTTACACATTCTCATGGTAGGAAAAGTGTTTTTTTCCTGTTTTGAGGACCAAGGAATGAGACCATTAAAAAATATCCTCAGTCTTGAAGCCCAGCCTAGTACCTTTTAGTCTAGCACCAGGAATTTAGCAACACCCATTTTTATATTCACAACTACAACTCCACTACTGTCTAACTCTGGGGACACCCACAATCTGTGTGCATTTAAATGCTGACCTTAATTCACACTTCAGCTCCTAGGAGTCAACCTTTCCACTCCAACCCCACCTCCAAATTTCCTATGAAGTATACTAGACTCAAGAGTTTAAGCTGCCATGGGCTAATAACTCTCCACACAACGTATTTGTGCTATGTGAAAAAGAAATTCAAGATGCATTACAATAAAAACTGTTTTCAGACCATACACTGTGATGGGAGGAGGAGACTTGAATCTGCTTGACTTTGGAGATAGCAATTAATGATTCAATGAACTGAGAGGCTCAGAGAGACATAAGTGATCTTGACTATTTAGTCTTGTGATAGGACATTCACCAGGGAGCTGAGTTGCAGTCTTTCCTCCAATAAATTTTCAATTACTATACATTAAATTGCCCTTTGCTAATATACTAAGCAGTTAGTCAAGCAAGATGTGAACATTTTCTCACAAGTGCTGTAATCACTAGGCTTCAAAGTCATGATCCTTTTCACATTTTTTTATCCAGGCCAATGACCTTAAGTAATTTTAAATACACTGTGCCTGGACAGTGGTGTGCCAGCAGCTTCTGAAGTTATATTTTTGGTCTCCTCTGATGTTATCTTTCTGCTAGTCAACAGGACTCTTACTAACGACAAAAGCTTCCTCATATTTGGGAAGCATGTCATGCTTATTTATGACAAGGCTTCAGCGGCTTGTTCTACAGGCTTTCTGGAAGTCCACAACTCTGTGTGTAGTAGACACTCAAAATAGCTGCCTAATGCAGTCTTCCATAATGGATTCAGCTGTCCACAGCGTTTGTCAGATTACTAAGAATTAGCTTTACCATGAGGCAAGGTGAAAGGATTAAAGAACATATGTGTTTGTAAAACAGTTATAATAACACAATAACAGTTAGAAACATATGATCAATATTTAAATTAAAAATTTAAAGCCTTTCAGTTTCCTAATCTAGCATCTTGATGTTTGTGAGGCTGTACTACTAGCTCTAGAAGTCATACCAAGCTGAATGTCCTGAATAGTTCTAAATATTTCCTGCTCTCATAGAGAGATAAGAGTACCTCGTACAGCCACCCCGTGTAATATGCCCCTGCTTTATCCCAAAAAGCAATGACATAGGCTTACTCATTTCCCCTTCACAAGAGATGGGGAAAGCAGTGCTGTTATTGGGCAGTGATGCAACACACGCCCGTGCAGAGGATTCTGTTGTTTCCTTTTTCTTCTCTTCTAGTCCTCAAGAACCCTTAATTAACATTTCATTTTGCATCTTAATTAGACTCATCCTTGCATCTGGCCTGAGGCTGTTTTCCTCCACATACAGGCCACATAAAACGTAGTAGTGTAACTTTGCAAATTAGACGTCATGAGAAATATTGATTTACAAACCTCTTTCCAGATTTTTCATGTGTAGCTTCTGGGGAGCTTTACATGAAGGCTGAAAAAACAACCTGATGTGAGAAAGGGTGTGCCAAGCCTGACTGCTTTGCTAGATCTAGGAACATCTCTCTGGGAAAGAAGGTGTTTTCGACAGAAAGAAGGGAAGATGTTCTCACCTATTCTCTGAGGTTAAATGATCTGTAGGAGTAACGGTGATATGGATTTATTCCATGCTTAGACAGGGAGGGATAATAAGTACTTACACATTCATCGTAGTCAAATGCCCAAACATTCAAACTATTTAATAAAAACAGTCCAAGTGGCAGCATTACAAGTAAGTACATAATTCCTTTAGAAAACAAGATGACAAAGTTCATGTGTCTGTTCCAGGACAAGGTGTAGGCTCTGATTCCCAAGAGGACAGTAGTGCTCCCTTAAGACTAGGAAAGAGCACTACCTGGTGGAAAGGAATAGAATTTAAGACATTCATTTCCATAAGATTTGTCCCCCAATGAGAGTGCTTGCACTCATGCATCCCACTCTGATACAAAATATTACACAGGGCATGCTGTATCTCACTCACAATATGGTAAAAGTAATCTACAACATAGAAGGTACTGCAAAAGTTTCTAACACTTAAATTTTTTTGTGAATTTATCCCCAAGTAGTTGGTGTCATGAGACAGCAAAGCAGAGGTCATGAGCTGTTCCTTGGATTTTTGAGATGTAGGCTCCAGGAGCTCTTTGATTAATTTTTAAAAAAAGAAAAAGGAGCAAATATTAAAGAAATTCAGGTAAACCAGCAGAGGAACAAATTTACTCTATCCCAAGACACCACACAATTTCTTTCATGATTACTTCATCTCTCAATGCCAACAAAAGTTTATTTTCATGCCAACGTAAGAAAAAAATCAACCCATTCAAGGGTTACTGCACAGAAGGACAGACATCTACCATATCCAAAATCCGGTAAGTTTTCATGCATTCAAGTCTCCAGCTTTGCAGTGATTTGGACAGAATGGTGACTGATTCTGACACCAGCTCATTCATCCAAATTGTAGTCAGTGATCTGAATTGGTGATTCTCAACCCTGCTGTGCTGAAGAACTCTAATGAGTAAATTGCCAAAATATGGGGCTGATTTCACTCATGATACGTCTTTCTT
Source organism: Stercorarius parasiticus (assembly GCA_013396915.1). Classification (NCBI taxonomy): domain Eukaryota; kingdom Metazoa; phylum Chordata; class Aves; order Charadriiformes; family Stercorariidae; genus Stercorarius; species Stercorarius parasiticus. The sequence continues at coordinate 249,384 of VWZL01002319.1, read as the reverse complement.
TTCATGTGCACTACTGCTAGAATCTGAGATGTTTAAGTTGAAAGTTACATTCATATAATGTTGGTATGCCTAGGTTACAAATTTGTACTGTAAAAATGCAAATGTAGTTGTATTATTGTAATTTTCTTTAACATAAGCAGGATAGAGTGGTTGCTGAGCAGTAACATATGCAAAGGTTTTCAAGAGTTCATTGCTTTCTGCAGGAAATAACCTGTATCGCCAAGGCATTGTAGGGAATACAGAGCAGGTTGCTTTTCTAGGTTTTTAATCTTCTTCACTGATCAGGAAAAGTTATTTTTATTTCATATCTGAAACTCAAAAGATTTCTTACGTATGCTTCATGCTATTACATTTATGATCTGATCATGAAATGCAAGACAGATATTGAGTTGCTTGTATAAGCTTAAAAAATTTTCACTGATTATGACTACAAAAGTAGTGATGAGGTCCCAGACAGGTCATGAGGATCAGCTGTGCTCCCTCTTCCTTACAGTATGTCAAAAGATAGCAAGAATTTTAAATCTATGTTTTATTAGAACACGGAAGTCCCATGTACTAGAGCTTTCCAGAGGAAAGACATCACTGCTGAGTGGAGAAAAGAGAAAAAAACCCTTGAAAACAAGTTCTCGTGTTCTTTCAGTAGTGCTTTCTGCCAGTCCTTCTTTACAAGTCCTTCCCCAGTGCTTCCCGTAAGACAAGGGAAGCTGTTTTCACTCACGCCTCAGGCTTGGCTTGGGATAAGCCCTGTACAGCAAGCAAGCAACACAACAAAGCAAAGAAAGCAATATTCTCTACCATTTTTTAGAGTATGAAATGGTAAGCCCATATATCTAAAAATGTTGCCTATATATCCTTGTCATTTCTGAAAACAACATCACCCACGACATGAAACATCTACGTAACAGTTTTACAAGAAAGGACGTAGCTGAAAGTGTTATAATGTCTGAGGATTGTTAATATTGGTTCTGCAGGGCTAAAAATATTATTGCACTGCAATGGATTCAAAACTTATTAAATTATTTCAAATGTTTTATATTTAAACAATATAAAGAATTAGGGTTTAAATTTTTTGTCATTTTAGCTTGGAAACTTAATAGTTGCATTCTTTTCCCATAAGTCATACAAAGTCACCTTTATATTTTTAAATATGTGCAGACATTCATGTGATTCCCAGAGCTGAGGCTTTAAATGCAAAATAAAACAAGAATTCTGTACAAAAAAATTCTTGCCCTTTTTCCATAGTTTGTTCTCTTTCTGCTTTAGCATTATTGGCAATTTTGAAATTGTGAACAGTAGCAAAGTGCTTTCCTCAGAAGCTTTGGAGATATTTACCAGAGTTACTAGTGCTTTCTACAGGCTGATGGGTCCATCTCATGGCAAGAAGTACAGCAAAGCAATAAAAGGTGAATTCTTAATGTTAGTGCTTTCAATATACAGTTTTGAGTTATTACACAAATATCGTATCTTCTTTGCATTTACCCTGATTTAAGAAAAAGAAACTCAGAATTTACAGGTTTAGGAACCTTGACCTAATCTGTAACAAGAAATGACAAGCCTGGGTTTTTTTCACCCTGAATTTAATTTAAGTTTTGTATTTAAAAAGAAAGAAATTGCTTTTTGCCGTCATTTTTTGTATTGCTACTTGAGAGGAAATTATGTGTGTAAAGGATATTGACCTGTTGAAGACAGACCAATTTAAATCAATGCCACAGAACCTTAGTATAACAGTGCTTGTTTGCCTCAAGAATATGAAGCTGGAACTTTGCCAAAACACAGAATTAGGTCTTACTGCTAAGCTTAAGTATAAAACTTTTATTGAATTATTAAAATAGTTTAATAAGACTTGACAAGAATCAAAGTAAAGCTAGAGGAGGAAGATAGAAGAAGCCATTGGATTTTATGATTACAGATTTAAAGTATTTAGAAAATACATCAGTTTAAGAAAAATCTTAAACACATTTCTTTTTGGTTAGCAAGTTTCAAATAAATGTTTTCAAATAGCTTATATTGATCTCCAGGGAATTCATGAGTTTGGAGTAAAATTCATTACTACTGATGAGCTTACAAATGTAAAAAATACCTAACAAACTCCAGCAGGTTTGGTGTTTCAAAGATTCACCCAGAAAAAGTAAAAAATATCCTAAACCCTTTATTTTTTTATCTAAACTGTCCTTCAAGTCAAAGAAGTAATTAAGGCCTGAAAGTCTTTAAAAAAGGAAATTGAATTTAACAGAAAGCCGGGTTTTTCAAATCCTCTGAAAGAATCGAGTCTTTACCAACCTTGGTAGATTTTAAAAGATTATTCCAGAAGGTGTTGTTCCACTCTTTCCTTCTCTGCAATTGTTTGCAGACTTATGATTCTGTGAAAATCCCTTTCTCCCAAAATGTCAAGTAGTCATATTGCTTTAATACTTTGATGTGGAACATCTCTAGTTATTTTTCTACTGAGCTACAAAAACCTGTCCAAGAAGTAATCCAGACAACTCTGATCTTATTAATTCCTTGAAAACGGTAATTTCAAATTCATTCCGTTGCAGGCTTTCTGTGTACTCAACACAGAACAATACGATTGTGCCTGTATTGATTGTAGAAGAATATATGGGTGGGTAGGTCTTAACACACCAAGAGCATGCAGTACTCATTAGTGGAGATGGATTATGGGCAAAGTTGTTTGTTTTCTGGCTTGGTTGACTTTAACGTTATTAGAAAAATAATCAACAATAAAAAATGAACCTTTTTTGTATGCGTAGGAGCATATGCATTCTTAAAAAGTGCAGCCATTCTTACAAATGCTCATAAAAAGCAGATACAAAGTGTAAGCAAAGCAAAAGTGTCTGTATTTAAAAACAAAATAAAAAATAAAAGCCAGACAAACCCCACAGCAACAAAACCAGCCATTTGAAATTTGAGCAAACATTCATGAAGAATTTTTACATCAGCATTCAGCTAGATATCTTCAACATCTTTAAGAAACCAGATTTAGCCTTATAGCTTTGTATTCCAATTTGAATAACACCAGGAGACAAAGCAAATCTATCATCATTGTATTCAAGGACACCGTCTTCTAACAGTTCTCTATCAAACAATCTCTGTCTAGATCTACTGTCCTAAATGTAATTTAATTAGAATTCTGCTACACTATCACAACCTAAAAGAGGAAAAGGAAAAGAAAGGAGGGGCAAATCACCAGGAACATGAACTGATAAAAGGGATTGCTGAGCAGAACCGTCCTTTCTCCCAAACATATACATATGCATAGCAAACCTATGCACTTAGTAATGCTGGAAAGAAGAAAGAAGATGATGATAATGACATGGCCTGCAGCTTTTTGTTAATGAGAACATCTATCAACTGATCTACATTAGAAATCTTTCAGTTACCCATGCAGTGAGTTATTGACAAATATGTTTAAACAGCTGACAGAGCATGGTAAGAGATTGCTGCACAGCACCTGCTACTCCCCTGTAGTACACTATGATGACGTCAAATGCAGAAGAACCTTCAGCCCAACTACAGGATGTCTTTTCAAGCCTATTATTATTATAATAACGAACATCTATGAGCTAATTTACTGAATGAATGCAAGTTACCTTTTTTGACAAGGACTTTTCAGCATAGAACTACATTCAGGCTAAACTTTTCTTGTATTTTTCCTACTTTAGCAAAGTATTAATGCATCATATAAAAAGATAACCAGAGCACTCATGTTTAAAATTAAACATGTACTTTGTTATCACAAAAGACTGCCTTAGATATAAGCTATTTAGCTCTTTCTCAGTAACACCAGTGCTTAGCATAGATCTTTTTGCACGTATCCACAGTGACTGAGCTAATTAGGAAGTGCCTAGCTTATGAGAATACCTTCACAGCTAGATGGTGCTTATGTCTGGGATTTCCAAATTTATGGCAAATGTTGATGGGAGGACCAGAGCTGCCGCATGCTCCCACAAACGGAGCCATCAATGGAAATCGTCATGTAGCCCACCACAATATCCTTAGAAAGCAGAGCAGTTTTGCAATTTCTATGTAGAGAAGGTTTTCAGGGGCTAAAGATAGAAACCTGAAAAGAAAAAGAAGAAAAAAAAAACCCTACGCTATTTCTAACAAAAGCAGAGCCAACGGTAAAAACTTACAGCTTTGGGGTAGGCAACTAAGACACCTATTGCACAGGTCTAAGCCTTTATATCCAGGTCTCTCAAAAGTTTAAGTCTAGTTTTACTCAAGAGTAGAGGTGTTCAAACTGAAATTTGGCGGAGACAGTTCCTAGAAACCCAGGAAGTGTCTGAAGACAGAACAATACACACAGGAAAACAGCAGACAACTTCACCGAACATTCAGTCTCCAGGTTCAAATATGAGATATTGAAGTGATACCAAACTGTCTGTGTGTACAAATAGAACATTCAAATTTCTTAGAAGAGGTTAAGAAAGAGCATTAAATAATTATGAGCCCATGTGGAGACACCAAGATAGAAACAGAAAAGTTAGAAGCAATTTCACAAATTTGAGAAGTCATGAACTCGCAAGGGTCACAGAATCACTGAATGGTTACAGTTGAACGAGGTCCATTTCCTCATAACTGACTGCATAAAAAAGGGAAAGGAAGTTTTTTATTTTAAATACTTCCATGACAGACCTTTATAGCACACTGCCATGATAGGATAACTACTCAAGTCAGTACAAGGATTTCTGGAAATATATTTATTGAAGATTGCCAAGTATATTGATTGATGATTTGCAAATACAAGAGGAGTTTTCAAGTTATGTGATCAGTGTTTACTCTCTTGTACACAAACACAGTAAACACCTGCACACATTTTTTGTTAGAAGCTTGTTACTGCACTGACTTTATGCTCACTGCATAAACCTGCCACTAGTAATGTTAATTTCCTGGACATGAAATCATCTTTTTCTGACAGGATCGGCACAGTTGTTTGAAATACACTGAAGTTAAATGACTTTATGGACTCCTGGCACCTCAGTTTTATATCTGGAAACAGAAAAGATAACAAACATTTCTCGAAGTGATGATTAGTCTACAGTAGATTGTAGAAGCAGCAAATAGCTGGGTCCACATGGTGCACAGTACACTCGGCAACACACAGAAATTCTGCCAGGCAACCTTTGAGAATAAGAAGGCGCAAAACAGCCTCTGGCAGTATGGAAGGGAATACCAAAACCTCACTTTAAAGTTGAAGGTTTCCACGTTTAGCACTACAGAAAAAAATAAAACATGAAACATATTCTAGTTTAAAATCTTCAAAGAGAAAGACACCAGTTGCCATTTACTTTGATAATTATTTTTTCTTTCTGGTGATGTCTTGAAACCAACAGACACCTCTTTAGAAAGCCAACAATTCCATTAGGCCCAAAGTTCAGGCCAGTTCACAAAAAATCAAAAATTCTAATGACAGCTATGTAAAGCCGGGAATTTCCTCCTGACCCTTTAACTATATTTGTAGAGTAATCAAGATAAAATGTAAAGGATTTAACAATTTTCTCAGAATCCACTTTGTGCTCTTTAAAAGCTTTTTCCTACAGCATGCAAAAATTAATTGACAAAAAATGCCCAGAGAGGTGGTAGAGGCCCCATCCCTGGAGACATTCAAGGCCAGGCTTGATGAGACTCTGAGCAACCTGACCTAGTTAAAGATGTCCCTGCTTACTGCAGGGAGGTTGGATTAGATGACCTTTAAAGGTCCCTTCCAACACAACACATTCCATGATTCTATGAAACCAGAACAGAAAACAAAACCAAACCAGAAAAGATGATCTTGCCAGCTATGGTAAATGGAATGACATATAAAAAGAAAATAAATATGAAACATACTGTCAACTATAATAGAATTATTTCTTTTTAGTTTTACATTTTTCCATTTAAAAATATTCAAGTTTTGTTTTCTTGGAGATATGGTGGGGGTTTTTTTGAGACTGTTTCTTGAGAATGAGAACTTCCATAATCTTCACAGCTCTTCTAACCCTGTATGATTCTAGCATGTTTAAAACTTAAAACTGTTATATGTGACAGCCAGGTACAGAAACTACACTACGTACTTACACAGGAACACTATGTGTTCATGTTTTACCCAGGTCTTTTAAGATCAATTCTCTCTACAATCCAACTGTACATAGAAAGGGAGAAGGGGAGGGGATAAGAAATTAATTCAAGTCCCTTCTTCCCAAAGGAATATGTCAACATAACCACCTTTTGCCTATTTTCTTCCAAAAATAGCACAACACCGAAGCTCAGAAAAATCCCACTGAAACCCCCTTTCTGAATTTAGCATTTACATAGCTTTGAAAGCCTCTGGATTTTTAAACTCATATACCACTAAGCTGTTTCCCTAATGTTCTTCATTTCATTCATTTCATAATTTTCAAAAAAATCTTTCATTCGGCAGACTTACTTATTTTAAAACCTTTACCTTCAACAATAGCTGAAAATTGTTTCTTTTCTTTCCTCCCCACTCACAGCTATGGCGCAACCTTTTTCCCTACAACATTCACACAAAACTTCTGGCTTTAATCCACATTTCCTTCTGAACTGTTATTACTCCTGTGTGTCAGCATGAAATGCAGGATGGCAGTATTATGACCACTTTGCAACCATCTCTGGGTGTCTAGGGAAGGGAAAACATGATCCTGAAATCCTTCCTGAGGTACTAGCAAATAAAACTGCAGATTAAGAGACAAAAAAATTTATTGTAGATTTTGAAGCCTGGGACCATATCCAGCATGAGTGTTTTCTAAACATATCGTCACCACATTGGTTCTTTAACACAGCAGAATCCCTCACATAGAGTATAAGTAGTTCATTTGCTCCCACACCCATTTTAAGACGACCCTGTACACGAACAGAAATTGCTTCATAAAGAAGACACTGTAAACACCATCCTTCATTTGCATTCACTGTATAATGGATGTTGGAGGCAACTGAGAATTTAGTTCCACCACCTTGTATTTTCGTCTTAATCAATCATTTTCTAAATCTTAGAAATGCTCATCTAGGTTGAGTCAGACCTTCCTAGTTTAGGCAAGACACACCTACAGAGTAGAATTTGATTTAGTCCTGTCTGTAGTATGTAAATATGCAGACTACAAACAATTCTTCATAGAGTAATAATATTACCTTTTATACGTACACACTCCAATTTTAGCGACTTCAGCTAAATATGAAACTCTAAGCCTACTGGTCTCCTGGCTTCTTCTCCTTGTTCTTCTGCTGGCAGGTATGAAATTTGAACCTGTCTTTTCTTACAGTGCTCTAAATTTTACAGGACCTCATAGGATTTATTTATACTTTATACGTCAGTCTGATACTTTATGTGTCAGTCTATTGTAAGAGAATTTAGAGGAATGCTTATTTAGACTTAAACAATTGTTGTGGTTTAACCCCAGCTGGCACCTAGGACCACTCAGCTGCTCGCTCACTTCTCCCCATCCCCCTGGAACGGTAGGGAGAAGAGAGAGAAAATGAGAGAAAAGGAAAAAAAACAACCTTGTGGTTTGAGATACAGACAGTTTAATAGAACGATAACAGGAAAATAACAATAACAACGACAACAACAACAATAATAATGGTAAAAGAATACACAAAAAGTAACGCAACACAAGTCGCTCTCACCACCCAGTGATTGGTTGCCCAGCTTGTCTTGAGCAGTGATTGCAGATTCCTGTCCTCCGGCCAACACCCATTTATGTACTGAGTACGGTGTCTGTGTTATGGAATACTCCTTTGGCCAGCCTGTTCTGTTTATTGTCCCTCTCAGCTTCTATGGGAAGATAAAAAAAGTCCTTGACTAACATAAACATCACCTGGCAACAACTAAAATGCATTATCAACATTCCTTTCATACTAAACCTGAAACACAGCAGCCACTAGAAAGAAAATTAACTCTACCCCAGCTGTAACCAAGACAACAGTGTCACCAAGCTGTGTGGTGTGGTCGACATGCTGGAGGGAAAGGACGCCATCCAGAGGGATCTGGACAGGCTTGAGAGTTGAGCCAATGAGAACCTCATGAAGTTCAACACGGCCAAGTGCAAGGTTCTGGACATGGGCTGGGGCAATCGCAACCACAGATACAGGCTCTGTAGAGAATGGATGGAAAGCATGCCTGAGGAGAAGGACTTGGGAGTGTTGGTTGATGAGAAGCTCAACAATGTGTGCTTGCAGCCCAGAAAGCCAATTGTATCCTGGGCTGTATCAAAAGGCTCTGGGAAGACCTTTTAGCAGCCTTCCAGTAGGTAAAGAGGTCTTACAGAAAAGGTGAAGAGGAACTCTTTATCAGGGAGCATAGCGATAGGATGAGGGGTAATGTGTTTAAACTGAGAGAGGGTAGATTGGGATTAGATATTAGGAAGAAATTCTTCACTGTGAGGGATGTGAGACCTGGGAACAGGTTGCCCACTGAAGTTGCCCAGGAAGTTCCCATCCCTGGAAGGGTTCAAGGCCAGGCTGGATGGGGCTTTGAGCAACCTGGTCTAGTGGGAGGTGTCCCTGCCCATGGAAGGGGGTTGGAACTAGGTCATCTTTAAGGTCCCTTGTAACCCAAACCATTCTGTGATGCTATGAGTTTATGAAATACACTGCACCTGTACAGAAAGGGTACTTCAAAATACATAATTTTTAATTTAGCAATTGTGCCTTCTCTATTTGGGGATGATATTATCAATTTAGTTTAAGTAGTTTTAAACATCTGTTAAGTTTGTTTTACTACTGAACGTAGTCCAGTTTAAACTGTCTTCTCTTGGTCCAGAAACATGAAAAAATACTCTGACAACTTTTGTAATAGTCTCTAGCAGTTTAGGCAAGTTTCTGCAGTAAAATAGTTTTCATGTTTCTAGACTAAAATACTACTGACGAAAACTGCTGCACTATGCTGTGTGGAGATATTGCTCCAACTGGGTCTAGATTGGGGATATTTGCTCTGTACTGGATACCACATCAAGATGATTTCTTAGTGACTTTGACAAAACTGAATGGAAGGTAACGTTTTTAGGAATTTTTATCCATATGGATCACAATTTGTTAATAATGAACCAAAATAGTAATTTTTAAAGCAAACTTAAGGATGCTCCTAAGAATTTCCACCCACTGAAATGACCTGGTTTAAATGTGTACTTTAAATCATGTGTGCAGCAAACTCTGTAATGGAGATTTCTAGTATTTCTGAGATAATTTACATATTAAAGAACTTACATCAGTTGTATGCAAATATAAATTCTGATGTTGCAGATGTCAAAATTAAGTCTTTAGTATTTTAGCATCCATGGATGTCTTCCATCATCTTACAAATCCAAATTCTGTCTGAAAAATGTAGGTACCTGTTGGTCAATTTTACTTCAAAATCTAAAACATCAATTTAATACTCCTCTAACTGATACAGAGGTCATGGGAAAAATCTGTCAAAAGCATATTGATACCAAAATGGAATCAGCTTACACAGGGTTCAGATTCCAGTCTACCTTTTTGCAGTTGTTACAGCATCTCAGGAGTGTGATACACCTGCCTGGCAGCAGAATATTTTTCCATAGCCTGTCAGTGGATATGAATCTGATACGGTGCCTTTCGATCTTTTAATCACAATAGATTATGAGGAGGAAAGTACACAGACAGACTCACAGAACTGTGTCACATAAAATAGTGTTTTCTTCTTACGCTTCTTCTGCTCCCTTTAATTTGTATGACACCACTTTCGGAGACGATTGCACTGTATGAAACAAAATGAAGAATTACAAACACAGTCTTTACTCAGAGGGAAATGCAAAATGTTTAGAAGCAGCTGTAAATAAGAATCAGTTCAAAATCTTATTGGTCCCTCACTGTAAATGTAATTCTTCTTGCTACTTAAGAAAGACATTCACATATACTGGTTATCAATTTTGAACCGTTAAAAGATGCTGTATCTGCGGTAGATAGCAGAGAGAACAGAAATCTGCTAGTTTAATATTGCTAATGTTGTTCTCCCCACGCCTTACACTGCAAAGTAACAATCATCTTAAATATTCCTGCTATTTCAACAGAGTACTTTGATCTTTTAAAATATCGTGCAGCATCTCAGAAACAAAAAGTCACCAGGACAGCAACAGATATATTTCTAAACTTTGTTATTACTGATATAAATATTTTCTGATATTAAAAAAGCTTACAGAATTGAATGAATGAAACTGGGATAGTTCTGTAGTGCAGAAGTCTTATCGTAGAATCATTATAAAATTATTTTTTGCTAATGCTTGGATTTTGTTACTAAAGCTAATGATTTTTCAGGTACTTAATAAACTTAGAACATTATCAATAAATGAGAAACTTGATCATTAAAGGCAAAGTTTGTATCTGGCTCTGCCACAGAGTTTCTAATAACAAAGAACAAATTCATAACTTTGGATTTATCCAAACAGCACCACTAGGTGCTAAGCTCTAAAGATCTCAGAAGGTGCCATCTGCACAGATCATTCTTTTTCCCTTTGCAGCTCCTACCTCTAACTGTACAGGATACAGAACAGAATCTCCGCAGACTAAAATGAGCATTCTTTCTTCAGCACTACATGGTATCTTTGGAATTCAAGGAAGAATTTACCTGGAAAAGCTATTCCAAATGCTTTCAACCCAGGCCCATAACCAAGAATTGAGATAGGCAGCCCAAATGAGATGATTAAGATCAAGACTGCTAAAGAGAAACATGAAAAAATAATGGTGATTGGGAACTCCTATGTGTGAGAAAGGAGCCAGGAGTGAGGAAGAACTGAACACTGCAGAGACAAGAAGTCAAAAGGTAATGGGCAGAAGGTTCATCCACAATAGAGCATATGCCCATCCAGAGGTTGAGTCCAGAAACTCAACACTTGAAACTTTAGTATACTTCTGCAGTCATCAAATATCTGTGAAATCTATTGGACAAGTATTTTACCACTTCTGTGACCTTGATCAGACATTAAGTCTCCGGCCCACTACAACGGATGACAAAATAATTGCATCCAGAATTATAGATTTTATATTTCAATTACTGAAATCAACCTTTAAAATCCCTCTCTAAAACAAACTAATGGCAAATATTGCTAAGTGATTACAGGTACCTGACAAATGCCTTCAGCCTTCACAGAGTAACTGCTGTGTGACAGCGCAGACAACAGGTAAGCCCTTTCTCTTGATTTTTGCCTACTGGATCTAAAACTCTACAGACTCTGGGCTTTTTGGTACTTGAGAGGTCCTTCAATAACTTTTGAAATGACTGATAAGTGCTACCATGACCAAGAGCTCTTCGCTCTCCAGAGGTAAATTGGGAAGGATGTGAAGCAGAAAAAAACCAGAGAAAATTCAAAAGAAAAGCAACTTGTAAAAATTCAAGAATTAAAGTACTTGAAATAAATTAGCCATAAGCTAGGCCAGTGTGACCGAGTAAAGAGCTGAGGACCAGATTACCCTCAGTATTAAAATGATTGCAATCAAGGGGACAGGAAGTTTTGAATATCACAATCAGAACAGCCAAGACCCAGTTCTGGGTCAGTAGCAGGCCAAATGCAAGTTGAGGTGAGTCTTAAAGCTTAAGTTTTGTCCAAAGAATCATATAAATAATTACATTTTTACATTTTTTTATATATATAATTATTTATGTACACTGTTCCACCTTGAGCCCATCCACGGGATGACCATCTCCTTGGTTTCTTCATCAGTGTACAACATTAACAGAAATCTATATAACAGGTGTAGATGCTCTAGGCAACTGGAAAAATTATAGCTAATGTCATAGAAAGGCAATACATCCTTGGGAAGTATATACCTAATTAAGTGGATGAATACTGAGACTAAGTCAAATACTCAAAGCTTAGGATACTCTTATGCTTGCTCAAGGAAACTTAATTCAGTTTTATACTGCTTATACTTATTATACAACGATCTGTATTTGAAGCATCACACAGTAACTTCTGCCACAGGCAAGTTTTCTTGGCACTTTTGAGTGCCTGATACAGCAATTTTAATACTTTTTTTTAATACAGTTTTCTGTGGATGGTACTACTGTACTTTACTTTTAAGCTTAAAAAAAGTCCTGAAGAATATTTTTTATAAAAATATGCTTTTACTTTCTTTCCATATTTACAGAAGGCAACACAGACATTTTGATGAAATATCTATTCTGAACGAATGATAATATTTTATAAGGCATATAGCTGGTTTTCCCTTGCACTTTCTCTTTATGCATTCAAAAAGATGAAATTTTGAGTCCATTTGAATTCCATGCTCAAAGATACAGCTTGTTAAAACTTGCCCCCATGCCAGTGGCATTTTGTAGGCTTTGCAGCTGCTTTTTGAAGGACACTCCCTTCCAAATGAATAGAAGATCAAGCACAAAAAAGATACGTGCACATCACTGTAGTAGACAAAGAAGTGGAAATCTACTACTAATATTAACTATAAAGTGAGAAGAAAATCTGGCAGTAGTTGAATCTATTAATAAATGGCTATCTTTAAATTTGCTAAAAAAGCATACAAATCTGTGAAATGCTACAACTGAAAGCTTGCATTTTAAAGTTTTGAAAATGAAATGGTTTGAATCAAATTACTTGAGGTGGAATTCCCTTATTAAATATCACTGAGTAATCCCATATGACTAACACTTATGTGTGAAAAATAAAGTAGTGAAACATCATAGTAACATATACTGAAGAGTACTCTGGAAACTTCTTTTTCCCCCTCACATGCTCTCTTTGTAGTTGCAAAAAACTCACCTCCTCAGTTCCCTTTTCAGCATGCACAAGTTTAATCTTCAGTTGTGCATCCTCGAAATTCCTACTGATAGTTAGGAAAGCATAACTAATTCATCCTTCTTTTTATTGCAGAAATAGAGAGGAAACTGAGGTCTGTAGGAAATATTTATCAGGGCTAGAGGAGTATCTGAAACTCAAGGAAACCTGTGGTCAATTCCCTTCTCTAGCACAAATTTAATGTGTAAATCTTGGCCAGCTCAGTACATTTTTATGTCTTTTCCACCACCTTTCCTTCCTCAGGGTGCTAATGCAGATATAACACTGAGATGACTTTTGCTGCCAGAGTAGTAGGAGCTGTGTATTTACCTTAGAGAGGGAATCAGATTTTACTTTTCTGCCGGACACACAATACCCTACTTCTAGCTCCTGCCTGCATAGCCATCTTATTCAAATACATCCATCTGTACAGTTTTGAATCAAGGAGAGAATGACTTCACAAAAACCCACATCACCAAAACCAACCCTCAAATTTCATAATTAAAGAATAAATCTGATGTCTTCTCTGGGATTATCTCTGCATGTTGTTTGTGCCTTGATTATTTCATAGAATGGTTCGGGTTGGAAGGGACCTTAAAGATGACCTAGTTCCAACCCCCCTGCCATGGGCAGGGACACCTCCCACTAGACCAGGCTGTTCAAAGCCCCATCCAACCTGGCCTTGAACAATTCCAGGGATGGAGCATCCACAACTTCTCTGAGCAACCTATTCCAGGGTCTCACCACCCTCACAGTAAAGAATTTCTTCCTAATATCTAATCCAAATCTACCCTCTTTCAGTTTAAAACTGTTATCCCTTGTCCTATCACTACATATCCTTGCAAAAAGTCCCTCTTCACCTTTTTTGTAGGCTCCCTTTACATACTGGAAGGCTGCTATAAGGTGTCCCCAGAGCTTCCTCTTCTCCAGGCTGAACAACCCCAACTCTCTCAGCCTGTCCTCATAGGAGAGGTTCTCCAACCCCGTGACCATCTTCGTGGCCCTCCACTGGACCCATTCCAACAGGTCCATGTCCTTCTTGTGTTGGGGGCCACAGAGCTGGACACAGTACTCCAGGTGGGGTCTCATGAGAGCTGAGTAGAGGGGGAGAATCACCTCCCTTGACCTGCTGGCCACGCTTCTTTTGATGCAGCCCAGGGTGCGGTTGGCTCTCTGGGCTGCAAGTGCACATTGCCAGCTCATGTTGAGCTTCTCATCCACCAGCATCCCCAAGTCTTTCTCCTCAGGGCTGCTTTCCATTCTCTGAGGAGAGAGTTTATGGCAATTTGACCAAATTGTATATTAAACTGACATGGAACATGTGGGATAATCGATTGCTTGGCATCTGCAATAAAGGTGTACGTGGAGGAAGAAAATCAGACCCATGGCTTCAATTAATTTTCATTTGCTCATTCAACTGAAGAAAAGTTGATAGAATCTTCTTGGCTCCCCAAAGTAAAAGTTAGGCTGAACACAACTTGAGAGAGAGCAGAAGCTCCTGTTTCTTTCCTATGTGGCCTACAAAGTGAATGACATTATCTGTCTCAATCAATGTCTGTAAGTATTTTACTTTATGACTGCTTACAGTTTTTATGATTATGACTAATGATTTTCAGTTTACTGACAGCAGTACGGGACTTCTTTAAATTTTTGAGAGCTAAAACTGCCTAGCAGCCTTTTAAAGTTCCCTGTCATTTGTCTTCATGAGCAGATCTTTTAATCAGGAGTTTAATAACCATTTAATTCTGTGGACAACCTTATTCTAATAGGTTTATATGGTACAAAGATTATGAAATGCTCTGGGAATCCAGATTCTAAAAAATAATAATGTTATTTAAAATATCTGATTTTTATCAGATTAAAAAAAAAAGTGATCTGAGGCCTGGAAGGCTTTCTTTACATAAAGAACATACTGCGAAAACAGCTGCATCTCCTATTGGTCAGATTTGTTACATAAACAAGAATTTGGAAATAATATGGTAGGAGTGTGACTGTTCACTCAACTCCTGCTTGGATTTTGGCTAACATGCAGCTCATGCTAAGGGCTGATGTATGCTGGGAACAGTGCCACTAGGTGAGGGCAACACGTAGGCAGGACACGGTGGCCAGAAAGGGCTAAATGTCATTATGCAGGCAATATCACCTGCAGCTTGCTGTCTCGTGCAGCTATAATCCTTGCATATTGATTGCTTGGCAGTTTCTTCAGAATCTGCTACCTCATGAAAACGGTACAGGCCAAACTTCCAAGCTGGAAGGTAGAAATACATCAGCTTACCCAAAAAGATTTTGAAGCAAATTCAACAGCAGCTGGAATGGCAAGGCTTTTGTGCTTCCCAGTGTGATACAGGGAACACCCATGCCATGATGGGGGAGGAAGGATGAGCACTCCCACCGTCAGCTAAGTAACTATTTTGCTCATAGGTGCATGAGTTGCAAGTTGCAGGTTAGAGAACTTGTGTATTAGAAACCTCATGAATTAAGGAATGAATTAATAAATTCACTTAGTCTGTTCAAAGGGAATTTACCCTTTGGATGTCGTGTTTGTTTTCTTTCTTAATGTTCTTGCAAAATAAAGTTTAATTTACAAAGTAAATTTTCCTATAAATTTGAGAGATCCAAATGGACCCTGACAAAGGGCATTACCTATGATCAGCTACAACACATGACTGGAGCTGATTCTCTCAAAAAAATAATACAATTACACTGAAAATGTAAAGAGTAAAACTTTGATCGCCACACATTTTCAAGGGTGTCGCAGTTTGATTGGAAACTGTCTTCCTCCAGTATAGCTTTTCTAAAAATGAAATAGAGAATTACCCTCAGACAGAAGACATCTACACCCAATGGATCAACAAAAGCTGTATAAAAAGGAATATAAAATTTAAGTCAAAAAACAGCCTGCGAGTCTGTTACTAAACAATGTGAAGTGCAATACAGGAATAAGAAGTGATGTAGTGGGGAATAAGCTTCCTAATGTAATGGTTATGTTCTACACTGAAAGTATTTAACGTACAAATATAACATCCTCAGTGTTTTAATTTTGTATAGCATGTAGAATTTGCTTATTGAGAATAAATACTAAAGTATTCTGAAATAAAACATAATGCTTTGAATAATGTACTCACGAAGTATCATAGGATCATAGAATCTTCATGGTTGGAAAGGACCTTTAGATCATCGAGTCCAACCATACGTACAAAAGAAAAAAAAACACACCATCAAAAAAAAAAAACCCTAACATCTCTATCATTAGAGTACACCCTGAAGTGCCAAATCTACAAGTTTCTTAAATACCTCTAGGGACGGTGACTCAACCACCTCCCTGGGCAGGCTGTTCCAGTGCCTCACCACTCTTTCACTAAAGTAATTCTTCCTAACGTCTAATCTAAACCTCCCCTGCCACAACTTCAGACCATTTCCTCTGGTCCTGTCATTCTTCACCTGGGAGAAGAGGCCAACACCCACCTCTCTGCAACCTCCTTTCAGGTAGTTGTAGAGGGCAATGAGGTCTCCCCTCAGCCTCCTCTTCTCCAAACTAAACATGCCCACTTCCCTCAGCCTCTCCTCATATGGCTTGGTCTCCAGACCCCTCACTAGCTTGTAGTAGTTCAAGTAAATAATCCCTTAACTGTAATATTTCTTCTTATTAAAACATCTCAAAAGATGCATTAATCTTGTGTAAATCAAAACAACATATGCATGCTCTGTTTTATGTAATTACATTAATATACTGTTTAATTTGTTTTCCTTGTTGATTCTTAAGGAATGATCACTCATAAGCAGCAATGGATTATGCAAAGGGCTATAAATTGAGTGTGATTTGAGATTTCTCTCTTAGTGATTATTGTTAAATGTATTGGTACAAAAGCATGCTGACTCCTATTCCTCTGCATAATGCGACAAACAATTCACCTGAAGTGTGCAAATTCAGGGAAATTTGGCATTCTGAGTTTCCAGTATTAGTTTACTTAAGAAAAAGTAATTTAAATTGCCTTAGACTCTTACTGACTTCTTGTTAAACGCTTCCACATTAATTTTAGCATTTAGGTTTATAGGACAGTAATTACCAGAAGTGCACTTTTTCCCTTTGGCATAATATTGACCTAATATTGAATGTTAATAAAGTATTCTATAAAATGAAGAAATATTATTTAGAGTGACATTGCAGAGTGTTAATCTCTCCACCTGCTCCACTTGAACGTGGAGGTTTTTTCTTTTTTTCTAATACGTAGCTATTATTACTTTCTAGTAGTTTTGGCTGGCCATACCTCAATGAATATTAAAAGATGTCACGTTCTTTCACCTCCAGTAGCCCACCCTATCCAATGCCCCTGACAACTTCCCACATTATAATGTTTCTACATGCCTAGTACATGCATGCCACCACAGTGCTCTTTGGCCATCACACACCTCACTGCCATGGCACAAGACTCCACTAGCCTCTGTATTCTGGCTCTCCCCACCTCTTCCTGTTGCTGCTGTGCATTACAGGTACACGGCTCTCTATTACAGTCATCATCTCTTGGTCTCTCAACTAAGTGTCTGACAGGAAAAAAAACAGCACAGCGTGGTAAACTGAGCAGAAAGGATAAGTGGACCAAAGCAGAGGGTTAATAGAGTAACTAGAGGCTAGAATAGTAAGGGTAGGAGGTAGGGAAATACAGAGAAGATAAAAGAGAAACAAAGACAGAAATATGTTTTAATATGGAATGAAGGAGAAGGTGAATTTGTCTCCAGGCAGTTACTCCTCTACGCCCGCACAGAACCACATGTAGTGCATCTCCCTGTTTCTCCAGGTTTTTGGACTAATGCATAGATTGTCTTGATGCTAACTCTCAGATGCACAATGGCTTCCAAGACCTATAACAATAAAATTAGCCTAGAATAGACTTTAAAAGATGACTGCAAAACCATTTGACTCTCTTCAAAAAGCTCACTACTTTCATCATGGTGTCAAGATATTAATTCCGCCCTCCCACCCCCCCAGTAGTATTGAAGAGATCTATCTACATGGTTCCTACTCCAGTGAGTACCAATTGCATTATTGAAGCATCAGTTACTCATGACGAGACACTAATACATATTAGTGTATTCCTGGATGGGAAAATATTTCCAGTGATGGATGGATATTATGGAAAGCAATTGCCTCAGGTACTGATGAATCAACATAGAAACCAGCTAAATTTTTTTAATGTTTTACATTTCCAGAGCTATTCTTCAAATTGAGTGGGGAAGTTCTTAATCTTACAAGAGCAAACAAAAATAGGATGAGAGCTGATTCTCAAACCAGCCGGTGTTGTATTTTATTGTATTTGCACATATAAATTGCCTATATTCTTTTAGCCTGTTTTGCAGGAGCTGTTTGAGCTGAGCTATTTCCCACAATGAAATACAGTTGCTTCTGTTATTAAGACTGATAGCGGCTTGGCCTCCCAGCATTGCATTAGAGTTAGAGCTCCATCCTGGGCACAGACAGGTAGTTAGCTTGGGCTGAAAAGTTGCATATGTGACAGTTGATTTCTACTGGTTGAGCTGAACAAAGGGGTAGCATATACCATTTATTTTATAGCTTTAGTTCATTTGATTTTGCAGCCAATATGTAGTATATCAAGCACACAGATGGTCTCTACACATCACATTGCCAGTACTGAATTGTGTGTAATTTGCAGAAATTTAAAAAGAATATGGATAGAAGTCAGAAACTGGTGTTAACCAATGTGGTGCTAACCACAGAAGATGTTAGCTAAGAGTAGCTGAAGCAGTGCAAGTACGCTAATCAACCTTGGAAATTCATCTCTCACATTTCATCAACCTCACATTTCATCATTTTCTCACAATTCAGGAAAAAAAAAAAAAAGAAGCACACCTAAACAAACCCATAAACCCCTCCACTGAATATAACAGCAACTCAGAAATGGTAGAATTTAGTTGCAAACCATTTAATTAACCCAGCCATTGGATCCCAGCAGAGATCACTGAGCACAGATGTCCTGTTGCTGGATGAGATACTTAATAATTATGTAATGTTTTAACTCTCAGAATGACTGTTCATTTCATATGCATATCAGTAGTAGTATTACTGGAAAGTTAACCACTCAGATTGAAAAGTATAGAGAGATGCTGCACTGGGACATATCGTTTGAAGACAGTTGGGACTATTTAGTGATAATGACTCTCGGTTGAATTAATTATTTCTACAGTATGGTGAACATGAGTACTTCCCTCTTACATTTCCTCCCCACACTTATTATAAAGCATATGAGAATATAATCTCCAAGTGTATGTCTGGAAGGAATAAGCTTCAGTAACCATGCATTTGTCTATTACTGAAATGCAGAAGTATACTATGGACTCAATTTTTCTCCCAAATGGAATTAATCCTGTCAAACATAACACAGGACAGTTATTTTATAGTTTGGGAGTATCTCTGGGATACTTTATCATTACAAGTTAAACCAAAATTAAAGAACAATAATTAAGAGCAGGAAGAGCAAGAACGGAAGGAACGCAAAAGATATATATCCAGATTAAATTCAAGTAATGATGTGGAATCTGAGTCTTTGTTGCCTCTCCAACAGTTGGAATAACTGACCAATCTGAAGGACAGAAAAAAAACCCCAAAAAACACAAAACCCAAAAAAACCAAAACAACAACAACAACAAAAAAAAAAAAACCAAAAAACCCCAACACACAACCAACTATGCTGGGAATAGACAGCTACTTCTTGTTTATTTATTATAACTAGCCTATCTCTAGCTGTGAATAGACACATTAACAGTTAATCACCCATTAGGCACTTTATAAACACTAAGGATTTTCTGTATAACACTAAGGGTTTCAGTTATTAAACTTATTTTAATTTATTTCAGAAATTATATTCTGAGAAATTCCTAGAGGATTACATTAGTCAAGAGTCATGTTTACACTATGAGTGAAATTGAATTTACAGGAAAATTAACAGTAATATTCTGGGTGTACAGGAGTCTAGAAATTATAAATTGAATGGATAATAGAAAAATGGATGCAGCAATAAAACAAGCTGAAAGGCTGGGTGAAGACTACAGCAGAGATGAAGAGGAGATGGTGGTTTACATGTGTTTATTTGAGGCCTGACAGCAGCTTCTGCTTTGCCTCTTTACACAAGGTATTCAGAAGCTGGAATAAGCTCTTTCCTATGGGTTTCATCCATGACATAAATTGTTACATGCATGTTACCATGAAGGTTGACAGCGCACAAAGTATGAAAGAAGAGTTCATTGTTCTTCACCTTCTGAAGAATCTGAAGGTCATACTTTATGGAATGCCTTTATTCCTAAGAAGGAGGATTTAAAAAAAAAACAAACAAAAAAAACAAAAGAAAAAAAAAAGCTATGCATGGGAAATTCAACACCTTTCTGGTCCCACTCATTCCCACACCAAAAAAAAAAAAGTTGGGGAGTTTTGCTCTCAGTTAAGGTATATCAATTTTTTCCCCCAAAGTGGTTACATTAGTTAAGATAAAGAAAGAACCTTCAACCAAAGCATAAACAATACAAGCTTTTTCCTTAAAAGAAGATCAATTTCATTAAATAGTAAATACAGTGTGTCAAATGACAGTTTTGCCAATTAAACTGTTTTTCTGTGGGATAGCAACAGGTATCAAAGCTTTTTCCAAGTTGTTTTGCTAGTGTACGACAACCCTGCAACAGCCTAACTATGTCTGAGAGACAGAGAAAATTCATCAAGTAGCCTGTTTAGTATCTGAGCTTTCTACTGAGGCACAGACTGCAGCGCCACATTCCCTACTGACAGCTTTGTGTAACTTGGCTTACTCATTATTGAACTCAATATTCTGTAGAAAGAATAGATAGAAGAGTGGCATTTCTAAACCATCATAAAATAGGCAGTAGACAATGCAATAAAGAAGGCAAACAGTTGTCAGCACGAGTACAGACGTGGTATAAAGCCAATAATTCGTGTAGGCAATTCAATATGGACAAATATAAAGGGAGGCAATTTTTATTGGCCCCAAGCTTGTCAGAGTTCAAGAAGCATCTGGATGGTGCTCTGAGTCGTATGATTTAGCTTTAGGTAGTCCTGCAAGGATCAGGATCCTTATGGGTCTCTTCCAACTTGAGATATTCAACGATTATCTAGACACAACAAAAAAATAGAAAGTCCCTCAATAGCCACTGGCAGACAAACAAACGGATTAATTAGACTATAGTAAGCAAAAATGTCAAAATGTTCCACCTTAAATTGCTAAAAATAGCTGGGACATAAAGTTAATGCGTTGAAATTGAGGGAAAGCATAGTTGGTAATTAAATGTTTTTTAATATACAATAATCAGTTTGCTCATTTTCTGTTAAAAAGCAACATTTCAGAAATATCAATTATAAAAGGGTAATATATAACTGCATCAATCATCATATATTGAAGCATTGTTAGAAATGTTAGTCTTAAGCAGAGTATGACTTTTTTTTTTTTTTTCTGTTTCACCTTTGTGTGTTGCTATATGGTTGTGGACTTTCCTTACCACTCAATCACATACTAAGCAGAGGGAAAGAGAAGTGCAAACTGAGTTTTATTTCATGCTTTTCAGATGATAAAAGACAAATATTCATCTGATCTCCCACACAAGAGAGTCCCACAGTCAACTATCCCTTCACCAAAAACTCCTATCTTCCTCTGTAGTCATCTTGCCTCCTCAAGCTGAAAAATTCTGCTGAAAATCTCTTGGCTAAACATTGAACACAGTTGAGGAAGTGAATCGTGGGGAATTTGGGAGGAAAGCCTTCTGGGAATTAAAAATTCAGCTCATTTCTGAAACAGGCTTCTAGTAAGCCCCAGAAAAAAGGTGTTTCTTCAACTCCTTATAATTTATTTTTTTTTTTATAGAATTTGCAAATGTGCCAGAAAGCCTCTAGCAAACTTCTCCCATGCTTCTACAACCTTTTTCCAAAAAATTAAACATTATTTTTTTTCCTTCAGAAACAAACAAAAAAATCCAACACAGTATTAAGAAATATTCTAGACAATCCTTTGCTCTCCACCAGGGATAGTACTTTGGAATCAACAGCTAATTTTTTTTTCCAGGTATCTGGCCCATTCTGCAACTTTATGTACTTTCAGACAACAGATATTTATCCCCCATCATTTTATTTTTCTTTCTGGACTGAACAAGGCAAGGGCCTCCAGTTTTACCTTATTAAATAGAGACTGCATTTCTCTATTCACCCTAATAACTCTTCTTTGTACTCATTTACAGTTTGATTTTTTTTCTTGAATATGATAAAACAGATTTACAGGAGACACTTCATTATTATTATTTTTTTTTTAAAGGAAGAGCTGTGATAAACTTTTCTAAAGCTAATACATATTCATGGCCATTACATACTGGCTACTACAATCTAGCCACTAAAATCACAAACCCTTAACCCATTTGTTAACATTTCATAGCTTTATTAAAAAGCTGTAATTTTTTTTGCAACCCATCATTCAGCCAGGTCGGCAATGAAAGTGAGCCACAGTGCAATAATTAATATTGACTTTTACTAAAGACTTTTGGTCTTTAAATTGTCTGGCTAGGTTCATGGAAAAAGAGGAGGAATACATCTCTGAACAACTCGATGCACTTATCAACAAACTCAAGCAGACATTGCTTCAGAAACTAGAGGAAAACATAAAGGTAGAGCCAACACACTCCACCAAATACATGCCAACCATGTTGCTTAAAGGAGGGTGCAGCACTCAGATCTCCAAGGTTCCTCTGAAAAAAGTAGCTTTTAAACTATTTCTGAAGATAGTATCCAAGATAACGTGTGGACAAAAGACTTTTTCAGAGGCAACATGTTACACTTCTTGCCCGTTTGCAACGGCAGACATCCTCCCGAAGTGTGTGATAAGGTGAGATCCTCGTATTAAAAAAGACAACGGTAACTACCAAGAATTACGGAGGGAAAGCAAAGGTTAATATCACTTCCTTCCAAGTATTTCAGCCCTGGATGAAGACTAATTGTTTACAACAGTGAAGTAGTAGTTATCCTTAATAAAACCATTAAGATTTTAAATGGAAAATTCTACAGTTTATGCATTTCAGTCTGCATTGTGAGGTCTTGGTCAAAAGATTAAAAATCAGGTATTTCCTGTGCATTGTAAGCACTCTTAGAAATTACATAGATACCTAAGCTTGCACTGTTTGTATGATGACTGAAATGACAATTTAAAAAGCAGTTGTTTGCTTACTATACTATAGCAATCATGAAAAGAAACATTTCTCTAACAAATTCCATCTGTTTTGACTCAGGATGTTCTGGAAAGATACAGAACAACAGTATGAAGTGGAAACAACCACTGGACCTGTACAGGGGTGACGAAACCATTCTTCCCAGCCATCCATTTTAATAAAAGCAATGGAATGCATTTGATTTTAGTCCCATTATGGAATAAATCCACTATTTTGAAACCTCAAAGCACCATGAAACGAATCTGTCACATTCTCAAGGCCTCTCTAGTATATAGCACTTTTGGAAAGCTGGTCCTTAAGTCTTGCCTTAAAGAGACAGCTTGTTAAAATAGAAAACTGTGACACATGATAACCAATAATACTCCAGAGAGAATTTTGCATGCATTTGCATAACTTTTCTCCCTTTAAAGGCAATAATGCAAACATGAACCAGATCCCTTGTTACTTACAGACTTTAAAACAATCAGTATACATTTGTTTTTGACTTTTGCTCAATTAGCCTCATCTCCCACAAAACCTTTTGTAATAATCAGTATTTACTATCATGACACATATGGGCACGAGCAGAACTAATCATCCACAGGCTGTCCCTGCTGCTGAGCTGAACAAACAAGCTGTTCAAGAGTTCTTGCTGCAAATGTTTCGGCTTTGTATATCAGTAAGAATCTAATGGAACATTTTCCCTTCTCTTTTATAGAGACACAACTGAGATCCGCAAACTAATTTCTGGATGTCACCAAAAAAAAAAAAAACAACAAAAAAACCCTGGTTCAACTGGATATAGTTTGTTCAGAGACGTGTGTACAAGCAGACAGTAATAAACCAGCATGCCAGTACAACTGAAGGTTTAATCTATAGAATTAATAATATGTGTTCTGGTTCCTGCACCTGTGACAGATGGTCAACAGAGAAGAAAGCTATCCCTATCAGCACTGCCGAGTTTTGAAATCCCAGTGCACAAACCACAGATGGCATTGGCAGAACTGTTCAAAGAATTAGACATCCAAAAATAGACTTTTCCTTTTCTCCATTGCACTCCTAAAATGTGTTTGCACTATTTGCAACCTACCTAAAAGCAAACACAACCTGGAGTTAAAACACCTCGTCAATTTTCATTAATATAAGTGTTGGATGGTAGGTCAGGGGCATGTTAATCCAATAGATTAATCAATTTTTTTTTTTTACATTTCAGTGCTCAGAATTTCCATTGACCATGGGAAATGATTGCAGCTCACAGAGCCTGAACATCTTTGTGTGGCTTACAAGTAATCACGGTACTGCTTTCAACTCCAGGCAAACGATCAGGCTTGGAAATACAAGAGTTACTGGAAAATGTTGCCATATGTGAGCTGATACAGGTTTCTTGACCAAATTCTGAAGCTATGAATGCTACAGAAATGTTTGGAGGGTTTCAACTGATTTCTCTTTTTCATCTGTGTGTCTGAGTCTGAACCTCTAACTCCCTACACAGACCTGCCAAATCAAGCCCGGGATCTACATTTGTACAGGTAAGTAAAAAAAGGTACAGGACTGTTCTCAGACCCCAAAGGCAAGCAGCAGGCAGGCCTGCGTCAACATGATTAAACTCTCACCTCCTCAGAGCAGTCGTGTTCACACTGCTTCCTTAGAACAACCCCAGGCTAACGTTATCCACAAAACCGTGCCTATTAACATGCTACAAATTGAGCAATATGGATACTTACAAGCCAGTGCTTAAGCCTTAATTATAACCATAGATGTGAAACACATATGTAGAAGCCAGATTCTTTAGACCACAAAACAGCTAACCTCCTTGCAAGTACATTTCACTCTTCCTGCTAGGTGGAGTACCAGCCCCAGCAAACAAAGCTTTTTCCCTGGGAGCTTGGAGAAAAAGAGAAAGGAGGCCAAGCCCTGCTTCCAGACCGCAAATCCAGAATTTCAAAGCCATCCCCTCTGTCCTTCACTGAAGGATGCGTCTGTGAAGCCCTGCTTTTCCCTTGGCCATGAGCCCA
Organism: Stercorarius parasiticus; assembly: GCA_013396915.1. Lineage (NCBI taxonomy): Eukaryota > Metazoa > Chordata > Aves > Charadriiformes > Stercorariidae > Stercorarius > Stercorarius parasiticus. The sequence goes on along the minus strand of VWZL01002319.1, from coordinate 224,423 downwards.
GGCTCTCTGAGCTCCTACTAGTACATGACCTCTTATAACACGTCATTGTCTGCAAGGTCTGTCTCCTCTGACACCAAAAAAATAACCAGGCACTCAAATGACTGCAAACTACATTACCCTTTGATAGCACCACGGAGGCTGCTGATGTCCTTCAGAAGTCAATAGGCTGTAAGGTACATGATGCATCACCTGGGCCCAGCTCAACTCCCCTTTCATCCAAGTCTTCACCTGGACCCACTTATCAGCTAGTTGAACACTAGATGGAAGCAATCAGATGCTACCATCACAATACACCTCTTTACAAAGACAGAAGAGAAACATTAAACTGGCAACAGCTCTTCTTATTTACCCACATTTAGACCAGGCTGATGGTAACAGTTTACAACTAGAATTTTTAGCAGTTGTTGGCCTGTTGTGTCCCATTCTCACTGTGATTTAAAATAAGTAAGGAATAAATGTTATTGTTATTCTACCACTTTTGCTTGCTATTTTGTCAGAAAAAAAAAAAAGCCAAGAGTTAAGAGGACAGAAAAAGTGAAATACATTCTAGTGACGATTATTCAAACATAAGGTTAATATCACTGGCAACATAACTAGCAGAGTGTTGTTATGCTCAGTTCAATATTTAGCTGCCAGGTTTCCCGTCACAGAGAGCATAAACAACTGCAGCACCATTTGGGCCTTCTATTATTTTTACAGTAGTTACAATAAAGTGCTTATTATTATAATATCTGTTTGTCAATATCTCAGAAAGGTTATATCAAAGAACATGTACAGAGACTAGAGCTTCTGTGTTTACTTTTTTTTTTACTGTCAATATTTGTTGGTCTTGAAGAAACCTAAGCAGGTTTACAGCTCTACTGTTGTTACTACAGTTTCTTTTTATGGGGCTCTTGGTGAAATTGGACAGGGGTAAGACCTTCCCATAATTTCAATTCCAGTCTATATCTCAAATTAAACTTCTTAACATGGGGGAAAAGGAATCACAGGGCGTTCCCGGAGTTGCTTTTAGAACTGATGGGACAATGAGAACAACAAAATACCTGTAGAGCTGAGCCCAATGGTTTTCTTCAGCTGTAGGTGCATGAACAACTGATGGTAGTGCTAACTGGGTCTGGAAGGCCAGCTCATTCCCCCTCACAATCAACGCGAGAATCGTCTCAGATTTTCTAAGCTCCTGAGTCATAATGTTAGGAGGAAAAAGCCAGTTCAATCAAAAGTAAAGATAAAGAATTTAAATCCCACGGGACAAATTAAAAAGCTCAGTATTTACTGATTATTTTTTTTTAAATAATGCCATGCCTCCTAAATCAACCATATATTTAACTGAGTTTATCTTCATGAGCTGCAAATTTATAATATTCGTGATTTTCTTATTTTTCATTCTCACCTGGACAAGCCAGCCAGTTTAATGAAATATTTCCTCTAAACTGATTTCTGTGGGTTTATATTGGCAAAGGCTTTGCCATGGTCTTTATTTCATGCCTTTCTTATCACTGGTAAGAATGTTGTTTAGTTTTGTTCAGTAGTCTTTGGTCCAAGTTCTAGCCAGGCTAAAGATGGAATAGCTGCTAAAACCAAGTACACGGAGCCCAGCATGGCCACAGAGCAAGGTTCATAATATTTTGACACAAAATCTTGGAAAAAAAATCCCCAAATTTTCATCCTTCAAGAAATTTTTAGTGACAGGGCTGTAAAGTGAATTACAATAAATTTTTAGTATCTAATTAGAAAATTATTACTTCAAAACAACCACACATTCCTAGCTCCTTATAAATGGTGTGTTCCCTTGACCCACGACAAGAGTTTGAGTGTAAAAAGAGAAATTATTGCAAACACAGATCTAATAAAAGATCCTAGTGGCAGGAGTATCCCATCAAAAGTGCTGATGTTAGAAGATCAAACACAGCCAAGTTCCTATGAGTTTCAGGAACGCAGCCAGAGATGTAAGCCTGTGTCAGTAGGGAAATGGGTACTTAATGGTGGCTTCACTGTAGAAACAGCATTTCTCCCAAGTAGATTTAACAAGTGCTTTTTGCGTCCTTCAGACATGAAAGAAAGAAGAAGAGGGGAAACTGCATGCAGGTGTAGAAAAGACTGATTTAACAACCAAAAAAAAAAGGCAAAAAATGAGTTTAGCTTTTAGGCTCTAAGTGGAGTGGTCTAAACCTATTGCCTCTGTGAGATCAGCTTTTGCTCCTCTACAGAGAGCAAAGAGAAGAGAGTGGGAGGGAAAAGGTCTCCCTCAGCTCAGGGAGGCTCTTCAGCCCCCTGAACGGTCAGTGAGGTGGCTGTAAATGTAGCTTGGAGCAGGGAACTGATTTAGGTTCATTACTGGAAGTGAGAGAAGGAATGGGGACGGAGAGAGGGAGACCATGGGTTTGAGAGTGTCAGGGCATGTATGCCTGTGTCTCTTTCCTCCATCAGTCATAAAAGAAGCCTCCAGAGATTAAGATGAGGTCAGTTGCTGCTAATAGTTTTGCTTACCCTCACAATCCCAGTCTTCATTCAGCTCATATGAATTCATTTTTCTGTACATCCAAATCTTCCACTGTGGACAGCAGTTTACTGTCCCTGTGACACATAATCAATATGGAAAGGCAAAGTCACTGAGAGAAATAAGTTATTGGGAAAAGCAAGGGTCAATTACTTGTGATGCTTTGAACAACATAAAAAGCTATATTAGACAAAATAATGTGATTGTCACGGATTGTAAAAGAAACAGTGAAGCAGAAGAGGTCACCCTCAAACTTCTAATTTCAAATCCATTTATACATATATAAACAAATAAAATGCCTTTTAATATATGAGCTAACAGATAATATTTCCTTTAAGAGAAGAACAAAGCTGCAAAAGCCTATTGCCTACCTGTATGGTCTCCATCACATATAAATAAGAAGATAAAATGCACTCTATTAAATGGCAGCCTTTGACTGTAACTAACAAATGCTTGATCATCAAAACATTAAAAAAACATCAGCTACTAAAGACAATCTTAGCTGAAATGGACACGTCTGAAGTTACAACACTGCTCACAAAACAAATCAATGCACCTGAAGATTTGCAGCTGGGCTAATGCAACTACAAAAGAGGCTGGATGAAAAAAAAAAAAAAAAGAAAAGTCATTAACTACTGCTTTATTTCACAAAGCCTAGATATGCACTCTCCCACAGGATGCTAAGAAACATTTACAGCATCATCTTGACAAACAATCAGCCCCATATTAGGTGGCAGGCTTACGGTATACAATGACAACAAATCATTTACCTATTCCGGGGCATCTAATGAATGAGAGTAGAGGGAAGGGGAACTTCAATAAAACTAACATCACAAATAGGCACTAAACAAAAATTCAGAAAACAGAAATAATAAAAGACAGCTGAACGTCCACTCACTTCAAAAATCCAAATTAAAACCAGCAAGAAACAGCCACTTAAGAGACTAGGGATTTGTTTCCTAGCTGACAATTAATTTACAGTCCTTCTGCCTACCTAAGAGTTGGGTTTCCATACTGAATTTCACCCCAGCCCCCTTAGTATAACCAAACTAATACAGAATCATGACTTAACAATAAACCTCTCAAATTTTATCTTCATCATTACGCTAAGGAAAGCATTTTTCATCTGTAGTTCACTTTGTTTAGTTACGCTTGCACGTTAACCTGTGTCATTTGGTTATTCATAGAGTGAATGGAAACCTTCCACAGAGGGAGGCAGCAGACTTGGAAAAATCTGTGTTTGTTATAATTAAATTACATCATGGAAACACTCTATGAAAAAATGTTACTTTTTAACCAGCTTTTTAAAAGCAGTAATTCTGGGACGGTTTTATAAGGTTTTCTCTGCCAGCTAAGTAGTTTACTTTATTTCTGTTTTTATTTAAAACTTGTCTGACATCTTGAAATCACAAGTCTTTGACAATGAAACCTTCTTTTAATCTGATCATTGATTCAAAACACATCAACCACCAGAAAATGTTTTTTTCAAAAAAATATCAAAAACGAAACTATAAAATAAATATTCATCCTCACATGAAACTTCTTGATAAAATACATATAGCTAAGATGTAAAAAAACAGATTTCAAAGTAACCTTCAGGCAACGAAGGTAACCTTTCTGTCTCAGAAAAGACCAAAACATTTGACCACAAAGTATCATTTACATGTGAGAACACATTCGAAGGGTGTTTTTGAAAAAATTTCTGTACTTCCTGCAATTTAAATATTTCATTAAGTAGTGTTGTATTCATACACCAATATAGTTATTTGCTGCTGCTTTTGTATACTACTACTTTATCTAGATTATTTTACCACCTGTAATAACAAAAGTAACAACTCTGTATGGACTATAAGTTATGTCATCTATATGTCATTTTCTCATTAAAACTGACTGAACAGCTGTTTACCCCACCCAGCAGATTAAACAAACTAGTATGAAGGTTACGGGAGAAAAATACTAATGAATTAACAATTGTATGTATTCTTAAAACAGTTTAGCCCAGATTCATAAGAAATATTAATGGATATTATCAATACTACCTCTAATAATCAAACAACCCTTTGAACTGATAGTGCCACACTCAACATAGGAATATCTAAATTGATTGTTAATTGGTCCCTGAACCCCCAGTTTTCAGTTAAATTAACACAGCTGAATTTATATATTAATGTAAGGCAAAGCTGTCTTGCCTTAAAACCAGGGCATAGTATTTGCAGTAGTTCAAGAGCCCGAGGCTCAGCAGAAGTCACCTATTCAGAGGGATGGGTTGCCCAATGGGAGTGATAATGCCTGATGAGAGCACTGGGAAGTATGGGGCCATGGGCAATGGCCGGTGGCCAGACTCATGCAGTTTACAGAGACAGTATTTCCCACTATCGCTGCTGGAGACAAAGCACTGTGGTAGGCACCACTGCTCTGACTCAGCTGGCATTTCTAGAATTTTCATAATGAAAATTTGTTGCCCCTGCTATTACAGCCCAGTTCCCATGCCACCACATGCCTGCAAGGATCTAAGCATGCATTTATAAATTTAATTGTTAAACAGATTGAACGGTTTGATTCAAACTGGCATCCTCTTAAAATTGAAAATTCCCCAGCATGTCATTTTTGATGTCCAAATAAACATATATATTTACAGCATAGTTTGTGTTTTCCTGAAAATACAGAGGATTAATAAGTAACATAAGTGTAATTTTAAATGACAGATCTTTATCAGTGGTTCACAGATACTGTGTGTATTTCAAGAGAAAGTCAATATGGAAAAAAAATTCTGGTTTTCTAATAAAACAATGCATTTCATAGCTGGTAAAATTAATTCAATTTGCCGGAAAAGCTTCAGGGGAAAAAAGCCTGCAAAATGTGGTCAGATAATTACTATAATTCTGTGGTTCTCAGATTATTCAAAATTAATCTCTCTTTTCTCCTCCCAAGAGGCCAAACTAAAAAAAAAAATCTGGTCACATAGAGAGCACTATAGCATTTTTTGGAAGACCACAACAATTTAGTTGTTTAAACTAGTTTGTCAGAAACATAGAAACAATGTTGTAGTGTCAGGGATATGCATGAGACATGCACTTGAGACATGCACAACCTTCCAAAGAGCTGCAATGTATTTATAACAGACGGATACTTAACCTAATTTAGTAATTTACATAAAACCCTCAAGATATTATTTCATTATAGAATTGTTTTCTTTCACTTTTCAAGGGGTGTATATACCTGTAATATCTACCTCTCCTACTAGCTTTTCAGAGCAGGAATAAAATTTTTGTTCCGATTTGTTCAGTGCTTAGGACTAGGAGGTCAATATGTGACAGGATTTCTAGCTAATACTAGCTAATCTCATCTAATTTGAGGTCCAACCACTTGCTAGGATCTCTAAATGTCAGTCATCATTTAAGCGAAATCCCCTGTAACATAAAGCCAGAAATATTGCTTGCATTAGTAAAGCTGAAGGTCCTGCTTTATTTAATAAGGAAATGGAAAGTTCAGGGCTTAAGAAAGATAGCCTTTTCTCATCTACAATGATGGGATGTAAGACAAGAATAGTGAATGACTTAACTGTCCATTGTTTGTCTTAATGCTGCACAAAAATTTGGCATAGCAAGTAAAAAATACTTATGGCCTGTTGATGTGCTTTTAATAAAGTAGAACTGGTTTATGATATTAATTCTCTTACCTCCGTGTCCTATTTCCAAGGAAAGGCAACATATTTATATGAATAAATGAAAATTCTATTAAAATTATGCCAAGAATTCTAGTATGTTTGGTTTTGGTAGTTTTACTCTCTATCCTGTCTAAGGGCAGTAGACAAAGTACTGAACTCAGCCACTTCATTTCCTATGCTGCTGCAGGCTGAGCTTGCCTTAGATTTCATTGTGGAACAGATCAAAGGAAGGGACCAGAATTTACAAGTTTGAATAGCCAAAAGAAAGAAAAATAAAGCTGTTTAGGCACTCTGTGGTGCCTCTCATCAGGTCTCGTGTGTAGATCAAGATTTCTCAAGAGTTCTCTGAATCATCTTTTTCCACTACCAATAATGCTTTTCCATGAGCCCTGTGTATACGTACAGAGGCCCTGGGAAGTGAAGACTGAGGCAAAGGTGGCACTGACTACCTCAGCCTTATCTTCACACGATGTCACTAAATCACTCTCAACACTCAGTAGTAGGCCTACATTTTCCTTTTCTATTCTTTTACTGCTAATGTAGCAGTGCAAGCTCTTCATGTTAAATCCCTTGCAAGTATCATCTCCAGCTGAGCTTGGCTTTCCTGACACCATTCCTGCATGCCCAGGCAATATGTTGTTACAGTGCTACTTGTAGAATGCCCTCACTTCCACCTCCTGCGTACAGCCTATTTGCATTACAGCTGAGCTATGAGTTCCCAGCTTAGCCGTTTTGTAAGTCTACTTATTTCCCTCAGTACTGAGATGGACAATTCTTGCACTAGGATGACATTGTCCTTAAAGACTTGCCACCTGTTCTAAGCTCCTTTGCTCCCATCAGGTCCCACCTATCAGTTCCTGAAAAGCTGAAATCTGGTCTCCAGAATCCTAGGGTCTGTACTGTGTTACTTGCTTTCCTCACTCCCCTTAGCATCTTGTACTTCTTTACTCCCTAGCTGCTGCAGCCATGGCTCCCCCTGGTTCTCTCATGCCTAATCTGTTCTTCCTCTTTTGTGAGTAGCGACTACAGGAAAGCTCCACTCCTGGTTGGCCCATCTAGCACTTGTGTTAAGAAGTTGCCCCCGACACCCTTCAGAAACCTTCTGGATAACATAAGTCCAACTGTGTTGCCCTCTCAAGATGTGTCAGGGATAATCCCATAAGAACAAGGGTCTGTGATCTGGAGACTTCTTCAAGCTGCTTAAAGATGACTTTGCTCACTTGCTCACCTTGATCACCTTGGTCTGTAAAAACTTCTTACTACAATGTTGTGCTTGTTCTGTTCTCTAATCCTGACTCACAGACTCCCAACCTGTCCGAAGAGCTCCATGTATCTAAGCTGTGTGGCAAGCAGGTCGAGGGAAGTCATCCTCCCCCTCTACTCTGCCTTGGTGAGGCCGCACCTGGAGTACTGTGTCCAGTTCTGGGCTCCCTCATTCAAAAAGGACAGGGAACTGCTGGAGAGGGTACAGCAAAGGGTTATGAAGATGATTAGGGGACTGGAGCACCTCTCTTATGAAGAAAGGCTGAAGGATTTGGGTCTCTTCAGTCTGGAAAAAAGACGACTGAGGGAAGACCTTATCAACACTTATAAATACTTAAAGGGTGGGTGTCAGGAGGATGGGTTCAGGCTCTTTTCAGTGGTTCCTGGTGACAGGACAAGAGGTAATGGGCACAAACTTGAACACAGGAAGTTCCATCTAAACATGAGGAGGAACTTCTTTACTTTGAGGGTGGCAGAGCACTGGAACAGGCTGCCCAGAGAGGTGGTGGAGTCTCCATCTCTGGAGAAATTCAAGACCCGGACACATTCCTGTGCAACCTGCTCTAGGTGACCCTGCTCTGGCAGGGGGGTTGGATTAGATGATCTCCAGAGGTCCCTTTCAACCTCTATCATTCTGTGATTCTGTGATTATTTTTCAGAACGCATACAGCAAGAAAGCAGGAAACTTAGTTGATGACAAGGGAAAACTGACATGTAGCATTGCTAAGATACGTAGCAAAATGTCTCTCAAACTACAGATATACTCTCCTCATCCATGTAACTCCAAATGAGCCAAACTAAAGAAATACCAAAAAACGCCATTCACAGCTTTCTGTTAGTTTTGTTCATTCTACAAAGCACACAAATAAAATGGCATATAGGTAAGTGCTACTTACTGTCATTTTGCCTGTCAGATGTTTACCTGCAGACAGATACAGAGCATTGCTAAAAATAGCATGCATTTTGCAGGGAAGTAACACTTTAATCTGAAGGTTTAGTATTGCAAACTGAATCTGCATGTATTATGTATGAATCTGCTTTACCCTGCAAATAGTAGAGTTACATCATCAAAAGATAAGATGGCATTTTCATGTTTGATAAACCTCAGACTCTTCACTGGATTTAGGTCTATTCTCTCCAGGTAAGGCAATCCAGTTATTACCAGTTTTATTGAAATTAAAACACACTATTTCCAGAGTGATAGAGACACTATTAGTTTGTTCATTATTGCTCCTCCTCAATTGTGCAGGTCTTTCATATGTTTTTACACAGATATATATTATAATCTGTGATAACAAACTTGGAAGCATTGCCATCTTCAATTCCATTTCTTCTGCCTTTTATAAAGTAGCTGCGTCCACTGGTCAAGGGAGTGGTAGTGTTCAAATACTTTGTTTGCTGTATCATACACCATTCTAGACTGCTTTGGGGTGGCAGCCCCCACAATCAGCAGCTGTAGCACAGATCAGTCCCTCCTAATGCTGTTTGCAAAAAGCTATGGCAAATGACATGGAGCAAAATGCAAGCCAGTGAGCTGTCAGTGAGAAATATTCATCCACGTGCCCTGTCCAGGTGCACAGGTCAGTGATCCATGGTACCGTTCCTAAAAGGAACAGCAATGCGTAACTCCTATTCCCTTTTCCATCCATTAATAACTCCTAGGAAATGGTGTGAATAAAATAGGGGTTTGTGGATTAACTGAATCAATTGCAGTTAAAAGTCTGTCTTTTACTCAAATATTTTTTTTAGTTTTATAGTTGTGAAACCAGTTAAAGACTCGGGTCTGAACTGTTTACAGTGATGACTGGAAGCAAGGGGTGATTTTTAAGTTTCACAAACCGGTTTCATAATAAATTGCCTAAATCCCATTTTTTAAAATGGATGATTTTGAAAATTGTGAAAGATGAGTTTCCACCTCTTATTTCAAACATTCAGTTCTCCAGTCCAGGCTGAAATATATGTCCTGGTCCCAATACCTTGAAAGGACAAAGCCTTTAAAACAGTCTAGTTCTTCATGGTAGTTTAAAGACATACATTTGGACTCTTTTTCTCCTACATCTAGTTTAAGGTTACCCTTCCACTAGAAAGCTTCCTGACAAAAGCACTAATTACAGATCCTTTCTTGCTTACAAGTTTATTAATTCTGGGAAATCTTAAACCACTGGGGTATCATAGTCCTCCAAATATGCCACAAACTAAGTAATGACACATCTATTATGATACAGGCATCCCATGTGTTTGAAAAGAGAATGTAAACATTCAGATAAAATGAATCAGAGTTATCTTCCTAAGAGAAAAAGGTATCAATCATCATTCATAAAACTTTAACAATAATTCTTAATGAAACCCTTTAATCCAAGCATATAATTACTTGACTTGATGTAAACGAAAAATGTTTAACAATATGAAGAATAAAGATTGTAACAGTGAAAAATTTTACCAAATGCTTTCAAAATAAACTAGCTTCTTAACAAATATTTGGCTTTTTTTATTCTTTTTAAAAAAGTTCATCTTAAAAGGGAGAGAGAGAGCAAGAACCAACTATAATAACAGTTTCTGGTTATAAAAGAGTTCCAAGTAAATAGAGCAACAACAACAACAAACTCTGGGAGAAAACAAGTTGGAGAAGAGTATTACACCTCAGCGGACATTTGCATTAATCAGCTGCGTATACTGCTGGGAGATTCTTGTGAAATCCTGTCCTGCACTAGTTACCTACATTAAAACCAGTAGTGAATGGGCACTGTGTGATGCTCATCTCAGTCCTTGGCTTCCAGGCATCCTCAGTGGGAGATTCCCTGAAGCACATTGCAACAGCCTAGAGGTCTTGGTTTCACTGGAAAAGAAAGATGATTATCTCGTCTAGTGGCGAACAGCCTAAATTCCTTCCCACATGGAAATGACCTGGAAACACTCAGGGACTGGTATTTCTATCCCATCATGTGGCCCCATCCCAGAGCGCTCTAGTTCTCAATACATCTCCTAGCCTATCTGAATTTAAAAAAAAACAAACAAAAAATTCTTCTGGTTAGTTAGTAATTTAATTCATTGTGTATTACAGTGTGTAAAGCTTGGTGATGCTGAAGAACTTACATTTCATAGAAACTTTCCATAGAATAGTTTTTCTGTAAAAAAGTAGAGAGTAAAATAAGTATAATTCCTCTATCAAGAGAGTGGTCAATCTTCCTAGCAGCTGGAGCTGGAAAAGTTTTGCTTCTTTCCTTTTCTGCCAATAAGGAGAAAGTGCAACACTGATCATGTACCTTCAGGCATTGTTTTGTCTCCTTGGGAACAATTTCTTGTGGAAGCTCTTGAATTTAAGGTTCCATCCTGATGAAAGAAAATAGAACTTCCAAGCTTTCATGGAACAGATTTCACTTGTAAAGAAATTTTAAGGGAAGTAATGGTAATAATTCAAATTTTAACAAATTTAAATCTTTCAAAGAACCGAGTTTTATTCATAACCTTATTACATCTATGTAACTCATTTGCCTTCAGTAAAGCATGCAATTTCTGATCTAGACAGCTAAGTAGGATAAGAACATGAGGCCTTCTAAGCTCTCCCTCATATTTTTTTTTCTGATTTAGAGAGCTCTATACAGACTTCATTGGCTCTGAAAATATTCAGTTCTTCATAAAAATGGATTTTATGCATAAGCTTCCTTTGTTAGCCATCTATCTTTAATGTCTTCCAGTTTTCAAAATCTGAAACAACATTATGCTGAACTACCCTGGGAACAAATGAACACCTCCTACTGAGTTATATAAAACTTTCTTTTGGTAAGGAGAAATGCAACTGATAATGAAGTAAATGAAAGCTTAATTGATGCTTAATAATTTGGAGACATCGGTGCTAAATAATTATGCAAGGAAGAAAATGTTTTGGTTTTTTATGCTAACATACAATAATTGGAGAGATTTATGGTATTATACAGGCATTACACAGGCATTGAACCAGTTCTGAAAACACTTGTAGCATGAAATACAAATAGCCTAAAGACTGAAATATGCTTGTAAGACAATTACTTTAGCTTTTAAACAATCCAATATGATTTTGCTTAAGCATTAATGTCTGAAAAGGAGCATATATTACATTTGGTTTTGTGCTTTAAACACAAGTGTTTCTGTCACTTTTATTTTACATCTGTAGGAAAGACGCTAAGTTTGGCGAAAATATCTGCTCTTTTAGTGTAAATGATGGATATAATGTGATTACTTCACTCAAAGCTTGAATCATGAAAGGACCTTTGTCTGATACAGCTTCACAGAAGTGAGTCAAGGTGCATATTATATGCATGATCAAAAAGCAGCAAGTCTGACATTTGAAGGTCAGATCAGAGAGGGCAATAACAGAAAGGAAATTACTATGCATTATTTTACCATAGAAGGGAGTAATAAAGGTTATATGAGAACAAAACTTTTAACAAGATTCATGATAAACTGTTATAATACAAAAAAAAATAAATTTCGGCACCCTAAGCTGATGCCATTTCTATATTGCCTTATATTTAAAATGAATCTCATGTAATGTTCACAGAAGGTGTGTATTATATATATTAATAGAATGTAAAGCACTGGGGAATGTGAAAATCTGCATGGGCCACCTTTCAGTGCTTAGATTGTACTTTGGGATTTTTTTTTATGCCTGACTACAATACAACATGTAGATTTTGCTGTTGTCTCTGACAAAAATAGCATAAGCAAACAATCTGATAAAAGCAGTTTTTAAAGGAACCTCAGAAAGGGGACTCATAAAATATGTAGCTTTACCCTGGGAATACTCTGTGTGAATTATTTAACCGTGCAATGAACTGGATAAGCCATAAGTCAAGACAGGGCACTGCAATTAATTTACTCTCTGTTCCTTATTTTGTGATGACAAATGGCAGACTGGAAAGGGTATGTATTGAGAACCCAATTAGAGAATAGTTGCTGATGTGAAAACCATGGAAAAAAAGGAATCTGAACTTGACCTTGGCAGAGGCATGGCTCTTGGAAAGAAAAGGTAAGTAGCTCTGTGACAGATTACCCTGTAGTTGCCATACTCAAGCACATGAACCACCTTGCTCAGGTTTACATACCTGCACTAGGCCATACTGATACAGAGAGCTATATCAGAAGCTTCACAGGTGAAGAGCAAACCAAGATGGTTCTGATACACGAAACTTGACAGGGAATTGTAAATAGTGAGCTGCATGCTAAAATTTCAAGCAGGACAATGTCAGGCAGAAAAAATTCACAGTTATGTCAAGCCACAGAGGAGGTCAGTATGCTGCAAACAGGACTGGTCAAAATATTTATACTGAAATGTTGATAAAACACAGTTTTTAGAAATTAAATCTGGAGTTGATTAAAAAAATGGAACACTAGGGAAAAATCCCTAATTTAATTCTGGGATGAAGGGAAGTAGGGAGGGTTTTGTCAAAACATTTAATATCCTTCCTCTTGCTCTTTATTTTGTTGCTGAGTTCTAGTTTCAGTCCCTGCTGGGGTGGTCCTAACTATAGCAAGAGCCTTCTAATGTCTGATCTCAACAACTTTGTGTCACAAGTATACACTTATATAAAAAGTCTGCATGGTGATATTAAACCATACTAGGGTGCACATGGGAGCAAGAGATAATATAGGGTCTTCATCTCACCATCTCCTTTTGAATGCCACTTTATCAAAGCCCTGAACTGTGATATGCAAACCTTTTTTCTTAAAATAAGGGGTTTGAATCTCTACTGATAATTTTTACTTCTCTCTTTTACTCCACACAGCAACACGCTTATATGTTAAGGAACCACAAAGACTTACCTAAACAAATAATTGCTCATGAAGTGCCGAACAATGAAGTAAGTTTCCTTCATCCTTATCTATGTTGCTTATGGTCTGTGTTTGAGGATGTATATAAGCTTTCTTAAGTGAGTAAAAAAGACCTCACCTTTCTTAAAAACTCAACAAACCTTTTATATAATTTATGATTGAAATATATTCAGTAAGCACTTTCTTTTCTGATGAATGTGACAGTTAACAGAAACAAGTTTTTAAAGACTTTCTTACACTGTGCTATGTTTCTTAGTGAGTCAACTAGGCTTTCAGAGGGTGAAATACCATTTCTTTAAAAAGTTAAATTTAAGATGAAGTTCTGTTGACTACTGAGAATAAACTTTTAAAAATTATTTAACCGAAGCTAACTCCTTATGCATGCTTCTTGCATGATGTGGCAACATAATATTACTCCCAGAAATAACAGAAAACATTGAAGACATTGGGTATGCTTGATAGCTTTAAAATGCTTCTTCTCAGATTTAACGTTTAAAAGCATTACTGTAACCTGCAAGCGTGCTACTAAAACATATCTTGCAGTCGTGAATTTTCCTATCAATAAGATGTTAAATCCAAAGGACAATTACGAAAATGGATATGACATTATTTAAATCAACTAAGTGGAAAATTCCAACCAGTGGACATACTAAGACAAATAGAAAGTTTTTTTTAAAAAAAATCTGCAGATTTAAAGCAGAGATTGAAGTAGTGAAAACCTAGACACTAAAAAATATATTGTGAATATTACTGCCAGAATAATTCAAGACAATCTATGTTTTTAGTTCAGCTGACACATCAGGTCCAGAAATCATCATGCTGGCTTTTCTCTTACTATTTTATTCTCTCTTCCCCATTTCTAGCATCACTCCATCACTCTTGCCCCTGCCACTAGGCGCTAAACACAGATCATATAATACAGGGCTTTGGATTTTTACTAGCTTCAGTAAGGTTTGGTAGGCAATTCCCTTGAGCATCTTAGTGAGCTTCTCTGTCCACATGGTGGATTTGATTCTTCAGGTGGTGATGTGATACTTGTGTGGCTTTTTGTTGGGTCCGTATTTGCAGAGAAGGTAATTCCAAAGTAGGTAGCCAGAAGAGAGAAACATCCTGATTCCATTGTGGTCTCAAATCATACTATAAAACTGTAATTTCTGGTGAGGCAGTTTTTGTGCCTGTTCATGCAAAAGTGGCTTATGACCCATAAATATCACAGTAGCATTTTAGTGTAAAGATGATGGGGAAGATTTTCATAAGCTATTACCTCCTGATCATAATTAAGTTCAGTTTAAGTCCCTTTGTACAGGACTGTTTCCCTCAGAATGGAACTTTTTGATGAAATTCTAAAAGCCTACCTATTCAATACCAACACTTAAATATCTGAGTACAAACAAAGCTGTCACACAGCAACCTAAGTGGAGGCATTGAGTGCTATAATTAACTTGCTGTGGGAAGTGCACAGGTGAAAACAAAAAGCTCAGTGATTCACAGTGGTTACCGAAAACATAATATAAAAAGTCATTTCTGTGGCATGGAACACAATTTTTTAAGTGTTCAGCTCCCACTAGTATTCATTTACAACTGGAAGCTCGACTTTCCTAGGGCTTTGGATAGATCTGACCATGCTGTCTTCAAATCAAGGCCCAAAGTTTGGCTATATTTTTTGAAATAAAAGCTGTAAAATTTTTTTTTCAGCGTTCATCAAATACACCCAGAGCAGGTGTAGAAAGTTAATGAAGTTACTTAGATGTCTATGTTTGTGAGAGCAGATATTGCTTGCTGCTCATACTTGGAAAAACACAAGTTTTTATCCCAGGAAATAGGATTTTTTTATTTTTATTTTTTTTAAAGAGTGTCTCCTAAAACTACAGTCCATGAAAAAACCTGGCAAATAGTAATCCAAAGAGACTGGGCACTATATTGGTGCATTATGCACACCAACTGGTGGATTTGTTCAGTTATAAAGAACCTTTCCAGGAATAAACAGTAGGAGACATACCATCTTTATGTTCTTGAGCTTTCCCAAAGATATTTTTAATCCAGTGAGGTGTAAATTTGATGATCCTTTGTCAGGTACTACATAGTTTGCTTTGAGGCAACCAAATACTGTCAATATCCTAAGTTCAAGTCTACAGTTAGCTTTATAAATATACGCAGAAAGCACCAGGCTAGATGTTAAATGGAGGCATCCATCACTGCTGACCTTCTGAAACAACAGTATTCTGAAACAGCTGTCATAATAGAGAATGTTGTCACCAGTTTCCCAGACTAATTCTAGCTTATATTTCTGTACTATCTCACATTCTCACCATTATTTTCCCCTAGGTGATATCTCACTTGGCAAACAGGCTTAAGAGATAAGTAAAGGTGAAAGATTTCAAGCCCTGGGAGATGGCCTTAAAACATTTGCTTTCCTACCTATGAATCAGTATAAAAATGTTGCATATCTCCTTTCTCTTTTGACACTATAAATCAAGTCAACAGAGAGAAAATGAGCCAGACAGCTGCAAAGGGAAAAACTTAGGAAAAGAGAAGGTTACTTAGTAGCATTGCAGAAAGCTGATGCCTTGAATGTGAGCAAGCTAAAATGGAAGGAGTTTAAATCTTGAAGTCAGTCTTTAGACTAAATTCGTATTGACTTGGGGATTTATTCTAGACAAGGAGATTTGAATTTTGACCAAAAATATTTTAGAGAGGGTTAAAAGATCATCCTTGAAAGAACAGCAGAATGTGAAGTGAAATATATTCAGAAGTCCATGGAAATCAGATGGCATTTCAGGGCCAGGCATATGTCAAGGTGGTTTATAACCTTAGGACCTCATGAAAGTTGAGCTTGTATTGAATATAGAAATGTTTTTCCTGCTTTTTATTTGTTTTAGCAGCAATGCAAACACGTTAATATCACATGCTAACTCATGATATAAATCAACTTTCTGCACTGCATATAATCAATTCAAGAAGCTATATTTGAATGATCCTCAATAACTGCGTTTGCGTCAAGACAGCACACTATAAAGAAATCAGACATGTATTTTACCCACCTGCTGCAGTGCTTGCCATCCTACCATATAGTTTTTCAGCTCTCATGATTGAACTATTCAGTTTTTAATGGCAATGATTTGAAACACGACATTTTTAACACTTTGAAGGAAATCACTTTTTCTTCATCTATGATGATGAGTTTCAAGAGTAGCTGTGAAATATTCCACAAATTTTGTCTGCTTCACACTGAGCAGTATCTGTGGATGGCAACATAATAAGCAAACACACAGGAATATTCCCAACTATTCCGGGCTCTGCTTCTGACTTACATGATCTAGTAAGTTAAATGATGTGTTGCCTCTCTATCTTGCTTTGCTTTGTAACCAGAGAATTCCTAATTTAAATAGCTTTGACTGGTACTAACAACATGCACTGAACAATACTTTACCCATGAAGAAAACAAATATACTTTTCCCTCCCTTGCAATTTTATTTTTGCACTCTTACTAAAGATATATGATAACAAATATGTAAACACATCTATATTTTCATTTCTTTGTAGCAAAAGTCTTCTTTGGTTACACCACATTTAATTACACAGACTCACTGATTAAAAGAAACCCTACTGTCTTTTTTCTGTCACTTTGATACATTACTCCAATTTCACCAGAAGATTTCTTCTGGCTTACACTTTTGGTTACTGTTTTCATAAATACCTTCCTTAGGCAATTCATTCTGTTAGAAACGCGTATGACATTGGAAAATCTTTTTCCCTTCAGACCAGAGTTGCTATGATTTATGGACCTGATCCTGCCCTGTAAAGCAGATTAAAAAGTCCTCTCTGAACTATATTCACCATAACGTTACTCCAGTTTTCTGCAGAAGTAACTCCATTACATGAAAACTCCTCGTGAAAAACCTCCTATAGTGAAGTAGGTGGAGTAAAAAAATGTCAAACCTTTTCACAGAATTATTGCCACTTTCTATGGCCCTTTTCTTTCCTTTTTGATGGATGTTCTTAATTTTTAGTTTTCATCTTGAGCAAATGACATTGTGTGCAGTGTGGATGTGCACTTTAAAAAGGACTAAACCAGTTCTTCCACTCCGGTGACACAAAAGTAGTTTTGCATACAATATTCTAGTTAAAAGTAAATTTTGGCTATAACAGAGATGTTTGCTCCCATTTTAAAATAAAAAAGAAAGAAAAAAAAAGAAATTAGATTTAACCTACTAAAAATCTCCTTTTTTTCCCATATCTTCAGATGGCTATGTCTTTTCTTCTGTTGCTTATTTTCTCCAGTTCTCATAGGATCACAGAATCAGAGAATAAATCAGGTTAGAAGGGACTTCAAGAGACCCTCACATCCAATCTTTTACCCAGAGTAGAGTCAACACTGAATTAGAGCACGTTGCCCAGGACTTTGTCTAGATAGGCTGCAAAAACCCCCAAGGACAGAGATTCTACAGTCTCCCTAGGCAACGCATTCCAATGCTTAATTACGCTCAAGGTGAGTAATTTTTTTTCCCCTTATTTCAAATCAGAACCTCACAGCCAGATTCCATTAATGATAATGTTTCCTTTTGTGAGGGGGAGTATTTCTTCTAGGAGCTCTGTACGTGGGCCACTCCATAATTCTTTTTTTTTTTTAATGTGCCATGCCCCAACACTGCAGACTAGTTTAGAGTTCAGGATTTAAAACAGAGTTATAATAGATGCAAGATGTAAACCAGCTCTTCAAAATAGCACAGAAATAGATGATAAACAAGCTGATGAATACTCCCAGGAGGCCCAGTGAATCCTCAGAGCTACATTCAGAGTCACCTCCAGACTTTTCAAGGGTGTAGAAAAAACTGAATTCTTTCACACCAGGAATGAGGTCACAATACCTTCCTGGGGAAGGATGTGACTTTAGCCTCCTTTATGGTACTCAACCCCATATGGCAAAAGCTGCAGAGTTCACGTGGTAACTGTGACAGAAGAATTCAGTTGTCCTACAGTTATAACTTGGTGTGGCTGGGTGTCAGGGCTGTGCCTGTGTGCACACAGAGTGCATTTAGTCCTAAATTCCCTGGGTGGTGCAGGAACTCCACAGCTACTTTCTGCACAGGTGAACCAATGGACCAACATGAGTGACAGGATTAGCTGAATTCCTCCCTACCTTTACATGAAAACATTTGACTAACTGTTACAGTCTTGGAGATTCTCCCAAGTAGCTCCTGCTGTGCCTAGACAAATTGGTGAGCACTATCTGCATGCTTCAATTATTAATTAGCATCCTGAATGGAGAATCTGGCTATCCCAAAGACTCCTCAGGTGGTTGCCACTCCAAGATAGACCAAACTGTAGTTAGATAGAACACATCCTATAGTCAGTCGAAACTGTTCCTGCAAATGCAGAAATGTTCACACTGGTCAGTCTTTTGTACATACTTAAGATAGGAGATGTTTTGTACATTTTTTAAGATAATCCAAAGCAATAGATCACGCATGTGCTGGAATGGCCACATAAGACAGCCAAACAGATGGACGAAAGAAGTCAGTAGACTTTAGTTCATCACTGAAAGATCATGGACCCACCCAATGAGCCAGGAATTTCACAAACTATTATCTCCTTGATATCTCTCTGGCATTAACTAAGCGAGAAAGGGGAGAAATAAGGAATGATCTTGGATCAGTGTGGTGACAGCAAATTGCTGCAGTCCTATCTCTTGCTCCAGCACCAAAGAGGTAAGTAGCTACCCAAGATAAAAGTGGACCCAGAGCAAAGACAAGCTGTTCATACTAACAAAGTTACAAAGAGGAACATTTGGCTGTCACGAGACTACTATCTACTGCCCCAGGCAACTGCTTATTTTGCCTATGGCTATGATTAGAGCCTGTTGTCATAGTCCAATAATAAAATGAGAAGGGGACCTTTGATATTGTCATAAATTTCTCCTCCATTCAGGCCACTGTTTCAGTGAATTCTCAAAATTCACATTGGTCTGCAGAGCTATGGCAGCTCTTTATTGATAACAGAAACATTAATGCAGTCTGATCTTGTTCCTTGAAATATCTGTTTCACCAGAGAGATTCACGAGAGCTGGGATATACAAAACATAAATAAATGCATTGTCAGTGACATATCACTAGCTAACCTAGCAGATGGCATCCCAATTAAGGGAGGTTTATTTACATACACAAATAGCTTCCAAGAGAATTGAAAGGCAAGAGACATAATACTGGAAGAAACCATCATTCTATAGAGTTGATCAGAAAATAGTCTTTTTATAGCTTCTGAATCATAACTTTGAAAAGCAAAGATGATTTATAATGTACATTTTGACGTGTAGAGAGTAATTACTATTGAGGCAATCTGTAATACATTTGATAAGATTACTAAACTACACAGATTTTTAGAAGCATTTACAATAAAGTGAATTAGGTTATGTTGGTATGTTGTATTCCACTATTAAGCAAAGAGCGCTTTAAAATATTAAAAGAAATAATGCTACAAAGAACATAATGTATGTGAGGAAAGAGCTTTAGATGTTAATTACAAAGTTTTCGAAGTATGATGCAGAAGATGCAGAATAGTACTATAGAAATCTTGTCAAAGAGAAAATTGGAATACTAAAGGAAAGTTTATTTGCCTATGTTTATATAGCTTATAAATTAATTTTTCAGTACTGCATAATAAAACAAAGCATCCATGCATTTTGGGAAGAACGATTCGGGGAGTAATTTTTTTCTCTTTTTGAATGTCTGATGCAGGACAATCCATTTCATCAGCATTATTTTTTTTCCTAATGCATGGCAATTGGAATTTAGAAAAGATGTGCTCCTCACGTCTCTAGTACATTTTTTGTTTGAATGGACTCAACTAAAAGTAAAGAGGTTCAGAATTAAATCAACAGCAAAACCTTAACTGATGGTAGCAAGAAAAAAAAACTTCACTGGCAAAATTTTGGCTATTATTTGACTTAACACAGGTTGTCTAAGATAGGAAAGAAAAATCGTGTGTCAATCTAAACTGAGAATGCAATGATGGATATTTAAAATTTATGTTGTAAGTTAAGGCATTTAGCTATATCAAGAGACTGTGTCAAGAGAACCCTGAATGATGACATTTTCTAATTTTCAGTGAACTCTACAATCTGTATTTGTAAATAATACTACACAGCAGTATTTTTTTCATATGCTTGTACAATTTCTTAAGTTGTTATAGAGAAAATATGATTCTTTTTCCACTCATAAGCATCATCTAGACACCCACATGGTTCACCAGCATGACTGAACTCATACATTCATTCTGAGGACCTGCTAAAGGAATCTGATAGTAATAGCTGGTTGTTACCCTCTGTGTGGACAAACAATAGAGGAATTGAATGCAAGAGTTTCCTGACAAGAAAATAAAAGGGATCAAGTTCTGACTATTTGTTACTCTTGGTAAGGCAACCACAAGGCCAGAAGATCAATCTGATGCTATCTGGAATCAGTCTATTTGTTAGGGCTATTAAAGGACCGGAACCCATTAACTGCATGGAGTACACAACACCTTTGGAGTTAGACAATAATTACATAGAATGAAGAACACCACAGAATTTAAATTTTCTTCTTGAAATGTTATTGTCCAAAACATATATTTTAACAACTTTTTTGGGTAACTTTAAAAATAAAAACATAAAATAAGTCATACACTTTTTTTTCCAGTGACACAGAAAGAAAACCCTTGCTGAACATAATCAAAATTACTTTGCAGAACCAAACCCTATATTGTGTTTAAATTAAGCAGTTCTTCTGGCATAAGATGAAGATTGACTAGACTCTGTTACCCAAGAGCTTGTACATCCAGCAGGCCTTTTTCATGAACTAACAAAATAAATTTTCATCAACGTCAAAATTCAATCAGTTGCCTAAAAACCTCATGCTGATTACCATCAAACAGTCTAATATATGCAGCTTTAGTTAACCCAAGCATATCAGGACCACTCTAGTACTGGAGAAAAATGTACTCCAGCAGCCATTGATTTACAGTCATTCTCCTCAAGATTGAATTTGCCTTCTTGTTCCTTCCAAACAGCTGGTATCTAAGTCCATCTGTTTCCTGCCCTGGCTCCACATGACAGCCTTCTGTTCAACCCCATGCAGATAACTACATTTCATGCACACTATTCTTATTTTTGTCATAAACCAACAAAAATGTACAGTGCAAAAACCACCATAAAATCTTAAAACTCTTGGTCATCAATACCCAAGCAAAAAAGAAAGCTTTTGACCTCATTTTCAGCTCTTCCTACCCAAAGTCTGTTGGCTCACCCTCACAATTCCTTCTGCTTTGGAATACAGCTCCATTTAGCTCCTTTCCTAAGCAAACTCAAAACTTTTTACAGAAGCCAGCACCAGAGATTTTCTTGTCCTTTACTAACACCAGCTATTCTTCTTTTAGTGTTCTAGCCTTAGATGACAAGTAGCAGCTAATTAGTCATATCTCTCAGAGCTCACTCTATCTTTCCCATGCAGTTTATTGCAAGGCTGCGGCTAAATTATTTGAGCAAATTTTTATTTTGCCCATGGATGTCTCTGACACACACATGATTAATACTTCACTGTAACAGCATAAAAAATGAGGACATCTGGTATGTCAGTGTGTGACATAGCTCTAAAAGTCCTTACATTTGCACTATGACAAAGTTCTTGACTTGGGACCAGATGCTTCGTAATAGGGTAATGAAATGGCATTTATTGCAAATACTAACAAGATAATGGTATTATAGTTTATTGTGTAACGGGGCATTAACTTTTGCAATATTCTAAAATCAAACTGGTTCTCTGATGAGTCAAATTTTCACGGTGTTTTGGAACACAAATGACAAACTGTCATTCAACATGGTCAAATAAATAAGTCTCTTAGAAATTAACAGGAATTTTATGTTATGAGGACCAAAGCCCTGACAGCATAGTCTGAAATCATGTCCAGCATTCTCCAGCACTCACCCTTGGCTGGTATTGTCCAGCCTACCAGCATTCTGCTAGACTGTTCTCTGTGGGAATTAGTCTGGAGATGGGAGGAAAAGAAGAGAGATTACTGTTATTTTCTTTTTGGTGCGCTCTCAGTTGTTATTAAGAAACAGCATGAAATCCTGCTTCCTTGGAAATGTTGAACAAACATGAAATGTTTTTCAGGGCTATTTTTCCAGACAGTCCTGTGACTTAAGGAATCTCGTCTTTTACCCCTCTCAGCACAAATGACTGGCTCTGCTTGCTTTCTTTCTCCTTTTTGTCTCATATACACATACAGGAAAACACAGCAACAAACTAAAACTACTCTTTTTTTATCACTCCCCATGAGCAGCTTTTTGTTCTGGCTATTTTTTCAGCTATTTTACTGCACATGGAGTTTCATTGCTTTTTCATTTCACCTAAATGTAAGATACTTAGCTTACCTATTGCAATTAACAAGATCTGTGTTTACTTGCACGTTAAAAAGAGGTCCTCTGTTCAGCCAGATGGCTGTTCTGAGTCCAGGTCAGAGTTGCAAAATCTCCCCAAATTCCTTTTATAAGAGTAGGAGTAGTAGCGGTAGATCCAGCTGTGAATTCTGTTAAGAATCTAAAGCAAATGTTACAATTACAAAGTCCCTCCAGCTATGCCTAAACTACAGGAGCAGGAAAGTCTCTCTAACTCCTACATTTAGATATGAGATCCACTGGCATCATGCCTCAATGTCTGCAAAAACACAGACATGCACTGCCACCCAACCTGATTTCCATCAGAAGAAAGCCAGGGAAGCTGAAAAGGGGCTGCAGTGCCCTTGAATGGTCACATTCTTGCTAGGCGTGATTGGGGGAACAGGACAACTGAGTGTGCCCTGTACTACACTTGCCACAATCCCATCATAGCCTCCATGAATTTAGCTCTGCTCTTTATTTCTTAAAAAAATCCATCTAAAATCATATAATCAAATTGTGCTGCTTTTCTGCTATAAGCCTCATTTAGTAACACATTTGACAACAAACAGAGCATTGCATAGTGAATTTGCGCTGCAGTCTTTGTGTTGAGGAGATCATTTCTCCTATTCCTACTATCTTTTTTCCAACAGTATGCCACTTGCGCTTCACTGCCACTATCATAACAAATATTAGATGTGATATATTTTGTTTAAATGTATGTAAGTGGCTGCTTTTACTATATGGTTATGAAAAAGTACCAGGGTATTTTTCAATTTCCATGCAACAATGAAGTGTGTTTACTATTTCTTTAAAATGAAAAAAGAGAAAGACTACAACAGTGATTTGAAATTTCAAGTACCTTACCTATAACTTGCAAAAGTAACTATGGCTATAAAAATGAAATCGAATACTCCTGAAACTGAAACCTTCACAAATTACCATCTGTACTTTCAATAAAAAACACTGCCTGCGAAAGTAAAAACCTTTCCTACATGGTATCGACTACTGCTTAATGAGATGTACCTATGATTACATGAGTGACATCTTGCAAATAGTCTGTGGATTTAAATTAGAAGAAAAACAAATATAGGTATAGGCATTTTTTAAGGTGTGGCCAAGGTTTAAATATATATTTAAAAAGGGAACTACAATCCAGTCAGTCTCACCTCTGTGCCCAGCAAGATCATGGAGCAGATCCTCCTGGAAACTCTGCTAAGGCACATGGAAAAGAAGGAGGTGAGTGGTGACAGCAACATGGCTTCACTAAGGGCAAATCGTGTCTGACAAATTTAATGGCCTTCTATGACAGAGTTACAGCGTCGGTGGATAACGGAAGAGCAACCGACATCATCTACCTGGACTTGTGCAAAGCAGTTGATGCTGTCCCACATGACATCCTTGTCCCTAAACTGGAGAGATATGTGTTTGATGGATGAACCACTCAGTGGATAAGGAAATGGCTGGACGGTCACACTCAAAAAGTTGCTGTGAACGGCTCAATGCCCAAGTGGTGAGCAGTGATGAGTGGCATTTATTTTTTTGTTAATGTTAATTTAACATCTTTGTTGGCAAAACGAACAGTGGGATTGAGTGCACCCTCAGCAAGTTTGCGATCACACCAAGCTGTGTGGAGCAATAGACACACTGGAGGGAAGGGATGCCATCCAGAAGGACCTGGACAGGCCTGAGACGTGAGCCAAGGAGAACCTCTCTTTGGTTCGTGGAGTTCAACAAGGCCAAGTGCAAAGTCCTGCATGCAGGTCGGGGCAATCGCAAGCACAAATAGAGGCTGGGCAGAGAATGAACTGAGAGCAGCCCAGAGGAGAAGGACTTGGGGACGTTGGTGGATGAGAAACTCAACATGAGCCAGCAATGTGCGCTCGCAGCACAGAAAGCCAGCCGCATCCTGGGCTGCGTCAAAAGAAGCATGGACAGCAGGTCGAAGGAGGTGATTGTCCCTCTCCACTCTGCTCTCATGAGATCTCACCTGGAGTACCACGTCCAGCTCTGGGGGCCCCAATGTAAGGATATGAACCTGTTGGAGTGAGTCCAGAGGAGGGCCATGAAGATGATCAGAGGGCTGGAGCACCTCTCCTGTGAGAGACATATGCTGAGAGAGTTGGGGTTGTTCAGCCTGGAGAAGAGAAGGCCCCAGGGAGACCTTATAGCAGCCTTACAGTACCTAAATGGGGCCTATAGGAAAGGTGGGGAGGGACTGTTTATCAGGGAGTGTAGGGATAGGATGAGCGGTAATGGTTTTAAACTGAAAGAGGGGAGATTTAGATTAGATATTAGGAAGAAATTCCGTACTGTGGGGGTGGCGAGACACTGCAACGGGTTACCTAGAGAGGTGGCAGATGCCCCATTCCTGGAATTGTTCAAGACCAGGTTGGATGGCTCTTTGAGCAACCTGGTCTATGGGAGTTGTCCCTGACCATGGTAAGGGAATTGGAGCTAGATGATCTTCGAGGTCCCTTCCAACACAAACCATTCTGTGATTATATGATATTTCATATTTTCTGATGTAGGAAAGAAGAGTTGTAGAGAGTACAATACTACATACTATTGTATACTGCATACTATATATGTACTATGAGAAAATCTGTACACAACATTCTCTTTACAACATCCTAGATCTTCACCTCGGCAAGAACATAAGAGAACTGTAAAACCTACCTGGCATTTCACCTTTCAGTGAAAAAAGCCACCTCAGAGGACTGAAGAAGAGGTGCTTAATTTCACTTGAACCCTTCTAAACTGAATGAAATATGAGGGGTTTCATAGTTTACATGAGAGCCGCCTTAGACTGTTTATCAGAAAAGATGTCTTTCATTAAGAACTTAGACTGTAATTGTGATATTTCAGGCGAGAAACACGATATTTTCCTTCTTAAACCTATAATATGTTGAACAGAAGGAAGATAAAGAGGCACCAGAAGGCAGAGAAGAGAAAGGGATTCACAGTCGCAGCTATAAACCATTGTGGCTTCTGAGGCCAGACAACAATTTGTTTCACCCTGTTTGAGTACATAATGTTTCCTAACCAAGCAGCTGCCTCTAAAAGAGAAAGGGTGGTAGCTCTGTGAAAGGACAGGGCTTCTCACTCCTACTCAGAAAGATGCAGGAGCCAGAAATCTGTGCTTTCTTATGAATTTGTCCCCTGTCAGACCTCCAGAGCAGATGCCCATCATTTCCCATCTTACATTCAAAGCTCCATTATACTATAATGCATGCCTATTCTGAACTAAATAACAACAGAAACACCAGAATTTTCCTTCTGGATAAATATTTATTGAATTAGATTGTTATTCAGAAAAAAAAAAACCAACACAAAAAAACCCCAAAAAACAAAACCCAAACAAACAAAACCAAAACCAAAACAAAGCAAACAACAAACAAAAATGAAAAAAAAAACCCAACCAAACATAAACCAGGGTTTAAGTCTATTCTTATTTAGAATGTGTACTTTAAGCATGTCTCTAGATGTTATCTTGTAGAGATGCTTTGCCTAATGGGAGCCCTGAACTAAAACTGTGCTATATTCTGAATGCATAGAAGGTACTTTACCCTCTCATTCAATTGACTTTATGTTTTCAAATGGGACAAAATCTTAGTGTGAGAATTTCCTCCCCAGTATCCATCATGTGTCTCAGATTCTGGTGTATCCCCATCTCTTCATTTTCCTTCACAACAAATTTCTCCAACCAGCAATGCTCCCCTGATTCCAGTATGTTCCACAGAGAGCGTCTTTATGGCTGCTGTAGGATTAGCTGGTTCTTAAGAGCCCACAAGTGTCAGCTGGCAGAATGAATAGTGCAGATGACACTACTTAGCTCTATGAAGGAAGGATGTGCAAAAGTAGCATGTGCCCCAATGAAACAAACTTTGGTTGCTGTTCATGGATGTTGGTAGAGTGGAACTGTAATGAACTGAGAATTCCTTCAGAAGAGGTTATAAGGATTTTAAATTAAGTTTAAAAATATTATACAACTAAGTATACACATGCTGTCACATTCACTATGACAGTCCTTCTGGTGTTCTTGATTACACTTTCATATTAACACTCTTTCATTGTATTTTTCCTTTACAAATTGAATCCCCAGCTGTTTCCTCCTCTTTTCTTGTTCTTGTTACATATCTTTCCGTCTTTTATTGCCTGTTTCCATCACCTATTATTGTCAGTATGGGAACAGCCAATGTGGCTCGAAATGTTTCGCATAAAAAACTTAGTCTATGCAATTAACTGTCAATATTCTAAGAATAACCTTTATGCTAGCAGATGCTTACATTCCCATCACCTCACTTTGCAATGGTTCAGATCCACAACTTATATGATGTAGAATATGTACAAGTAAATATGACTAAGTTGCTTTAATTAAAAATATTTTTTTGTTATCAAATTACTTGTATCACAGTATCTCTCACAGACAGTAACCAGAATAGGTAGTCCCAGTCCCACTGTGTAATAAGAGTTCCTGCCTCAAAAGATTAAAATCTAATTCTGCAGACTTACAATAAAAGAACTTCCTTTCTAGACATGTAAGGAACAGAAAGAGTGTAAGAGATTTTATCAACATCTTACAGTGGATTGCTGAGTATAACTTATACTATTTGAGGTTATAAAGATAGGTACCGTTTCTGATACATTGTAGTAAGAATCCACCCTTTCAAAAATACTTGCTTAAATTTGCTATCATTAAATCAACATTTTTCTAATATAATAACAAATAATAACTATAGAAAAATAGCAGTCTTATAACACCAACATAACATAACATAACATAACAAAACACAACAACATCCTACCATCACTTGCTCTGTGAGGCTATGAAGTAATGAAGCATTTCTCAGATATCCAGTTGACTGGAAACAACCTCTGTTCAAATTACTTCTTGGCTGCCAGGATACTAATTGTCTGTCATCTTTAAAATTTGCTCAATATCTGAGATCTTTAAAATTTGCTCAAAATCTCAGATGTCATAAATGAACTCTGTTGGCGTGGAAGGCTCGGACACAACACGACGATCAATATGATCAGGTTGATGCCACTTTATTGCTCAGATAGCTCAGTTAATATACATTCTGTTATCGCATTACACGCGCCGTCGGCCTTATGATTGGTTTCAGCAAGCAAACACGCGACTCAAAGTATTCTACCAGTGGTTAAAGCTAGCTGTTCACGCGGGTGTGGCTCCCACCTACATCCTGATTGAAGTTCTGTCTTTATCATGCTTTCTTCCCTTTTTCACAGCATTCATGCTGTCCGAATGTAACCTTTCAGTCCTTATCGTTATCCGCTCATAACCTTCGAGTACAGAAGCCTACATACAAGTTAATTACAGATCTTCAGTGCTTGGAGTGTTCACAGGATGTCCATTCCTTACCAGAAAATCTCCCACAGAACTCAAGGAACTGGCCTAATTTTTCTAACAGTGAAATGACTTCTGATTCATTGCCTGTTCTCTGACAGATAAATGGAAGTTCACAGCATGAATAAAAGGAGTACTAGGGTCACAAAACTGAATTATTTGATTTACAGAGAAATTAGTGAATACATAATAAAAACCTGAATGAGCCACTTTAAACCAAAGTTAAGAAGGGAATGGTGGTATTTGCATCCCGTAGTTTAGGTAGGATCAAAATAAATGATGCTCACAGACTTGCTATCCTGCTCTTCTTGTTACATACAAACATGATGGTGTGTTTTACAGGACATATGCATCAAATTTAAATTCTGCTGTTTTCATACATGAAAGAATTTCATAGTTGGTTTTTTTATTTTTAAAAATAAAGTGTTCTCAGATTTATTTTTTTTTTCAACTAATATATATAATACTTGGATGCCTTTGATCCCATAATGCCGGGAGTTCCACAAAATTAATAATTTTATTTAAACTTGACCTAAAAGAAACATTCATCAAACCATGACTTCTAGCAACAAGAATTTAAGACACTGAATAGCTTCCATTAGTCCCCATTTGTTTTTAATATACATGTTATCCAGGAACACTGGCTCATTTTGGATTTACTAGAGTTTAATTTCTCGAATTTCTAAATGAAAAGAACTGTGTTAGCCTTTGAATTCCTAGGTAATATTTAAAAGAAACCTAACAAAGACATCAGCTTCAAACACAGCTTCACTACAGCATTTAGTAGATACTTAGTTTCAAGCAAATGTTTGTTATTCTGCAGTAAATGGGACTCATCACATTCTTTAATTAGCAATCATTTAAATTCTTGCCTGAGGTAGAATCAATGATAAAAAACAACGTAACAGGTAATGTGAAAAATGCACAATAAGGAAAAACTGACAGCAAACTGCAGATCCTGTGCCATAGTTAACTGAAGGTGTTACATGTATTTCTTTTTCAGAAGGTATAATTGT
Source organism: Stercorarius parasiticus (assembly GCA_013396915.1). Classification (NCBI taxonomy): domain Eukaryota; kingdom Metazoa; phylum Chordata; class Aves; order Charadriiformes; family Stercorariidae; genus Stercorarius; species Stercorarius parasiticus. Next base: position 195,392 of record VWZL01002319.1, on the reverse strand, counting down.
CCTTTCACGTACATACTTTAAATAAAACAAGTGGTAATAAAAGCTAGAGAAAGATGAAAGAGAAAACCTTAGAGCTCAAAAAGGAGACAAACTACCAAGCATAGATACTCTGTGTGAAGAGTTCTCCACGAGTAGGTTCCCAAGATGCCTTGAAACACACTATATTAAAATTAAAACCACTTTTATATCCCTGCCATGAATGTCAATCCCAGCCATGATATAATTTAGGGATGCAATACCTATAGTGTAATAGACTTCAGCACTTGCTCCTGGGCGTGCTATCTTCTTCTGGCATAAAATAAAGGTCTGCTATGTTTTTAATGCTGTCATGAAATCAGTTCTGGATCGCAATAGGAAAGAGGACATGTAGAAAAGACTGATGCGTTCCTTGCTGGCTGAAACAAGTGTATCTATCTTCTGTGAGACTTTGCAAGTGAGGTCCCCATAATACAAGTTCACCTGATGTGATGCTACAGTGTCATATCCAAGATAGTAGTCAATCCTGGACATGATGGCTCAGTTGATTCATCTTTCACCTTGCTGTCCCCATTCTCCTTTAATCCCTTGTCCAGCTACGATTCTGATATTCCTGCAACTAGGTTACATTTTCTTTGGGGTTCTCATTCAACTCCTCAGGGCGGACTAAACATGGGACAAATTTAAAAGAACATAAATCAAACATACCAGCAACACTGAAGAACAATGGGACATAAATATCTTTAAAGCTTACGGTTTTTGATTTAAGGAAAACTTAAGAAACTGAAGAAGATAAGGTAAATTGCACAAATTAACTTAGGAATTCTGTGATTAAGTTGCAAACATATTCAGATAGCTTGCTTCTGAGCTCTTAAGAACAAAAAACTAACAAGTTCCTATCCTTAAAGATAATTATAAAAATATTTTCCCGAGTACCCATATGTGTTACTATTCCTAAGAATGTAACACTTCACAGCAAAATAGCAGAGTGACAGAAAATAACTGCTTCTGGACTCATTTGCCTTTTTCAGTATTTTGCACAGAAGTGCTATACACAGATGGAGAGGCTAGCCCAGGGTTAGGAAGCCTCCACATCAGAAGTGAAGTCATTTTTCTTTATGTTCCTTCATAAAAAACACGCATAAAGATACATGAGTTGTCCTACGCTGGCTCAATTATGATTCCTTTCCAGATTCACTACCTATTTTCATAAACTGGCAGAAAATTAATCATTTCCCACCCATATGCGGTTTTCTTTATTTCCCACCAGCCCACCCCGTGCCTTCACTTTTGTATTCTCTGCTTGCTTCTTTCTTTGATCTCCCTTTTGTTTTCTCTTTCTTTTTATACCTTTTCAAAGGCCTCCCTCCCATTGTCCCTTACTCATACCCTGCTCTGCTGAAAAATTTCTGTAGCAGCAAACCTTTTTTGAAGTGAGTGACAAGAGATGCTGATGATTCAGTGCAGCAAGGACATGTGATACAATGAGCGCAGTGGGTGGTTTTACAGCCTGTGTCAAAACATGGGCTGGCCTTAGTTTTCTTGTAAATTTGCTTAAATGACTGGGTTTGGTTCTTTGTATGAGGAGGAGCCAATTCTAGCATAAAGTTTTTGCTGGTTTTGGAGAATTTTTACCTATCTACAGTTCTGCATTTTTTGCATACAATTCTTACGACACAAAATATTCCTTGTCATGAAGTCGAAGGTAGCTATATACTATGGGGATTGGCTTCTCCAAAACAAACATATGTGAAGGACTCCTGAGCATACACAGATTTGTCATTGTTTTCCAGAAGAATCCAATAATAAACTAGCTCCAATTCGCTCAATGGGGAATGTCCACTTTGAATGGAAAAAAATCCCCATGCCCTAAATGAAAAAACACTCCAAATCATAAAGGTTTTTTTTTGTGGGTTTGAATATGCTAGTTGAAATGACACTGCAGCAGAAAGTGCATGTGAACACACCAATACTCCTCCACACAGTAGATTCACATACTGTGTAGTTTTTCTGGTCAGTGTACTCTATCACAGCTATGCACAAGATCGCATTAGCTGTTCATTGCAAACTATATTTGGACTCTCATGGACCTCAGCAGCTACCTTCCTCTTTTCTGAAATGGTTCAAAGGAAGAGCAGTGAAGGACAATAGAAAGATATTTCTCTTACCCTCCAACCCCTGTATCTATATGCTGAGAAAGTGGAAAGAATTGGAGGAAACAAAACCATCACATTTCTAGCCTCAGAATTCGACTTTACTGCTTACTTACAGAAATAGAATACCTATGGAGAATATTTATATCTGAATTAGAGAGTTATTGAGGTGTTTTGAACAGTCCCACAAGAGACACATCTACTGTGAGAAAATTCTCTATGCCCTGAATACATAAAAAAAAAATTTAGGCACAAAAGTCTTACGCTAATGTAAATACCAAGTTCTGACCTAAGCCCTTCTCCAATTATACTAAAACTAAGAAAAGCCACAAAGAAATATATCACAGAGTAACAAGTCCCCACAGATGAATCACTGGGCATGACTGTGATTGTGCCCCTTCCTACTCCATGGCAAATGCAAAATTGTTCACATAAGACAAATATCTAATGAAAGAGCATTGCCTTAGTTCTGTTTCCCAGTGGATAAGCAGGCGCTATCCTCAGGATTTAGGTGATATACATTAACTTGTGTAAACTACCTTACTGATATGAGCTGTATTTCTTTTCACCTTGGTTTACTTCAGTTAGGATGCAGTTTAAGTGAACATTATATAAGGTCACATTTTTAATAAAAGTATCCAAACACTGTTTTATTAGTATGACTAGGAAAGTTCTCCTATGTAAACAAAACTCACTCATTGCCTTTCTTTTACCTTTTTGGCCAACAGAACTTTGAAAACAAAGCAGAAATCAAAAGAAGTCACGTGAGCTCCATTCTTCATAATTTGTGATTATATTTCATGGTCTGAGTGCAAAAGTTCATATGAGACTTCCTGTCTGACACTACATCAATTTTTCAAAAACATTGTTTTTCACCACATTATAACCTTTTTTTTTTATATCAGGGGATGAATTGTCTGTTCTGTGAATAATGATTGTTTTTTCATACATTTTCTAACGCCTGCTATGTAACATTGGTGTCATAAAAATCCAACTTTGATCTTGCTGCACTGTAGTAAGGTGAAAATCAGGGGCTGAAATCTGGCCCTAAGGAAGCATGTCTTTCATTATGAACAGGATCAGCGATCAGACTCTGCTCTACCAGTTTTTTTTCCCTTGGTCAGAAATATGACCAAGGAAAACATAGTATTTACAATATATTTTATTCCTTACCAGTGATCAGCCATGTGAATTTCCCAGTATCTAAATATCAATATAAATTTATTATCATGGTTCCAAATAAACTCATTAATTTTGCATCTTAATTACAAATAACAGTTCTAATCCTGGTAGGATCAGTCTAACTTTTGACTTCACGGAAGGCAAATGACCATAACTCTTCAAAACGTCTTCTTTTCTGCAATAAGAGGTATGAAAAAGGTATTTCATCATTTTTATTTCAGAATATATTTTACCCCATTGCTTGTAATGTGTTCATTGCACAGTATAAGAGGGTGGGCTTTTTTTTTTGTTGTCTATTGCATTATCTAGCTTCGGAACTCTTAGATCTACTTTTTGTTCTATGTAAAAGCTAACAAGTAAGGAGTTAAACAAGAAGGATTTTTTTAATGATTAGCAACTTCAGGCTGTGGGTGAAAGAGCTACAGTTGAAAAGTATCAGTACAGAGAAGATTAAGTGATTATCTCAGAATTATTTTGAGATTTGGATATCTCAATTAGATAGCAAAAAAGGAGATCCAGTTTATTGAAGCAAGGCTTGAGAAAGGGAAGAGATGGAAGAAGAGAAGGAGGAGGAAAGAAGAACCAGCTAATAACAAAAGACAGTAGAAAACAAAGTATTACAAAACATTAATCTTCATAACATAGGAAGATAGAGAATAAAAGATAAGACAGAAAACGAAGTGAAAAGCACCAGCTAAAGAATGAGAATCTGATTTTATTATGCTGATTTTAATATAGCATATTAAACTGTACTTCAGTGGAACTACTTCTGATATGCACAAACGCAAGATGAAGGGGGTGGCGATGTGAATTGACTTGTGTGTGTGTAGACGAGCATACAGAAAGGCTGTACAGAAACCGACGGTGATGATGGTGACATTCCCTCCAGAGAGGACAAGTCAACTTTTTAGAGCTCCATAATAACAAATATCCAAGAACTTTTGGAGAGATTTCAGAGTTTCCACCTGATATTTATCTCCACAGTCTTCTCACGAGTGTTTTAGAGATTTGTGAGCCAACATCCTTTGATCTCCTACACTCATGCCCTGCAGAAATACACAATGATCACTTTAACTACCTGTGCCTGCAGGAGAAAAACCAGGAAAAACAAATGATTATTATTGCCTCTTATGAATGTAGGACAAAATAAAGAGAGATTAATTCACACAGGAAGCATGGAGTGGAGCTGACAACTAAAAGCACCCTATTTCAGATACATACAGGCCAATAGCACCTCTCCCACAACACTGCTGTTCTTCACAATCCATATATCTACTGAATAAAACCAACAAATGATCCTAGACTGAGAAGTTTTAAAAATTTAACATCCTCAATGAACAGCCTCTGAAATGTCTGATTTTGCCCACAATGAGCTCATTAGAAGGCTTTTATATTAAAAAGCAGTCAGAGTATTTGCTAATTCCTGGTACGTCAGTTAAATGTTCAGGACACTGATATCTAAAGAAGAAAAGACAGTTGGGAGTGGGTGGATCCTTTGTTTTCTTTCAAAAATAGTGAATTTATTGAGAAACAACTACTAATTATATCAGGTTTCTACTAAAACAGATAATCCGTGTAAACTACAAGAATTTGCGCCATCAAATTGTCCTGCCAAAGCACTTGCCACTCAAAATATAGTCTAACCTAGTGCTCGTTCAACTTCTCACGTACAGGTGCTGGACTCTTTGTAGCTATGGTAATGCTGCCATTAAGGGTTTAGTGTTTATTATTACTGAGTTTAAATGCAAAATAACGTTTTCTACTAATTTTCTCTCATAACAACTTCGAAGGAAAAATCTCACGGTCATGTCACAGATGTTTCATATATCTATTCTCATTCGAGTGCATTTGAGAGACTGACATTTCAAACAACTAGTCCCAGGTCCTTGCACAGAAACACTACTCCTGTATTTAAGCCACAAGTACCAAAGTGCCCTCACCACCAACCAGCCGCTATTGAAACCTGGTATTACTAGATATTCCAGTGTAACTTAATTTTTAAATAAATCTTTTTTTGGGGGGGGGAGGTGCAAAATCTTAATAAATAACTTGCAAAAGTAAGTAATCTAGCTTTAACATAGGAACTGCTACCTATTATAACACAGGTAACAGGAGGAAAAAAATATCTACATTTTTTCACGTCTTTATGAGAATGCAGCTAGAGCCCCCACATCCCCAGTTTTCCCAGTGTCTACAGTATGACATTGATCCTCTCCCCTAGTTTTGCAAAGTAAAAATATACCAGCTACCCTCAATGAAGTTCTGGGGATTCAGAGTATTTAATTCATTTCCCTTTTTTCGAATACATCTTGTTTTTACAATGTACTACATGAAATGTGAGAACATCTATTTCCCTCCTGAAGGGTCATAAGTGGTAAAGAAATCAACCTTGTCTCCTGTTATTTTTGCCTCTGTCTGGCACTGAGAACACTGAAAGAGTCAATTGAGCACATCAGAACAAGTGTAAATATTTGGAAATACTTCCCTTTGATTACTTTTTTTCACTTTCCTGCACCGATGTTCTTTCCCATTGTTTATGCTATGCACTGTATTACTCATTGAACAATTATTTTCCAAGTGTATCTTCCATCAGAAAGAAGGAAATTAATGATGATATAATGTTTATTCTTACATACCCTTACAACTGTCTTTATTCCTTAATTGCATTTTTTCTAATGTTCTCTTACTAAAATACCTTAGTTGAACCTTCTGAATGCAGTGTTTTAAGAAAAATCAAGATGAAGTTTTATAAAATTTTGTGTCACAATATTGTATACTTTTTCCTCTCTTCTTTAGAGGCTGGATTTTAAATAATGTGAGAACACCTTCTGTTCAAATCTTCAGTGATGTGCAGAAGTACGACAAAAATCAAAAAAAAGGTTTGCTAATCTTAACAGCAACCACAGAACCTGATTACAAAAAGTGCTGATTATTATACGCCTGCCGAAATTAATACGGTATGAACTTAAGACTTAATAACTGACTTTATCAGATTCTTTATATCCCAGTAATAAATTGCTTCATTAGAATGCATCACTTTTCTAGGATCATATTTTAAAAACTAATGGTAACGTTATGCTAAATTCAGAAAGAATCACATTTACTGGGGATAGGTATCCAGAAATGCCATCTTCTTCCCCCTTTTTGCCATCATAAGTATGTGCAGTGGTAGCTTATTCAGTAAACAGAAGTTTAAATTAATGCAGCATGTCATATTGTCAGCTTGGTAATCTTCATAATATAGAGATGGGTTTGAGAAGTAAACAAAATGCTTTAGTTGGAACAGTGAAGCATCCACAAGAGATGCCTCCAGGGATCCCCAAGGTTTTATCTTCCAGCTTTACATTGACAGGTACACGTTTAAAAATCTATTTCCCCCAAAATGAGCTGCACCGTTTAGACATGTTGTGTTTGTACATGCACATGTGTTATTTCCAGTGAAAACTAAGTATATCATAACTTTGGAAATGAGAAATAGAAGTGACTTAAGCATGGTGATTTTCTGATAGTTTTTCATGCAAGATTTTTCAATGTGAGGACTTTTTTGTTATGCAATATGCCTTGTACTTCAGCTCACTTTTAGTGAAAGTTCATGGCAAGGGATGACTTGGGTTTATTATCTGCAGCTGGGAACTCATACAATGGGAAGAAAGGAGTTTTGTTCCCATGTTTGCAATGATCCATGAAAAGCTTTAATAAAAAGGATCCAATTATTATAACATTCTATATATGAGGGAATAGTCCTTATGAGAGATTTGCTTCGTTAAAAGATACATTTTACAACAGTATTATTTTAGTAATCTTTATGGTACAGGGGAAAGAAAAAAAACACCAAACACAGGCTGCTGGAAGGATTACTAGGTTAAATTGTTCCAGCCAGGATCAGGAATAAGCCAGCCTCACTACAATGGGATTCATGAGACTTTATTTAGTTCAGATTTATCTACTTTTCCTGAGTGAGTACAGGCAAATTATTTTACCAGCTGTGCTTCTCAGGTGATGTGTATAGGTTCAGTTAATAACTGTGAAAGCAGAAAGATGAACAAATTTTTAGGTTTACCTAATTTGAGCAAGAAGATTAAAAAATACATATAAAGATAAAACAAAGTCTTTAATCTTTAGCCAAAAAGAAAAAAAATATCCAGTATCTCAGGATGTTTTATGGTAGAAATGGAAATGAAATATGTGAAGAAATCTGTCACTCCAGAAAAAATATTAAAGTATATGTATCTAAACGATCAAAGCCTGGAGTAAAGTTCAAAACGTGAGTCAGGCAAGGAAAAAATATTTTTTTAGGAAACTCTGCCTTAATTTTTTAACACAGGCAATAAAAATAAGCAGTCTACTCCAACTTCTAGAACGCTACTGAAACACATCCCTCACTGACTGACATTATTGACATGACTACTGCTCCGAGCTAGATGACTGCTGCAAACAGCTTTCTGCAAATATTTTGGTAAACTTTAAAACTATGTTACAGTTTGGTTATGTTTGCTTTTCTTTTGTTCTTTTTCCATTAGTGTTCCAGAAAAGGCACTTTAATTTTCAAAATGTAAGAGGAAGACAAAGTGTTACAAACACATGTATTAATATTATTTTCTTAATCACACCACGGTAGAATCTACATATTATTCTCCCTGGGGGAGCGACAGGCTCCCAGTGTTACTCAAAATGAGTAATTCATCATTATATAAGATGAAGAAAATACATGAATGTGAAGATTTACACTAGGAAAATGTGGCCATTGTAAAAACCTTTACAGAGTAGGAAAAAGATTAAGTGGGTTGGTACTACATTGCCACTATCAAGCAATGGCATACATACGGACACATATAAAGATCATTTCCTAACATTATCCACAGAAATGTCCTTGCTTAAAAGAATGTGGCTTTAAACAAATCAAGGATATGACAGAATTTCTTTTCTGTATGTCCTGGGGAGACAGAATTAATTAATTTCTGTTCCCACATCACTTAAGACTGCTTATTGCCCCCAGCCACCAGCCAATGGCACACAGAAAAAGAGACCAGCACCATGAAAATTGTAAAGAGCTCACCTGCAGCTAAATATCATAGATAATTACTAGAGTCACAAGTCAAGGTTCTTGTATGGGAGTGGGCAGCTGCACCCACAACCTGTAACCATGATGTCTTGTCAACAAAGTAGGTACAGCGTTGAGGCTGGGCTGCCTGACCATTTGTAGTGATCCTTACCAGAAGACTATTGCACGTGGAGGAGCTAGTGATCCGTGTAACAGTTAACCTGAGCATGACCAGGTCTGCGCTGTGCTGCACAATCGCCTGCCTGCAGGACAAACTCAGCCAGCTTGTCATAACAGAGGAGCCTGCAGGCAGCTCCCCCTTGGTACCAACAATTACACCACCTGCCTGGCCTTGCCTTTATCTAACAGAGCATTAAGAAGTTCTCCTGCGAGCATGACTGTAGAAATGGTGAATAGAGCTGTTTCCTTTCAAGAAAATCTTATAATCGCTTGAATGACCGAAAGAGGAGAATCTCTGCTATGGAGAGGGTCTGCGTGGCGTGCATGTGGGTCAGAGTCCTGTTCAACACTACACTGCCTGGGGATCCCAGCATCTAAAGTGATGCAAGATTACCTATGCTATTCTCCTTTTACAGTGTTAACTCTAAGGAATAGCATTGTGAATGATAGCTTGCAGAGTCTGAGTGCTTTTCTTACTGGGATCTTAACAAACCAGCAGCTCCAGGCACAAATCATCATTGGAACTGGAAGAGGCAAGAAGTGGGGGAATGCCTGAATAATCTCTTACTCGCACAGCAATTTGGGGTTTTCTAAAGCTCTCGGTGAATTTGAGACACGCTGAATGAGTATTTTCTGCCAAATAAGAACTACGGTACAACCATAGCGCACCAAAATCCCAGGCATTTGAAACAACGAAAGAAATCCATATTTCTAAACCTGAAGCAGAGGAAGGGCTGAAATTGTTCACTATTCGCCCTTTCTCTAAAAGTCCAGTGATCGAGGCAGTACCAGACTTTGATACCCTGCTTTCACATGGATCAAAGCATCTGTGCACCAAAGAAACTGGATGCTTCTATGCATTGCTTCTCTCTGATTTATACCATGTGATTGCACTGGCAGGACAGCAACTTGATAAACCCAGGACATCTGTTCAGTAACGGGTTCTTTGATTCCTAGACATAGAGAAAGTCTTTTCTTATTGTTTGGGATCTGTAGAATTTTTCTTTCTTTGTCATTACAAATGCTGAAGTGTCTAAAAGTGAACAAAGCATTTTGTTCACATGTTCTGAACCGCCAGGCACACTCGGGGTTAAGTTGTAACAGTTACTTGCAATCTTTGTACTTCCAGGTGGATTTTAAATTATGTCACACAAAGTAATGATTCAAACTGTTTTATCAAAATTTTAGGATTAGATTATCTGGCATCAACACAAGTATAAATAAAAAGTACCTCGTAGAGAGAACACACATGGGATTTACACAGACCAGAATTTGGTCCCTAGAGAAAAACCACTTCAGTCGAGACTGTTAATGAAATAAGACAGCATATGAGTCAAAAAGTGAAAATCAGGAAATCACAGCAGAGCCTGCATGACATCTAAGCTTTGAGGAAAGTTGCAAGGAGCTATGTGGCATGATGAGTCAAATCACTGTATGGACTTCTCATTGCAGAGATCTAGATTTTCTCACAAGAATAAGACATCTTGGTTTAAGCACGCTGATATCTGCACACATACACACATACAAACACACTTGTCTACTTTCCTCACACACAGAAGGGAAAAAAGCAAGTTTGGAAAGATAAGATAAAACTTTAAGAATTTAAATCAGAAATTGAGTCAGTAAAAATATATATACATTTTATAGAAAGTTTTGGAGACTACAGTAATTATTCAAAATATTAATCTTCTCATCATACTATGTAATATTGAGACTTTATGATTAGTGGAGAACAGTCTTACATGAGGAAAAAAAATTCTTATACTTCCTGTTCAAAAGCACAATTACTGAAAACTACCATAAATTGAATATAAACAAGGTATGAGAGTCAGTGATTTTATTATTTTTTAAAGGTCATTTCTTCCAAAATGCTATCAGATCGTGGGACCTGCCTCTCCCAGTCTGTCTGTCCAGTGCACTGCCCTTCTACCTCCATAAAAATGGTGACCCTTGCATTCCTGAGCACTGAAGCAGAATCAAAGATTATGCTCAGAGAAATTTTTTGTGGAAATGGGAACTTTTTGTGCAATGTTGGTAATTTAGTCTGAATCCTAAGGTAAATTCTTACAGTGTGGTTGTTCAGAGTCCTAGAAGAAAATTCCTATCAGCCTGTCTAATGCTGATCATGCCTACAGCTAAATTTACATGGAGTCTTTGATTATTTTATAGATAGTTTTAGAATTCTGTGCATAGATTGTAGCTAACTCAATTTCTCAGTATTTTGCTCTACTATCTTTCATCAAATGAAAGCTTAGAGAGTTAGTGTATACTAAGCCTTATAAAAAAAATTATCCTTGTAAATTTTTTCAGGTACACAAGAACACTGAAATCTCATGTAAATTCCTATTCAGTATGTAGAAAGATCAAACTTCCACAGGAGTAGAAGCCATTCATACTACATAAGCATTTCAAAGCTTTGCTAGCACTAGGCAAGCTCGAAGTTGTTTCTCCCAAAAAGTGGAGATTTGAGAAGACATTAACCACTACAGAAGATTGTTCGAGTAGCGTAAGTCAGAAGGAAAACTGTAAACATTTAAAAGACGTTTTAAAATAGAATTAATATTTATTTGGAAACATAAAACCAATTTAAAATAAACTTTTCAGCACTTCATTTCAAAGCCGTATTTTTTTCCATTTCATTTTTTATTCTTTTGATGATAGGTTTTTCATACTTAATATGGCAACTTGAATAAAAATTTCAAGTTCACTAAAAAATAGGCATTGTTATATGTTTCCATTCTATCCAAAATAATACTAAAAATAGTTTGGTTCCATTTGAACTAAGTTCTTCCTAGTTTTTCAATTCACCCACTAAACTGAAAGCAAATTATTATTCTTTCAGCTTTACTATGAACATCAGGCTCAATGTTTTTTAAGTCGTTCAGCATTAAAAGCAGCAAAAATGTGCTGTGAGTTACATTTTTAAGGCACAAGTACTGAAGAGGTATTGATGAACGTTTATAGCTACTAAAGGAGTAATGATATTGCAGCACCTACATTAGTTCAAAGGCTCTCATTATAGTTAACAATGGGAGTTTTATACAAGTAAAGTCTGAGTAAAAACTACGGGAAGGAGACTAGAAGAAATGCAATTCCTTCTAATGAACTTCAGAAGGATGCTACAGTGTAACTACCACCAGAAACATATTTTGATAGCATACTTTGTGTTTGAATGTCATGCACATATTTTACATATTTTACATTTTACATACATTGAGATACAGAACAACCCTGATTTCTGTAACTTCAGCACCCTTTGAAGGGTCAACTATGAAATATTAAACTATTTGCAAGGCAAAATGGACTGCAACAACAAGGTTCAGTAGCAGGTATGTGACTTTTTATATAAAAAATTTGTATCAAATTAGACTTCATGTTTAGAAAATCTAGTAAAATATCAAAAATTCAGGAAAGGTGGGCAGGTAATGCTGACTGTCAACATTTCCATCAGAACAAAAAGATCTTTATAAAATTGAGCCGGCTGCAATCTATCATATTCTTGCCAAAAGTGCTAGAGCTATTATTTACTGCTATCTTAATCATATATACAATTTTGTAATTACAAGTCCAATTACGTACTGTATTCTAGGGTCGTACCAGCAATATAAACAATTTAAAATTCCTGAAAAGGGACTGAGAAGACAGAAATGAGAGGGAAGAAAAAAGACTACCTTCTGGTACAACTGTATGGTACTAGTAATACTGTTAATGACTATTATTAGTACTGTTATTCATTAGGATACATATTTGCTTTTATTTTAGAAGATATGGTTTTATCCAGACAAAAAAATGATGTATAAATTATCCTGATTTATACTGGAAAAGCAGATAACATTTTTACATATATATATATATATATTTAGATATATTTTTTTTTTCTAGAACTGAGCTGTAAAAAATGTAAAAACCCAATTAGAAGGGTAGCATAATTGGAAAGTGAAGCCTCCTTCAGATTCACAACATTAATCTTTGAATATCCATCTGAGAATTTTATTCTCAGTTTAATTCACAGACAGTGAGGTTAACATATACAGCGTGCAGTGTAAAATCACAGTCTAACAAAAAATACAGCTACATATTCAAATGAAATACCAGTTATTTTGTAGATTCTATATGCACGAGCAGCTCTCCCACAGATTCTCCAAACTACAGCTATTCTTTCACTTATAACCCCTGGTGCTTCTTAGTATTACCATTGTTGTTCTCTCTTCTGTGAAGCTCTTCACACGTGTTACAATGTCTTGTGAAAACCCTACAGAAGTAACTGTAAATCAGCCCAAAGTAGCAAGCAGGAAAACCAATGGATCTTGTAATCACTGAAACTGCACAAGTAAAAGTTCATGGAGCTCCCTGGAAGCATAATGGTCCACATGTATGATTTTTGGTTTATGACTGAGGCTCAAGAAAAAATTTGCATTTTAAATGATCTGTATAATCTCAATGGAAGAGTCTCATAATTGAAATGTCAATAAGAGAGAAGTAATTATTCAGAAGAAAGAGGAAGAAAAGGAAAAGGTGTATGGGTGGTGCAATATGTCAAAATATCTGAAAAAAAAGTCAGTGAGATGTAATTTGATAAAGAGTGTTGAGCGTCAGTTCTCTGGTAATGAAGAGAGAGGATAGCAATTAAGAGGAATATAAATATTAGACATGAATTCCTATATGGCGGAGGGCTTGTTAAACACAAGCCTATTCTATACTTGACCGTACTCAGGTTTACTTAAGGAAACCAAGTCCAGAAGTCAGTTTTGCCATCCCTACATAAAATATTAAAAAACACAAATTAATTTTAACCTTCAAAGAATCTGTTTTATTTCAGGCACATGCACCAGATATGTCATTTAAGTAGTAAGGAAGCTCCTACAAAGTCAGGTTTTCTATACCAGATGTTTTATAGATTTTCTGATTGAAATTTTTAGACTGAGGACACTGAAAGTTAATTAGGGACACTGAAAGTTAATTAGCTTACTTTTTTTTTTTTCCTCTTCTTCCCCAAATTAGTAAGCACCTACAACTATTAAAACTGTAAAGGCAAAGGAAACTGTTTGCAGAAAGATGTTTTAAAAATATATGCTCAAACCCAGTATTTACATGGTTGGCATTCCTGACCATTCTCAAGTGTTTGTTTTGGTTTTTTTTATTAGGAGTTTTAATGTATGCTGAACAGAAGCTCTTGAGGCAGAAAGGTATCATGTACAATCCTCTAATATATTTTTCTTAAACTCATTATACAGTTTTTCAGACTTACAATGAAGAAGGAAGAAAAAAATAGCAGTATTTCTTTAAGTATAAACATAAAGCAGCAGAGTGCATATGCCATTTGATTTATCTGTGTCCTGCTTCCTACTTGATGTAGGAAAAAAACCCCACCTCTTCAAAGATGAAAGTTAGCTTGATATTATCCACTAAACTACATTTACATTTTTTGTTCCATTAAGTGGAAGCTATGATAGCTCTTTGAATATTGATTTCAGACTTCATTTCTTCTGGACATAACAGCAGAATTAAATACATCACATTTTCAAAGTTTAGTTTGATGATTAGCACTTTTAAAGATATAAACATGGGAAATGTTAGGGATTGTTTGAATGATTTCTAAATACTCTTTTCAACAGATTTCATATTAACAATTCCTGTGACATAAGCCAGGAGGAAATTCCTTTCAATTAGTAGTGATTTTGAAAATAGTTGATTGCATCTCTGAATCTCACTTCTTTTGAAACTTCATTACTGCTAATAAAAAGAGCTTTTGACGTTTTGAAAATGTTTAAGTTTGGTAAAGAGCTTATGAAGTGGTTGGCAATGACATGACTTCAGAATATAAACACTAAATATAAAAAGTGCCAGAGATCTCAACTGATATAATATTTTACAATCCATAGTCACTATAAAGTGTTTGATTAATTACATGATTTCATCTCCAAAAACTGCAACTAAAGAAAAGTCTGAACATTAATGGTCTGATGCGCATTGATATTTACACTGACAGACTTGCATGAGTTCACTGAAGTTCCAGAAAGATTTCACACCCATGCAACTGAATGCAGAATCAAACTGGTAAGCTTTTCTATTGCAGTACATTTAAATGCAAATTTCTCAATTTCATCTTGAGTAAGATCACATTTAAATGGATTCTAGTACTACAGTGCTACTGTCTAAAATATTAACTATATTGGAAAAAGATGCGTTTGACATTCATTAAAATTTATTACACTGTCATTTGAATGGACATTTTAAGTATTCTTTGCATAAAATAAAAGGTAATGAAACAGTGGTTAGATGCCAAAGATATGTAATGTCATTCTTTGGACCATCTCTGTCCCCAGTGAGAAGAGCTAAAAACCTATTTTTATTGGTGTTAACCATTAAAATGTACTCTTTCCTCTATGGAAGAATGAAAGGTTTAGCACTTCATAAACCAGAGCGAGATTCCACCTAGCCCACACATGCCCATACAACATGCTGAAGTTGACTAAAAATTGTCATTCCTTCGGACTCAGTCATTACTGAGATTTCAGTGGTTAAAGAAACAGAGGAAAATCTACTGAATTTCTCTCACGTCAGTCAATCAATGAACAGGTTTACGGGACTATGGTTAAAAGTTGGCATTGTAGTCACCTTAATGTCTAAGGAGCAGAATAATAATACCTATCAAATCAAAAGATTCGTTATTCTTTTGACTAATGAGAAGTAGCACCATATAATGAAAACAGTAAATAGAAGTACTACCCTATTCTTACAAAGGAAGAAGACAGGTGTGGTTTATTTGTTTTTTTTCTCAGAACATGAGAAAAACCTATGGCTATAGGTCTGAGAAAGAAAAACACAGATAATTTACTTGGCAGAAATAGAAACTCTAAAATTAATTACAATTTATTGGACCAGAAACCATAACCTGCCTCCTTTTCTCCTGCCCTCCTCACAAGCTGTGTTAATAACAAAACCCACATAATTTTTAATCACTTCTTTTTCCCTTATTGGACCATAATTGTTCTTTGTTTGCTAGGTTTTGCATCTGAAACCTAACTTAGAAAATTTGCCGCAAGAGTGTCATTTCACAGAGACAGAATCTTAATCCCAGAATCAGCGAATCTACCAGAAAATTTCTTCTGAGGAATCTGATCTGCCAACTGAGCCCTCCCAGTATGAAAAAGGACCAAGTACTCCATGCTATATTCCTGTGAATCACTGTAATTAATCAAAACAACAAGCTGACCTTCTGGTAAAATTATATCCTGTCATTTAAGAGAGAGTGAGGCAATGACAGTACATAATACTAAGGTGAATGCCAAATCTTGCCAGATTTATTCAATTCTACACATCATCGAGGAAAGTAGGAATTACAAACAGAAGTTTAGCAGGAGCTCCCCATTTTTACTAGAACAGTAAAGACACAGTCCACTTTCCGCTGTTCTGGGATGACATAATTTCTAACCCTCCCTAATAAAGCTCTGGAGCACAGAAAAGTCACAATATGTATGAGATTGTTCTGTCAGTATAGATGCCCGAGCTAAAAATAAACAAACTACTTAGTGTTGTATCATTTTATCCCAAAATGTCATTTTAAAACAACAGACAAAAAGTTCCTATTTGGTTCCACTGTTCAATTTTGACATTTGGAAGTTAATATTTTCTGTCTTTGAATGATTCAATTTTTAAATTTATATTGTGTTATAATATAAGGCAATCATAAAGAAATTAACTCCAATGTTGAAAGCACACAGAACATTTTTACAAGGAGAATATTCTTTTGTGATGAACTAAAACCATTCCATTTTCACTCTCATCTGGAACTAAGAGAAGTTTTGAAATCTGTTGTGCAAAAGACTCTCTGTCTTTTGCAAAGTGCTTGTTAGCACACAGCCAGTGGGACATGGTGTAATTTTCAATCTTGCAGATTTAGACATTTGACTATCTTTCTTTTTGCTTTAAGTATTTCCTGCCAGCCCCTTTGAATTTCCAATAGGAGGTATTTGTATAACCACTATCAGAGACTCTGCAAACGTTTCCTTACATGCATAAGTGGGAAATAACATCAGGAAAAGATGGAAAATGACAACAAATGAAGCTGCAGTGGCATTAACACCATTTTAAGTTGTTCCTTGCTCAACCATGTTCTCCAGAAACTTAGCAACACAGCTCATGTTAGCAAAGTAAAGAGATAGCTTCAGTGAAAGCTGTGGCAAGTGCCTACAGCACAGGAAAGTAACACCAGGTAGTTTTACTTCAAAGGTTAAGTAAATGGAGCTGCCTAAGATTCCTTCTGGGGTACAGCACCTACCATTGCCAAGACAAAGTGAGAGTTAACCCCCTAGCTAGTCCATTGGTACAAATAATAACTACTCTTCCAAGTAATAGATAAAGATATGTGCATCCTGTTTAGCAGCTCTAATTGAGTAGAGCATTAACTTTTATTATACATGATGATGTCCTTATTCCCCTCAGGCCTTTAGGGCTCTGATACACAGGGCATCTACAGTCATTGCCTTTGAAGGGTCTCTCGGTGTCTTCTGAAGGCTAATTTGGGAAGATTGCCAGATTTTCTTTTCATGCTGGTTTGTGAGGGCTATTTTTGTTAAATCATTCTCTGTAACACAAAAATTCCACTTATGGGACGTGTCACTGCTGTCCACCACCTCCCACTCTTCCCCCCAGTATTCCTTCACCGGTAAGAATAATGTCAACACAAATTCAACCAATTCAGGTTTGTCTGTCCTTTCTCATTACGATTTGATCTGACAAAATATATATGCATGTATCTGAGGTGTCTGACAAGGTTCTCCACTAAGAGAGTGGAAAAAAAAAAACAACCCAGAATTCTTTGGATATGAATTATCTCATAACCAAGTAAACAGATAAAATAGGTCAGATGAATCTGGCACTACAGTATCTATTTTTCAGCAGTGACTTAAAACCATTTCCAGATAACTACTGGAAAACTAAAGTTAGAAAAGAGGAATCCCACCTTTCTGTCTACATTAGTTTTTCTTTTTTATGAGCTGTGTTCCATTAACTTCTACAGTGTGTTAGACATATGCGTATCACCCCAAAAGATTACAGTGTAGTATGGCTTGTAATTCAATCAGTTATGCTGCTATGCATAAAGACATACATATTCCCACATGAAACCACCACGCTTCTTTAAGTCACTGGGTCTGAATGACAGAAAGAATAAAGCATCTAATGTCGAATTTATTTAAGTGGGTGTTATGCAATCCTCCCACACAGGGCACCATTCAGCAGAGTTTTTTTTTTCTTTTCCTGCTGAAAAAGGCTTAAATTGTAGGTTGTTTAAAAAAATGGTAGTTCAGATCTATTCATTTAAAAATTTGGTTTTGTGATCCACCTTTTTTCTGTTACAGCCAGTGCTTGAAAACTTGGCTTGCTGATGCACACTTTAAAAATACAAGGACAATGTTCATACTATCATTTTTTTTTTTCCTGAAATCTCTCTCTGAATGACAATCGGGGTTCCCTTTTGAGCTACACTAGTGTGACATCTCAGTGTCAGGGCCCATCTTCTCAGGTCTCATACATAACAAAGTGATGGCTGTATTACAGCAGGGCTTGGAGCAAGAGAAGGCAAAAGTGTATGAATCACAGCCTGTCCACAGAGGAGGAGGATGTTGAAAGAATTAGTATAACTGTGAGTAGGAGGGAATTTGGGAAAGCAGAAACCAAGCCCATGCCTATTCAAAGTTGAGTGTAGATGCTGTTACAAGGGAAGACCTAGAAATAATGGCAAGGAGCTACACTGAAATAGAGGAATCCGATATGAATTGAATGAGAAGTGAAGCCCACACAAGACTAGAGACAGTAAAAGAGTATTGTAATGCCAAGACAGTAAAGAAACAACAATAACATCAATGTTGCCCTTTTTAGCCCATATTTTAACACGACATTTATTTTGTAGCTTTTTATAGGGTTGGAACTTCAGTCGTCAGAGTAGATACCCTAATTCACACCGTTCTTGATTTTACTTTCATTTATCACCTGCTTCATTTTACCACTAGACTGCATAAGGGAGTTATAACCTAATAGACCTAGGTCCATAGCATCTAAATTCACTTCTGGTAAGCTAGCCACAGCATTTCTGCAGACCAAAATGCTTACCTCAGGAAAAAGTTTGTATTTCTATTTCCTAAGCAACATTTCTAGAAGAAATAATACAGTAGATGAACTGCTCCCTAGGGTAAATGTTAGTCACGATTATCTTCTCTGTATCCATGTCCTCTGTATTCATTACCACCATTAATTATACCTAGGAATGAAGCCATCAACCACAATAAAACCCTAGTTAGTTCAGAAGCACAGCCTGCCTACTCAGCAACAGAAGCTGCTGTGTTATGCAGAGGCCATTTCAGTATTTCATACTGCTTTTTTAGTGAATATGAAGTAAAACATCTTTCTTCATCCTTCTGTTGTGCACCACACAACGCACATTGTAATCAATTGATCTGGGCTGACGGGATCTGCAGTGCTAACTGGGACAGGAAAAAGAGACAGTACTGATCATTATCATTAGTTTGGTTAGTTGGTTATAGGTTCTGACTTTGGTGTATAAAGGGTCATGTCTTCAATGTTGCTTTCAACTACAAAAATATTAGACAAGAAAAGGGAGCCATATTAAAAAAACAAACAAACAAACAAAACAGGCAGGCTTCTTCCTTTAACACAAATCAGGAAATCTTCTGCTTGCAAATGGAGTATATTATGAGGAATGTATAAACTGATCTCAATTGCTACTTTCACAATAACCCCATGGTAATATTCTTCCTATGGTGTGACAAGTCATGCATCGCTAGGAGTGACTGACTCTACAAAAATAAACAGAAGCCTGCATATTACATTAGGAATGCATATTTCTTTTTACATTCTTTAAATTTTGTAAAAATTATAAACTGTGATAATTCATTTAGGAGATCCCTGTTACTGCATATTTTATGATGGCACCTTTAGGTTTTCAATAATCCTAAGAAGCATGTATGAAAGTGCTCAAGAAATAGCTCTGGAAGTTTAGTGTAACTTTAAAATGGGATTATTTGAGTTCTATTCATACACGGTGTCACCGAAAAACTCAGCCCTTGTCAGTGGTGGAAAAAGGTTACCTGACTAGAAAGTACACTGCTTTTTAATTAAATATATTTTATTCCTAAGTTTGTTCTATCCCATTTGGATAGCGCAGGAGTTCTGTCTGGTATGTATTTCCGTGATGCTTGGTAAAGTTATCTATGTTCCTTTGTAACAGTTAACAAGATTTTCTTTTTTTTTTTTTTTTGCAGAGGGTGCATTTAACTCAATATTATACATGATTGGTATGTGGCTAACTTTTAAATTTGACAGAAAAGCTGCCACGTGGCTGCGTTATAGTCACCGCAAGATAATAAATATTTGCACACTTGCTTAGCTTGTTCTGTTTATATCTGCAGGATAAAAGATGTCACATTCATTATTACTGTGCTTAAGCACAAAGAAACAAAGAGAAACTGTACTGTACTCTTGTTAAATGTCCATTTAAGTGTTGCAATTAAGAAACAACATACAACGTAACAGTCCTTATTAATGCAGTTCTTGAGTGTTGTACAAAAATGTGGCCTCTCTTCAAGATTGCATACATCTGAGGTACACTTTGAATCTGTACTAATGCATGTTTATTGTGTTCTATAGTGTAATTTTGATAGAATTTCACTATGCAAATGATATCTTGGGATTCCTAAGTCTCCAGGTACATTTTGTGGTTTTTTTTCTTCTCTGGTTCTGTTATTACTCCCCTTTTTTCAGCTCATTTTTCTTCCCTCTTCCTATCCAGAATGGCTCTAGTGGATCCTAGTACTCATTTAATGTCTCACTCTCTTTTCTATATTTTTTAAACTTTTTTCTCTCTGTTTGTAAGTATCAAATATTTGGATCATTTGTGACTCAATTAAAAAAAAAAAGGGAGAAAAAAATGTAATTATCATATATAGTAGATAGAGACATCTGATTTTAGATTTAAAAAGATATTGGGGAAAAAGAAAATCTTGCCTTTTCCAGTTTCCACTCCAGTCATCCTCTGGATCTGCTCAAGTCACTTAAATTCCATGAAGGTGGGAGAGGTCCAGGACGGTCAAGACCTAAGGAAGGAAAGGATGGCAGAAAAACCTGTAATCTCTATTACTTGTGTGTTTTCTAACAGAAACAGATGTCCACATATCATATCAGAAGACTATTATACTAAGTACATGGAAAGACAAACATCCTTAAAATCCTTGATACATCATCTCAAAAAAAATTGATTGAAAAGGATCAAAACTGAATCTGCAGAAGGTCTGAAATTTCCAAACAGTAAATATTTAGAAACAAAAGAGACAAACTAGAGATGTTTCTTGCTCACTGAACATGGAAGAGGTTTCTAACTCCTCTAAGTTAAAATCAGGAAAACAGAAAAATGCATGTAATGAGGAAAAGGGGAAGGAAAGGATTTGAAGAATAGCTAAGATGTATGAATCACAACCTCAGAATAAACAGAGAGCTTATAGGAAATGGAGAAAAATACATTTTATAAATTAATAGATACTGGATTAAAATGAGAATTGCATCTATCAAAACGGAGGTTGAATTCCTCAGAATAAATTTTTCTCTCTTTTTTTCCCCACAAAGTCTTTTATATAAACAAATATAAGACCCAGAGATAAATTTAGTTGTTTTGTGAGACTGATGCACTAGAGATGAGAGATCTCTACATGTGGCCCCCAAATCAATAATTTGTCTCAGAATGATAGTATTCAACACTGGAACAAAGGCAGAATAACTAACATAAACCTGGACATGTGAGTTTTCATACCCAAATTGAAATAAAAACTTGGAGTGCTTAGCCTGGGAAAATAAAGGGAAGACAAAGGAAATAAGTCTGGGAATAGACAACCTCCATCCAGAGCCCTGGGAAAATTGTCACATGAAATGAAAAATCCTCCAGCAAATATTTTAAGCAAATTTGTTCAGTTGGGAATGATATCCCATTAGCAAATACAGAAAATAATATAACAGCAAAAGAGAAAAGGAAATCCAGGCAACTAAAAGACTCAAAACGCACTAAGTGAAGAGTAGTTAGATACATGGATAAGATCAGGAATAAATAAACTCAAAAGGATTTTACAAGAGACAGAATATGCCAAACCAATTTAATGCTTCTGCATTACTTCATTTTGATATGATAATAGATTTTCTAGGCAAGAATAAAATTATGCATTTGTTTTTTCTGGTCTTCAGCAAATCTTTAGGTATACTGCTGAACAAAACATTATTGGCTAAACCAGAAATAGATTGGATTAATTAATAAATAAGTCAATGACTACAAAATAATTATCACCTTAAGTATCATAAAAGAGACATCTGAAAAATTTTCTTTCAGTCTTCCCATATTTTCTAGACAGCTTTTTACTTTAGTAGGATCCTAAACACAATTTTCCATCAATGGAATACCATTCAGTGTTCTAGTTGAGGAAATCTTTTTTCTTAGCATAGAAACAATCACACAAGACAACATTTACTGTATCACTGCTTCATACCCTCCTGGGGTTATGATTACAGGAAATGTTGTTTGTTTGTTGTTTGTTTTAAAAACATATATGCAGAAGACAAATGTAACAGACTAAAAAGCCAAAGGGTAACAATCCCTTGTGCATTTCCTATTTAAAAAATCATGTTACTTCCTTGTTCTTGCCATTATTATTGCCTACAGTGAAGAAATTGCTAGGAAAAAAACCTACACACATTGTACTCTACAATTTGATTTTGGCTTGTTTTCTTTTAGCTGCTTGCTAAGGGAGATCTCTAAAACAAGACAAGCCTGTATTAGAGTGTATTTGGCCACCTTTTTGATCTTCTTTTTCGTATAATAAAATTGCTCCGATAACTTGCAAAGTCCAAAAGTAGATATAACTGCAGTTTCTGACCAGAAATTTGCACTTAATGATTTTCAAGTGAAAATTAGCTGAAAGCAAACAAACAGAAGTTACAGAGTATTTACTTGGAAGTCAGTGCACAAAGGACAAGAAAATAAACCCCACCAGAAACTATGGATGAGCTGTCCCATNAGCAAATTTTTCTTTTTTTTTTTCCCTGGGGAAATCAAAGTATCCTGTCTTTTTCTTTAAAAAAGGACCAAGTGAATATAAGCAATAGAGTTTGAATTAAGAGAGGTTACACTCTACTAGCCTTGAAAAAGTGAACTTTAAGAGCTTAACAAAAAAGCTTATGCTCTTTATAAATAGGATATTTCAAGGTCTTCTGAGAACATTACCTTTAACGGTGGTATCTCAGGGAATGTGTGTAATTAGTAACTTATGAAGAAGTTTTTCAAAATAACTGAATTGATTTTTCAGTACATCAAGCATTTGCATAGTATTTATTCAAAAGATAAGAATATACCCCTCTAATAGGGGTGCACGTTTTGTATCATATATATACACACACACATTATACATATATATGAGGGTACATGTTGTATATGCAATTCCATTATCTAAATTCTAATACAAATGCCACTCTAGAAAGTTTCTGAATATTGGATTAATATTTTTCATGTTTTTTCTTATTTTTTCTTTTGTTTTATAAAGATAAAGAAACTTGAATTTAAAGAAGCTGAGCTTTTAAATCATTAAGTAATTAAACTTTACATTTTATTACTAGTACAGTAAAGCATATTATTGTGTAAAGTAACGTTTAATTGGAGAAGTGTTCTGTGGTGATCACTTTAAAGGGGAAGATGAGTAAAGTATTAAATTTCTAAATGAAACGACGCTAGTATAACAATGTTAGTTCAAACATATACTACAGATATAGTAGTAGTCAGATGTAGTAGTAAGACAGTGCAGCTTTATACAAGTCAACAGTGCAGCTCTATATATGTCAATAACATCATGTTCACATGCACTGAGGCCGAATTCATCCCTGTGTTTTTACCACAACTATAATGAACGATAAAGTAAACACTGTACTGTTATAGTTATAATACACCAGAAGTCTTTGCATATCATTTGACCAGTGGTAATAAACAAAATGAGTTATTTCAGAAGCACAGACTACTCTTGTTACTTGGTTATACACAAAATTAACCCTAATGCTACACAGTTAAGAGCTAGGAAATTCCACAAATCAGGTTTTCTCTGCATCCTCGATTCAGACCTTTTATAGGGTCTCTAATTACGTGACCACTGTGACAGATGCACCCACTCTGAGTGAGCGAATAGTACTGTGGCTCAGGATCATCAACAAGTAGTTCCGACTGAAATCAGCCCCGCTGTGCAAACTGTGAGAACTGTGCTAGGCTGCATCTTCTCAGGAACTCAGGAATCTAGGCTGTGTCTTCTCAGGAGCTAATAGTACCAGCCCAAGCTGGGACTAGACAAAACTAAAACTGCTACATACACTAAAGTGGGGAGGTTTGACTACGAGTCAATCACTTTACGCTATAAAATCTATAGCCCCTTCAAGTCCCTTGAGCTCTCTTGTATGGCAGCAGGATGCATGGCGCTGATCTTCTCCTTGAGCAGGAAGTCTCTCAAGGTTAATCCTCAGGGTTGAGAGACCCCTTACCTGGCATCTGATATCTATAAAGAGGTAAGCGACGTTTTACATTAGACTAAAAGTATATTGTATGCTAGTGACATTTATACATATCCAGCCATAGCTTAATTCTTAAAAGTTTAGTAAGTACGAGCTTGACTGCTGTCTAAATCATTGTCAAAACCATCGTCTAATCATCATCTACTCTCATTTAAATCATTTCAATCATTGTCAGATCATTGTCAAATTTCTGTGTAACTAACGTTCAATCACCATTTGGTTGCCGTTTGATTTTCATTCAGCCATTGATTAATTACCATTTGATCATTTTTTGATCATTAATAAAACCCTTCTAATTGACTCCTAAACTGTGATTTCTCTTAATAATTCACCTGCGACAACATAGAAGTTTATGCCCAGAATCCTTGCCTCAAGCTGAACAGGAGGGAGAGCGGCCTGGGAAAAACTGAAAAAAATGTAGAGAATGAGACTTCTGTATATAAGACCCATCTGTTACATTCTTTAATGAAGTCAGCATGGTATAGCTAATAAGGATTACAAAGAGGGAAAGACAGCAGGATGGACACTGCTGTACTGTATCACGTGCAAGCCTACTTCTTTGTGGCACTATCATTAAGTACAGTGGTACTATTTATCTGCCATTAATAAGCTGATAGACATGAAGTTACATATTATCTGTGCAATAGTTCTGAAAAAAATATTTATCCTAATATTTATTCCTTCAAATAAATGGCCTAGTGTTGACGGCTGAAAAAGGAAGTGGGCAACATGTTATAATAAATGACATTTATTAGTGGAGGTAATGAAATCAGCTTTATTACTAATAGTAAACCCTACACTTTAAAAAAAACCAACAAACATTAGTTTCTTTTGAAGAACATAAATTTTTACAGCTATAAATATTTACTCTGTGGTATCTTAAAAATTCCTAGTTAATATGAGGTCTCACGAAGAACGCTGGTAATACTGGATAATACAGTGCCCATACCATGCACTTCTGACTGTAAATGATGAACATACAGAGGATTCAAATTAGCTGTTCTGCAAATGCCTAAATCCTGTGATTACCTGTTTAGAAAGCACCCATTCTCTTCTGCTGAGTAAGAGGGGTGGCCAACTGAAACTATACAATACACTCTACAGCCATAGGGTTGAGAATTGTCTTTCTTAAGCTTCAAGTCTCTGCCTATTCAGATACATCTGCAAAGGTGAACTCTTAAATTTTACTGCAGCTGAACTATTTCATCCTTTTTTGTATTCCCTAGGAGACCAACAACAGCTTTATTGTCCTACATCCAAAACTTTTTGCATGTAACTGTTCTTCTCTGAAGTGATTATATACATGCATATTGTTGGATGGAAGTACTGTCTGGCAACCAGGCTATCCTTACTGTTACAAACTATGAGTCATACCTGTAGAGATAGATCCCAGGTATGCCTCATCTCATGCACTGAACACCTGACATTAAATAGGGCTGAGGAAGACCTCATGTCTCAGCTACTCACCTCTTACCTTGAGGCTGCAAGAAACTGTATCTTAATTCAGAAGAATGAGGAAAAGGAGGGGAAGCATCATGAGCAACTTTTCCTTTCTAGCGACTGTCTGTACAGTGCAGTCCTACCCAACATAACTCTAAACACCACTCACTTGCCAGAATGAGTGTCCTGAGGAGCATTAAGTAAAAACTGCAGGACTAAGGGCTCAAATGAGCCTCAGCTGATGCCACTCTGGGCCACAATTACAGTTTCTTGGACCTTAACTCAAAAGACAGAGATGGAGATGCAGCAGGGGGAGTAACAGGAACATCCTCAAGCAGGTTTAAACCTTCTTCCAGGCTGAGCATTTTGTTGCCAAGGTTAACTCCAATTGTCAAGTGGTATTCTTGACTGATAGATGCAGAACGGAGTTCATGGAAAAGAACTTGCAAATTCATGTCAAAGCTGACCAAGTAGTTTCAGCTAAAATTACAATGATAAAACACTTCTGAAACATCACTTTTACTAATTCTGACACCTTTTGTGATGTCACATATATAATATAACAAAATAAATGAAAACGACAACAATATTTTCCTGTTTCCTATGGGTGAATGTTAGTAACACTGCCTGTAGAATACATCAGGATATCATACTGCAAGGAAAGGTCTAAAAAAAGAGGAGTTTTCACAAGGTAAATGCAAAGATAACTAAACTAGCAGGAGAAACGGAGGAAATGCTTTCAGGGATGAATTTGTAACTCCAAATGAAACCTGGTTTTGATACATCATATGAATAAATCAGCATCATGCTAGTGCATATTAAATGCTTGTGGATCTAGATTTCTCTCTTGTGGTTTCTCCCAATGGACAGACTACTTAAATGTTCTGTAAACTAGAGAGAATGACACCTAGAGAGAACAACTTTAAAATGGTTGTTCAGGCACATTGAGACAGAAAACTCAAATTCATGTTTTTCATGGACATTAACTAAGCCTCTCCTCTGTCAGAAAAGTTTCCTATATGTGAAGTTACAAAGTAATTATCTTTCCCTGGTACAATGAATATTTAAATAATCCATGGAAAATGGCTCATTCAAACTTTGCAGTTTTTTCCCTGCTTTATACAATGTTCTTGCTTTTTCATTTCTCCAAAAATCTTAGACTACATGCTTCCACTGTAAGGGTCTGTTTTTATTATTTTCCAGTTCCTCCTGGTTTGTTTATACCCTCCAGTAAATACATTTTGCATTTGAAGGGCTTTTTGCATAGTCTGTGAAGACAGTTTCTCACCATAGAAATGCAAAACTAAGCTAGCTGTAGCACAAGAAAACACCTTTAACAGCAATGAAACCTACGCCCTCCACATCAACAAAGATGCCTCAAGATTGAAAGAGTAGATGCTAAAAGCGATTTAGCTCTGAAACCCCCAAAACTATATGCACATGTGCATTCAAAATATATGCAAAAGGATTCTTACTTTTGACCATTAGAACTCTTTTTTGGGGTCAAGTTCTTATTTTGAATCAAATATATGTAGCAATTTTCTATTAAGTTGGCAATGGCCACATAAAACTTCCAGATACTAAATGGTACTCCACACCTATACTCCAGCAGTTTTCTTCTCAGACAAGGAAATCCAGTAACATCACTAGGCAGCGGCATAATAGAAGAGCAAGCTCCTATAGAAGATAATGGGAAGTGTGGAACCTAACTTAGACGATCTGAATTTCCTTTCTATAGAAATTTTTCTCTTGTTATTGACTCTGCTGGAACTCAAGGGAGAATCAGTCCCCAAAGTCACAGGACTAAAATCTGTGTCCAAATGACTAAAAAACAGAGCAAGTACTCTCCAAATCTAACTGTTCTATAAAAAAAGTAACTGATGCACTGCTCTGCAAATTCACATTAGCAGCTGTTGAATTTCAAGAAGAATCAAATATAGGTGGACAGAGATTTTTTTAAGTGCTTGAGAAAGGAGCACTGGAAAAATCATGTCTAGGTGACATTGACAAAATCCTGTTTGTGCTACTATGCCTATCATCTTCAAGAACACTGTATTCTTATATTAGATGTTACCTTATGAAAATAGCAAGGTCATTGTCAATTTGGCTTATTGTCAGTGGAAGCATTTGTCACATTAAGTCAACCTTAATTTGTATAACCAAATTCTGTACAATTTCAGTGAGAATTGCTTATTTATACTGGGACACGTTTCCTCCCCTCTTCATGCCAGTTACCTTTTAACATTGCTCTTTGCAAAAAAAGCAAATGTGTAGAACAGGAGAAGGTTGAATGCGGATGTCAGTCTGAGACAGATCAGAGTCTTCTTTCACTGCTTTCCTGTTATAACCAATGTTAAAATAGACTTCNAAAAGATTATGGATTCCCATAAGAATTGAATTCTCCCTGAAGTTTTTATTTACTTTATTCTCTGGGAGGCTCAGAAAGTTGTCTAATCTTACGAGTAAAATGATTCTGTTGAGATTCATAAGTATGCATTTTAGGAAGATCTTTCTTCAGTCTCCAAAACTCATTTAATCATATAATAACTAGGATTTCATGTTTATTTTTCAACAAGAAGAGACCAATAAACATAAAATCTCACAATTGTTTCTGTTTTAAAAATGTATTGACCAATAAATAAATAACAAAACTGAAAATGGGATCTTTTGCATGGAGTTAGGTATTCAGAGATTCTGTCTGCTACACACATTTCTTCAAGGCAAATGGAAAGAGTTTTCCACAAAAGACACAGATCTGTCCCTACTACCCTTCAGTAGGGCAGGACAATGAAGCAAAAGTTGTACTGTTCTCCATAAAATGAGATGTGTAAATATTGCTTATGATAGTAACAAGATTAAACCTTTTCTGAAACTCACTCAGCTCTCTTGGCTTTACCTCAAATTAAATCGCATTAAGTTTTGCTCTGAACAGCTGATTTTTGGCTCTCATTTTAGCCATCTTTTTATTTTCTTTGGAAACTTTGTGAAAGGTGTTCGCTTTCACGAACTTCTGAAGCAGATCTCTTATCTTTGAAAAAAGGAAGGTGTCACTTTTATACTGCCAGGCCCTTGTAGATACTGTAGAGAGCAACTTTAGTATTTTTAATGATTAATATACAGAAATTCAGAGATCATTTAAAAAGTGTCAAATAAAAGAGTAGGTTATTACCGTATTAAGCTCTGCCTTTAAGATCTTGAAGTGAAAACGGGCAAGACATACCAAGGAAATGGTGTACACCTTTTCTAGACAGAAACTGGAGGCTGAGTTTGCAGACTGAACACCAAATCCTGGCTTCTTAATCAGCCCTTTAATCCAGAAACATACAAAGTGGAAGACAGAGAGAGGGACAATTCATGGACATTGAGTCTTCAGAAATATCTGCTATATTTTGATTACTAGGCAGAGGCAACTTCCGATGACTAAAAACATGCTGTGTACTATGTTTTGCTTTATAGTTCATCAACTGAATAGAGCAGTGCTTCGAAACGAGGGAATTTATTAGCTAATATGGGGAATAAACACCATTGCAAAGTGAATTATCTCCTGAGAGCTCCTCCAATCTGTTTTTTCTTCTGCTCTTATACTTACTAATCACAACATCTAATTTAAAAAAGGCTAGTTTTTTATTTGAACAGAACACAAATAAGAAAATTATTCATTAAAAAATAAAACTGTATTTCTTTTGCAAAACAAAGCATTTAATAAATGAACCAGCATGATCCTTGTTTCCTTCTGTTATCTCATATATTTAGATGTGTTGAAACCTTTTTTGTGTGTTTGTACCAAAAGAACTTTCACCAAAACCAGCCAAGAGATTTTTTTTTTCTTTCCCACCTTAATAGTTTATAACAAAGGACAACATATCCAGGCATGTCTTAGGAAAAAATGGAATGTTTCTTCAGATTTTCTCTTAAAAAGAAAACTTGTCTTTTAAGCACATCTGCAGAGGAGTCATCAGTGCCTCCTTGTGGGGAGCAGGACATGGGGACAGTCCCTGGAGCCCCCCTCCTGAGAACTTCCCAGTGCAACCAAGCAAGGTCTTGCCTATGCTGCCCATCCCAACTTGGAGGACAGCTCTGCCTTGCCCAGGGCACTGGAGTAGGCGACCTCCAAAGAGCTCTTCCAAACTAAGCTTCTCCACAAGTCTACAACTCTAAACATAGCACTGACAGGACAAGTTATTGACAAATCTCACTGAAATTTTATAAAAGTGACTCGTGCCCACTTGCCTTCACATAAGAAAGGTCATCAGAAGTGCATGGTTTGTTCATTTAGAAACTTCAAAGATACTGTTTCTTCAGTTTTTTCTTCAGATATTGGTATTAATAAAGGAACACATCTGCACTCATTTTTAAAATCCAGTACTGGTAAGCTGGTCAGCACAATACATATGAACTTTGAATTAAAGATTGGGACTGCTTGTGAGCTGTAAGTAGCAATAGAGACCTAACTACCATTTAAGTTTTCTTTTGAAGAAAGCTGTCCCTCTCAGATTAATTCTAATACAGACCACTGAAGAAGAAACTCTTTATTGTCCTGTTGTGCTTTTATCCTCTCACTAAAAATCAAATTGTCAAGCTGAAAATACATGTGCACTTTTTCACGGCGTATGGAAAATCTTTAGAGCAACATATTTTAAATATGTCTTATCTAGAAAGCTTTCCAAAGGTACTTAAAATGTTAAGATAGCTATAGCCTTAGATGGGCATCTATGATGACACAACCATCCTGATTCCTCACATTAGAATCTAATCCAAAATGTACATTAATACTTTTCATAGAGGCAATCAACTGGAAAATCCCAACTAAACTCATCAACAATCACATTACCTTACCTCTGAGTATCTGCTTTCCTGCTTCATTAGGGCAAACAAAGTTTACATCAACTCTAGATCTGGTTCTTTGTAATTCCATGTAATGTATTTTATGAACTAAAAAGGAACTCTGGGGATGAGGATGCTGCTATTGCTATAAAGTAAATTGATTCTGAGAGCCAACTAGCTGCTGGCTAGTTATTTTAATGTGGAAATCTATTTTAGTTAATGAGGGGAAAAGAAGAAAAACAAGCTGTGTTCTCTCAGACTGGATCTGTGAAGCCTCCATCTGATTCAGTTTGAGCTACTGAAAAAGGTTAGTTCCCTGCCCAAGATGTGAACTTGATGGAAGGTGAAACAATCAATTATTTCACATGCAGAGTCCAAGAGTCTTCATCACCACAGCTTAGAATTCCTTATCTAACCAGAAACAGGTGAAAATAAGTCAGCTAATTGATATGACCTTATCAGTCAGGTTCAGAAGTGAGTTGTCCTTTGTTCTGACAAGGACACAGAAACCTCTGCTTACATGCAGAGAGATGTTGCAGCATTCAGTTCAGACCTTGGGCAACTCGTAAAATAGTCTATAGTACAATGGATCAGAAACACTTTGATGATGAGAGGATTTTTAGGTGTGCTAAAACATATGATGATGAGTGTAGGAAATAACATACAAAAATATAGATTTCATAAAGAAAAGTCATTAGGAAATCTAAGACGATTGCAGAGGCTTAAAATTTCATTGTGACAATGATAACTGGCTGTTATCAAAAGTTAGAGAGACTAAATTAAATCAAACAAAAAGATGAAGCAACACCATAATAAGGGTTGTTGGAGATTACAGAGTTGCAGTTTGAAACTGAGAAAGAAAATTCAGTGCAAGAGAAATTTGGTGAATAAAATTAAGAGAAGATCCATTGTTCTGTCCATCACTCATTTCTAGAGTCCTTAATTTAACTTGGATGTGTATAGGAAGAGCTAGCTTTTATCATCACTTTCTGCTGCCATCTATTTGGAATCCCTCCAACTCCCTCCTTTTGTTCAGTGACAGCCTGCCTTAACCAGGTAAGATCCAAACAAAACAGTCTGCCTGAGCTCACAAGGCAGCTAAAGTAATGCTTTAAACAACTAATTGATACTAGTTTCCTAGATTTCTGAATGCCTGTTATACTACAAGCACAATACACAATAATTTTTCTAACAATAGGCAAAGGTTCACTAACAGAAAGGGAAGCTGCACTTTACATCTGCTGTTGTCCCCTCTCAGTATACAGCATCAGGCACAAATAATATCTCCAATGCACTTCATCATCTTCCCTGCCCCAAAAGGAAACTGAAAGGCTTAACCATAGAATCATAGAACAGTTTGGGTTGGAAGGGACCTTTAAAGGTCTTCTAGTTGAACCTCCCCTGAAATGAGCAGGGACATCTTCCACTACACCAGGAGGCTTAGAGCCCCATCCAACATGACCTTGAATGTTTCCAGGGATGGGGCATGTACCACTCCTGGGAAATGTGTTCCAGTATTGCACAACCCTTATTATAAAAAACTTCTTCCTTATATCTAAACTAAATCTACCCTGTCTTAGTTTAAAACCATTACCCTTTGTCCTATCATAACACACTCTACTAAAAAGTCTGTCCCCATCTTTCTTATATGGCCTCTTTAAGAACTGAAAGGCTGCAATAAGGTCTCCGTATTTTATATTATATTATAATATAATATAAATATTATTTTTTTAATACTAACTAAACTTAATTTTAGTTTTAATGCTAACTAAATACTAACAAACTTCATACTAACAAAAAGTCACTGATAATTTTTTCCCTACAAAAACTGTCACCAGGGAAAGGAAAAATAAAGAGGGAAGTTATTAAAAAGAAAACCTTTCTTACAGCTTTTAAGTTTTAATGCTTGAACTACTATCTCTTCTGAAGATTTAAGATTGTCAAAATGGCTGTTGTTTGCCATTGTGTTGGGACAAAGGGTAAATGGTATATAACTTTGAAGCCTACAGCTCTGTGCCAATGTGTACATAAATACTGCAAATAAGAGAAATTTCTAGTAATAGAAATTTGAGGTGTGTCCCTTCACAGGGACAAAAATACCAGGAGCACCTCCGAAGTCCTGACTTTACACTGTGATGATTTCTGGCTGTGACATGGGAACACAGTTCAAGAAGCCTGAGCAAATAAATAAAGATCTCTCAGTAAGATGTAAGGAGAATTTAATTTGAAATTTTAAACACAAAGTTCAGTGTGTAAATCAGAATAATATTCCATGGGTAAACACAGGAATCTCCTATATTACAGTAATGTGGGGTGTATGAGATGAAAATCCGAAAGACTACTTTTTCCACTACAGGGAAGTGTGCATTGTCCACAGTGTAACAGGATAGTTGGAGATGGGAGAGTAA
Source organism: Stercorarius parasiticus (assembly GCA_013396915.1). NCBI lineage: Eukaryota > Metazoa > Chordata > Aves > Charadriiformes > Stercorariidae > Stercorarius > Stercorarius parasiticus. The sequence continues at coordinate 162,582 of VWZL01002319.1, read as the reverse complement.
ACATGGAGATTTTACACTGATTTATCAATATAACACTGATCACATCTCGGGAGCTTGAATAAATACACTGCAGTCTTAGACAGATTTAACCATACTTTTAAAATATCTTTTGAACGTATATATCTGTAGCCTATATTGTCATATAGCAGAACAAGGATTAATTTGCACATATTGGTGTAAAGTAGCTTCTAAAAGCAAGTAAGATTTATAAATTACTGTTATTAACAAATCAATATTTATTTTTGGTTGTCATTTCATATTGGTTGGGCTCTTCCTGACAAGATGAGACCAGTTACATTGCCTTGGGAGTCATTTACAAGCTTGCCCCTTCTTTCCCCCTCCCCTTCTTCCCTTAATCTCAAAGAGTAACCAAACTTCAACAGATTAAGTATATCAGGGGACTATGCGTATTGCACCCTGCATGGTTTTAGTTCCAGTCCTCTTCTGCTGTCCTCCCAGCCATGACCCTGCCCAGCCAAGGGAGGCTTACCCCATACACCTGCCGCCCATTCACTCTCACAACCTTCTCTCACCCTGACACAGCGTGCCCAGCCTTGCAGTCACATCTCCCACAGCCCTCACCCCACAGGGCCCTACTGCTTACATGTCTCCAACAGGAACACTTAACACAGTACCCTATTTTGCTGCTGTCAAGCACAGCCAGAGAACGTGAAGATGCACATGCTTAGTAGAGGCCCATGAGTTTATCATTGCTCAAATCTCCATAAATCACTTGAAAAAAGGGGACATGAATGATCTACAGTGGTTCTAAGCCACTTGAAATGACAACTTGGAAGGTAATTGTTGATCACCAGTGAAATACTGACAAAAAAGGCATAATCACATAGCTAAAATATTCACAAGGTATGTAAGTTCTCCAAATTGTTTCACTTAAAATCTTGTTTCACTTACTAAGAAACCCTTGTAAGAAAGAAAGAATGTGATAGTCCAAATCCACTAGATGGTAATGGATATTGAGCACCTCCAGTATGATTAAGCTCGGAGTTACTCTCATCATCAGCCTTTAGTTACCCTACATATGAAAGATGAGTGACAATTTCTGGCCACTGAAGAGGCGATAACTTGCAGAGCGCATCCTCTTTCTGCATCACTGTCTGGAAGAAGCTTCCCTCCTCACCACTTGCAGGGACACCAGCCACCTCAGGGAGGCACAAGGTATGAGTATCTCACATGACACAAGACATTTTCCATGTGCCCAGCGCCCTTGGCTGCCTCCTGGATATCTCATCTAAGTCCAAAGTTTAAATCCAAAAAAACTCCTTTCCTACAAAAAATCATTCAGCTTATAGAATTATCGCTAAGTAAGCATTTATATGCTTGCAAACTAGATTATTTTTCTTTTAAATTAAATTAGCCACAGTGCCTATTCTTTCCCTTATTCTTTCTTCAGATCTCTTCCCACAATTTTCTAATTCCAGCAGTTGTTTTTTGTGTGACTGATTTCCCTCCAGTTCCCCCCCAGTTCTCAGTTTTCCTCATCTATTTTTTTTTTTGTGTTCCTGTTGCAGTTACCAGATTTTCTCTTTCCTTTGGGTTGTGTAGTGTGATATAACAAGGAAAACTTGCTGGAAAATACACAGAGCAAGGGTGTTCTGGCAAAAATAAACTTTTTACAAACCTTATGTGAACAGAGTATCTGTACTGGAGAATCATTATGAAGTCTTTTTGAGGTCGAGGATGCTTAAGTAGGAATATTTCTTAATATGAAGTTAGTACTCAAAGTTTTTGGTCCATGCAAATTTTCTTTTACATAGACACACACACAGACACATAAATATATGTACATACACACATACATTCATGTGACCTGCCTTCTGGACACGGGGAAGGCTGTGGACGTTGTCTATCTGGACTTTGGTAAGGTTTTTGACACCGTCCCCCACAGCATTCTCCTGGAGAAGCTGGCAAATCATGGCATAGACAAGTGTACTCTTCGCTGGGTTAAAAACTGGCTGGATGGCCGTGCCCAGAGAGTTGTGATTAATGGGGTGAAATCCTCTTGGCGGCCGGTCACCAGCGGTGTCCCTCAGGGCTCAGTTTTGGGGCCAGTTTTATTCAATATCTTTATCAATGATCTGGATGAGGGGATTGAGTGCACCCTCAGTAAGTTTGCAGACGACACCAAACTAGGTGGGAGTGTTGATCTGCTTGAGGGTAGGAAGGCTCTACAGAGGGACCTGGACAGGCTGGATCGATGGGCCAAGGCCAATTGTATGAGGTTTAATAAGGCCAAGTGCCAGGTCCTGCATTTCGGTCACAACAACCCCAAGCAACGCTACAGGCTTGGGGAAGAGTGGCTAGAAAGCTGCCCAGCAGAAAAGGACCTGGGGGGGCTGGTGGACAACCAGCTTAACATGAGCCAGCAGTGTGCCCAGGTGGCCAAGAAGGCCAACAGCATTCTGGCTTGTACCAGGAATAGCGTGGCCAGCAGGAGTAGGGAAGTGATGGTGCCTCTGTACTCGGCACTGGTGAGGCCTCACCTCGAGTACTGTGTTCAGTTCTGGGCCCCTCTGTACAGGAGGGACATTGAAGTGCTGGAGCGTGTCCAGAGGAGAGCTACCAAGCTGGTGAGGGGTCTGGAGTCCAAGCCATATGAGGAGAGGCTGAGGGAACTGGGCATGTTTAGTTTGGAGAAGAGGAGGTTGAGGGGAGACCTCATTGCCCTCTACAACTACCTGAAAGGAAGGAGGTTGCAGAGAGGTGGGTGTTGGCCTCTTCTCCCAGGTGAAGAATGACAGGACCAGAGGAAATGGTCTGAAGTTGCGGCAGGGGAGGTTTAGATTAGACGTTAGGAAGAACTACTTTAGTGAAAGAGTGGTCAGGCACTGGAACAGCCTGCCCAGGGAGGTGGCTGAGTCACCATCCCTAGAGGTATTTAAGAAACATGTAGATTTGGCACTTCAGGGCATGCTCTAGTGGCAGAGATTGTAGGGGGTTTTTTTGTGTGTGTATGGTTGGACTCGATGATCTCAAAGGTCCTTTCCAGCCATGAAGATTCTGTGACTCTATATATATATAGATGGTCCCCACTACTGCAGACTGCTGGAAATGGAAAAGATTTCATGTTTGAATACACGCAGGCACGCATAAACACAGTTATACAGTATTTTTATCTTCTCACACAGCAAGGTCAGCAACAACAAAATCAAAGTCAAGCTACTAATGACCATGATTACTTTAGTTCAGGTATCTCCATACATGACATTCAGTAACTAAATTCCTTCAGAGGCCTGTATGAACATCTGTAACGTAAATTACTTCAAGAGAAAGCTGCCAAATTATGGCTAGCAAAACATAGTTTTCAAACATATTTATCTTAATCTTTATTATTGCACAGCCAAATGCTGAAATTTTATCAGTAAAATGATGTTTCTCATACCTTATTTAATTAGAAAACTGAAGCAATCTGGGAGATGTATAATTCATTCTTTCTAGCAATAAATCATTATTTTTCAAGTTCACAGGTAATGTATATAATACAACAATGAAGTGATTTTATAGTGAAATAAATTTTATTCTGACAACAAGAACAAAAAGCAAATCTACCTGCAATTTGCTACATGAATGTATATATTATACTTGAAATTACGAACAGACTTTGATTTAAACACATATACTGAGGCTTAAGATCATGTTTAAATTACGTTAACAAATTGTGGTTTCAAGGTCTCAAAACAAAAGGAACCAATGGGTAAGGCTGTTAATCAAATCCCAACACCATTGAAAAAAAATCAATGAGAACACGGTAGCTCTCTCGTCTGTTAATGAGAAAGTCAAAAAGTCTGACTGAGTATCTCACTGTAATGTGGAAAGTGAGCAGAACTGAAAAATAAAAGCTATAATGAACTCTGTGTTTGCTGGGATATTATTAGACACCTTTGTTAGTATTTGCTATAGATACTATTTGTACTATAGATACTATTTGTAATGGTGAAAAAGCCCTTTTCTCCCCTATTCTCAAGGGGAAGCAAAGGACATAGAGTTTATTTATTTATCTATATTTTCCTTGTGTTTGAGTGACCACCCTAAAAGTGGTATTTGGGTTGAAATATTTAGGTACAGAGCAATAATGAATTCTTTCAATTGAAAGAAACAATTCTTAACTGCAGAATTAAACCATTTGGTAGTACAGTCACTTGGCATTGTTGCAACAAGGGCGGATCAATCCAGTTTGGGATACTGAAACTTATTCTGTATCTCTAAAGTCCTCCCCATTATCATCTCATTGTTACCCAAATTCTTCAGCAGCAGTGGCAGAGGAAGTTGAACTGAGCAACAATGGAAACTCCACTTCCTTCAGCAAGGAGCTTAAATCATCTCCTTAACTATAGCTTATGTTGAAATTTCCGAAACAGCAAAAACATGCTTAAAGAAATTAAAAGCAAATTAACTCTGTTTGAAATCCATGTGTATTATCATACCTTGCCCCCTACAAAAAAAGTGATTTTACTAAAGAAAATGAAAACTGAAAATTTAACTTCAAAATCAAAAATGTATCTCTTATTAAAGTCTACATTTAATCAACCTGCCCCCCTCTCTCATCTTTGGAGGCTTAACTCATACCGATATATTTGAAAATGCTGTCCCTAAGGTGATTCTAACAGTGATTTTGGTGACCAGTGATTTACAAAAACAGAGCAGTGATTTTGAAACTCAGTGTATCAGCTGCAGTACATTTTATGTAAAATTCACCCACTATTCAGTAAATAGTACAATAAATATATAGTAAATCAGAGTTGTATAATTACTTAGCTGCTGGATGAACAAGGCAATTTGACGACCCGTTTATATTGAAATAACTTCTCACTCTGGTATTAATGCAAAAAAAAACCTACTAGCATCCCTGTCCTCTTTAAGGTACTCTTCAAAATAGGTGCTTATTAGAGCAAGGAAATCTCCTAAAACTTTGCAAAAAAATTCTTCTTCCAAGTATCTCCACCTAATTAAATTAGAACAACCCTTTTTGGACATCTTTATCATATGATGTCTATGTATACGCACTAGGTGTCATGGAAATGCAGCTACCCTTTGCCCACTAAGTCTAGACCAATGTCAGAAGCTGAAATTGGAAAGGGTGCTTTCCCTGTGTCCAATAAAGACCTTGTAAGTGTCTCCACAGAAAATTTGAGTATGAAAAGGCATGCTACTGAGTTTCTGAGAAAAGCTAATGCCTTTGCCTTTAGCTAAGTTGCTACTGTCCTTGTATGGGCTGTGTGAGTTCTTCAGACGAAATCTTCCTAAAAGGGTTCAGATATATACAAAAAGCATGTGATGTTCTATAACACCACAACAAATCTCAGTGACATTTTTACTAAGAAGCATTCTATTTGCCCCCGTCATTTATAATTAAGTCGCCTTCTCCACAACTGGCACGAAAACTTTATGGCTTAAGTAATCTTCAAAGGCAAACAACTGCTCACTCAAGCTTTAGAAGTTAGATTTCCTAGTCAGTTTCTTTGCTTTGATGAGATGGTACTTTATACAGATCTTAGCATAAAACCATGGTTAGCAAAAGCAATTACCAATATCTTTTCACCAAAAAATAACCCCTGTTTGTGTATTTTTATTTGTATGTAGCTTTTTTCTTTTCATCAACACTCATATGCAAATAACACCTGTGCATAGATCTGAGGAATCAGTGGAAGAATAAAGCAGTATTTAATGCTTGAGGTCACCTGCCCATTACTTGAAAAATGTAGGCTTCGTTTGAAGAGTCGTACATACAATCAAAGCATTTTTAGCATGAAAAAGAACTTTTATTTTTTTACATAATATAACATTCATTTATGCAATCCTTTCCCCAAATTGTGCCTTCACAATTTTCTCACAACCTAAGCAGCTTCACAGTCTAGTGTAGTCAGTAAGCACTACAGTAATCATATATAAGTGTCTAGTTAGTTGCTTTGCATTTAATTATGTTTAGTTCTTATACAAAACGGGGTAGAGTTAAATAGTTTGAGATCAACAGATACTTCACTAGTTTAATGCTACTTATCTCACTTTAAGATAATCAACAAATACAAGATCTTGTAAAATGAATAAGAAATTGATACTTTGTCCCTAGTCCTAAAAAGTCAAAGAAGTGTAAGAAGAAAGTGGAAAAGACAGTAAGCTCCTTCAGACGTTTTTTTCAGTATCAACAACTTGTCTGAACTTCAGAATCTTTTTTTGACCTATTCGATTCTGTTTATCCTCATTATGTAGTTGACATATTGATATGTTAACACCTGTCTTCAGGCTGTATTAACCGGTCTTTAGATTTCAAAAGAAAATACACTTAGATTTTTTTCTATGCTGCCCTTAAAACATAGAAATGTGTTCCTCTCAACCTTTCAAATGGGAGATTTTGTTAAAAAAAAGTTCTGCGAATGACTTAACTCACATGACGTGTACTATGACATGTGAACTTACCATGGAACATAGATCTTGCAGCAGAGTTAATCAAAGAGTTAGTGTTTGAACAGACAGGGTGCAATTACCACAAATAGCGAGATGAAGCCTGCTTTACATTTCTGCGGGTTCCCGGGCAAATTCAGAACTGGGCTAGTACAAGTCTCAATGCTGTATTCACTTTTTTCCTTGCTTTCTCCTAGGCTTAAATAGACACTTTCAGTCTGTTGCTCATTATTCTTGTTTATGTAAATTTCATTTATCTTTTAGTCACATTTACACTTCTTACTGTCTTAACTTGAAATATTAAATAACACATTAATCTTTCTATCTTGATTTCAGTACTGTTTTCTTCCTGCGTGTATTATGTAACCACTGTGTTCTACACTGCTGGCAAAACCAGGAATTCTCTGTAGTTTAGCTGCAATTCATTCTGGAAAAGCTGGATTATCAGATGACCTCAACAGTAAGCAACAAAAGCCAATGATAAGTCATTCTTTGCTGTGTTAAATATGATTTTCAAAGCATCTCCTCTCTGTTGATCAATGCTGTAGCAAGATTTTATAAGGCCTCTGCTTTCCTCTTAAAATTCTCTTGGGGGTCCTTTGTTGCCCTGCTCTATGCCCTGCTCACCCACCTGCCTTTGGCAGCAAGAGGTGGTAGGACTTGGGTATACTTGTGTGCAGTCTTCACAAAGATCATGTGAGGTTTCAAGGGTAGACTGCTTTTGCCTTATTCTGTTACTACTCCGAACTAACAATCCAGACCCCTATCTGGGTGTGTTTTATTCCACACGGGATGCACCTTTTTGAATTTTTTTTTCTTTCTTTTTTATATAAGTATAAGCTGACAGCTAAAAAGAACCATTTGTAGGTATAAGGTAAAAGGAGCTCCCTTTTATTATTCTATTCAGCTACACTCAAGCATATAGTAATTCCTCCTCCATAAAGTGCCTGTACATACTTTGGTCTTGTATTCACCCGTTACTAATAGCTATACAATCTTATTTTGTTTATAACAGAATATGGGCTTTGTTTTTTATGCTTCTGTATTATGCAAATAAATACATATAGTCCCTCTAGCTTGTAGACTGAATACAAATTTTTTCCCTGTCCTTGAATTCAATAAATGTTTTACACAGCTTTTATGAAGACATATCACATAGATATCAGTGGCAAAGAAGAAATACTTAAAATCTAATGTCTTGAGAATGGAGACATGCATCCTTTTCTTAAAATGTCTCCTGTCTCAAAGATACTTAATTTAAGTGCCTGATGAAATAGACTATTTGAGCTTGGAAGGAATGAAGCTGTCTGTTCCTCTATGTTTTATTTATAAATATAATTTTTTTATTGTTGACTTCTTTTTAACTAACATTATGTCTTCACTTCAAATGAATCAAGAGCATGAGAACATTTGCATTATTAATTGCACGTTTTCTTGCACAATAGTTCAGATAATAAAGCCTCCAAGGAGAGTCACATCAACTGGCCTAGCTGCTTAATTCTTAATCACCGTTGTCAAATTAAGCATGCAGCATCCCAAAACGGTGACAGTCTTTGAACCAGTTAAGCTGTATCTTTGCCTCATTCCAATAAAGGTACTGGGAAGTCAAAAGCAGGGATCATACCCTTTCTTCTCATCGTTCTTCAAGAACTAACTCTACAGACCCTATGCTCCACCCCCCTTATGTTTCACCCTGGTGTTAACACTGAGATAGAGCTAAATCATTGCCACTGACAATTCATCCAGACAATTTCAATTTGCTGCTAATCAAATAACCGTTAGTGTGAAGTGACACACAGTTTCATGATGGATGCAGTGATTTAAACTTGTGAAGCAGGGAATTGTGAGAATGTAAGTACCCATAAGTATTTGCTTATGCCGCTTCAAGGTCACAAGTGGACAAATTCAGTAACTGTGTGACAGTAACAAAGAGCAGAAACTTAGCCAAAATAAACAGGTTTAGAGAGTACTGTGATTCTTTTCTGTTAGCACTCTCAGGCAGCAGCAAGGGTAAGTTGCCCTGTAAGGGAAGGAGACCTGGGACCTGAGCGTCACAAGGCAGGCAGGGTCAACAGCCTCCCTGACAAGGAGCCAGAAAACCAAGTAAGTCAGGGTCAGGATCAGGCCTGGTGATGGTAACAAGGATCAGGCAAGAATGCAGCAAATACCCAGCAAGTCCATAGCGATGAGGTAGGCCCATCAAGGTCAAACCAGAAAGCCAATTCAGCACGTTGGGATGCAGATCAGGACCAGGGAGTTACAAGATGGGGTACAGATGCAGCATCATCATGGCCGCAGCCTAGCTCAGATGAGGGCCAAGCACAGGAGCCTCAGATCTTAGTCACTGCCCCAAGCAAAGGGGGAAGGAGCTGCTGTTGGGGCTTCTTCTAGCTTCTCCTTCACAAAAGCCCTTTTCAGCAAGATGGCCTTCAAAACCAGCTAAACAAGGGAGAAGGAGAACATACTCCTGAGATGCACTTCAAGATTCACAGAGCTGTATGAAATACAAGGTCTTGAGACTTGTTCAGCTTTCTTTTAGAAAGAGTAAGAATACCTATTTCCAGTTCCCTTTTCAGGTTTCATAGGCAGCAAGTACTTCGATTAAAAAATAAAGACCAAACAGACTTCTACAAATGGAGCCTTACTGTAGCAATTGACATTTTTTGTGCAACGCACTCCACTTAAAAACATGGTGCGCTAGGCAGTATCTCCATATTTATTTGTTTAGAATAAGGCAGCAGCATTTGTCGGTTGCTGCAAAGCTGTTAGATCTAAATTCATTTATACACAAAATAAACAGTGACAATACATCAATAAAAATTCTTCTCAAAATAAACTAATCTTGGTAACTGAGACTAGGCAGTTACTCATCATATCACCAGGAGGTTTAAACTTATTATTTAAAGAAAAATCTGTAGTTGAGGAAATAACAGGTCTCATACTGAATGTATTAAAAAAAATGGCTAAAATTTTCAAACCAGATAGGAGGCTTCTAAACAAAAGCACTGGAATATCTAAAAGGAAGATCTGCCTCAAAATTATTCACGGAGAAAGTATTCAGAATTTCACTAACAAACTATTTGTCCATATAAAGCCTTGTTGCAACTTTTCAAGTAGACATGATCATTACGGAAATTTTGCAAACAAAAGGAATTGGTGTTTTTGTGGAAGGAGATAACACTTCAAGTTGCATCTCAAAATTAAACACTAAGAAAGAAACCCACACCCTTACCTCATTTTACCTGGAACCAAAGCCAAGTCATGGATGCACTGAAGAGCTATTTTGAATTCTCCTGGGCAGTGAAGAACTCTTAATTAAAATATAGAGGCTAAAAGTACACAAAGTTTCTAGTCTAATTCCCTGACCATGGAAACGCAGGAAGCATCAGGAACATGCCCAATTTTTAAATGTGCAGATGAGCTGAATTTCATCTTTCACTAGGTTTTAAGCAACAGGACAGTTTAGACTTAATGCTATCAGCAAGTTGTGGTAATATATAAAATATATATATATTTTACTCATTGTGACTTTTTTTTTTCCCCATGGTAACTACATTTTTGAAGTGATTTGTCCTTCCAAACATGGTGATATAAAAACTTATTTCAATTTTTCCATGCACTACTGGGAAGAAAAAAGTCTATAGCAGAGAATGAATGGTAAAAACAAATTCTTCCCACCTTGCACAGAGGGCCATAAGAGGGATACCTATGAAAATTTAAAGCTTTAATAACATTATTTTTGGTGACACTGTAAGCCATTTGGGTTTCTTAAAATATTTTGAGACAAAAGACAGTAACCATATTTCAACTAGGAGTGGCAATAAGTTTAAAAAAACCCCAAACCAACACAGGATTTACTGTTCTCCCACTGCAGCATACTGCAATTTCATTACTCTGGAAGAAAGTGGATTTTTCCTTTTATATAGCAAGGTTTCATTATGTGTCCTCTTTGATCTATGTACATTTACATCACAACCTTTGTCTTTTAATCTAAAACTTCTTCACTGCGAGCACAAACCATTTGGAAGTTCTTTATTCTCAGTCATATCTTAGTCCTGCTTTAGTAGTGGTGCTCAACCATTTGTGGCAGATATACTGCAGAATCTTTATTAAGCCCATCTGTTCAAATGCCTGTTTTCTCTCCCCCTTTATGAGAAGTCACAGCTTTAATAAAGTCATTGTTGGGACGAAGATGAACAGAAATTAAATGAATGAAAGTTTTTATAAATACCTACTGCTCCCCCCTTCCCATTTTTCTGTTAACATTTATAAAGACTAATTATTTTAAAACAAAAATGAGCTGTGTACAAATGAGATATGTAAACTAGTAATCTTTAGTAACAGGTTGGATAAGGAAATACATTAAAGGATTTATTTATCTCTTTAACTTCTACTGAACATATTTCATGTAGTCTTGGAAACAATACAGTTATAAGACAGTTATCAAAATGAGGCAATATTACTGAACTAAGAATCACACATGCTCCATCGACACAGATGCAAATTTCTGACCTCCTAAAATTAGATAAATGAGAAAATGCTCCCACTGTTCATGATCATAAAATGTCTTGCAGCTATGGGACCAAACTCTGTTTTCTTATTCAGGATTTTCAAGTCAACAGCAAAGAAAAATACAGTGGTGCCTACACGAATAAGGCGCAGCAAGGATTAGAAGGAGTTTTGTGATTCAAGCTATGCACCCCACCTCTACTCTATGCACCAGCAATGACTCAATTCTGGAAAATGATGTGCATACTTACTCTTATTAATATATATAAAGTTCACAGTAAGACTAAATTATTCACTAAAGTTCTAAATTCATAGGGTCAGCTAAATCCAAGTAACCAAGAAAACTGTAGAATACAAAACATTCGAAGACAGGAGAATAAAGAGCAAATATCAAACACAGAAAGGTACTCAAAAAACTAACAAAAAGATCAGCCTGTGAACAGCAAGCAGCATAAGGATAATTTTAGAAATGCAGCATTGTTTGCCAGACTCTAAAAATGTACGGCATGAAAAATTACCCTAAAAATATCAAAACCCTGGATGCATAATGCTCATTCTCAGAAAATCAAAAAACAGGGCTGTGGGAGAAAAGCATTAGCTGAGAAACCTTCCACAGTCTTCACCTGAGAAGCCTGGAGAATAAGACAAAGAAGCGCTCTTGAGCAAACATCAAAACCTGATGCTAAAAGATATTATTAGAAGCACAGAGTGTTAATAAGAGAATATTATCAACAAACACAGAGATCATTTAAATAAAATCTTGCCAGCAACAGCAAAGAAAGGCACAAAAACACAACATATATCTGTACATTTAACAAGTGTTTTGCATGTAAAATTTCCTTTTTCATTGATGGTTTTGACAGCACATGATGGCACTTGCAGTGTGGTACAGTGTGGCAAACACCACCAGTGGTTCATGGTATAGCAAAATGAAGACAGTTTGTGAGCTGATCAAAATTACCTAGTAGATTGGAAGAAAATTCATTTGTGAAGGCAGACATAAAACAGGATACTGCCTGGTACAAGCAGAATCTCTCTGCAGTCTTCTGTCCCTTGAAGAAATATAGAATAGCCACAGAAGAGGGGATGGAGAGAAGCTGTTAAGAGAGGCACACAGGAAATGGGTTTGTGAACACAACTCCTTTGCGAAATACGATATGGCAGGCTGCCCTGACAAAATGGAGGAGTGTCCCAAGAACTGCAACAGGCCTGTTTTCCCACAGATGAAAGAACTATTTCCTTGACTGAGAGAAAAAAATAATTAAAAAAAATCTTTAAGGAAATTTAAAATTGCTGAAAACCAGAAATGTGCATAAGCAATGTAAGACATGCAAAAAAATGTTCAGTACTCTAGATTTAGGACTGTTGTAATGCCAGCTTTAACGAAAGCTGTCCACTCATGTGTTTCAGTTTCTAGATGTGTTTTGCACATCATCTGGTCAAATAAACAGATGTTTTGCTTATAAAACTGGTGGAAATTATACCACTAGTAGTATTTAGTATAAAAGTCTCTCTTACGGTAAGAGAGACAGACTGTAAAAATTAGATTACCTACCCTTAGGAACAGCTTCTCAGACTTTTCACATTATGATATTTAATCTTGATCCATTTCTAATATTAAAATCATTGTTGTTTCAAACTTCATATGAAAAAAACAGGTTTTTCTACCTTGATAACCTTCTTTAAGCCAGTTTTTATAGAAACGCCTGTAGGCAAACATATTCTTGGCATTCTAGCTTTTAAGGTGGGCTGCAGCTCCAAGCAAATGCTGCGTGATACACTCTCCCCTTAGATAAGACCTTACCCTGAAGTTCACTAACAGCATTGCTAATTAGACATTAGCATTTTCATCACATGCCACAAAATCAATTGATTTGTCATCTCTGCAGGTCTACTGAAACTAAACCCCCTTTCAGTGTTTGAGTGATCTCAGTGTGGGATTAGCTAAACGGCAAGTTGATGCTGAAAAGGCATGCCCTGAGAGCCAGGAGTAGCAGCGAGCTCATCACGAGGCAGAGGCGCGCTTACTGGGGCTGTGGAAGAGCCAAGGTCAGGACAAAAAAAGAGAAAAATCCATGCAGTAAGAGATTAGTTCCCGGGGCTGTTCCTTTCTTTGCAGATTGCAAAAATTCTTTATAGGTGTAGCTCTGGGGATTTATATAGAGAAGACTTTTCATTTTCTTTCTCCTTTTTTGCTTCTGCCAGAATCTTTGTGAGCTCCACACTCAAATAAAAACCTTAGCAGTACAGAATGGATTAATACAGGATTACAAGAAGAAGATTATATTTCTGGATCCTCTCATCTCTTTTTTAAAAAAGTATATCCCAATATTACATTGCATGTATTCAACACGATTCCTTTATGCAGAGCCATATGTTAATATAGCTGTCAAAAGAAAGCAATTTTTTAAAAGTAGCTGAGATTTGTGAAGAATTCAAAGAAGATTTACTTACTTTATAAAGAATGTTAACAGGCCTATTCATTAAAACTCTAGAATAATTTAGAATTTAAATGTGTTCTTATATCATGTACATTTTGTATTTGGCTTTGTATTTGGCTTTTTAGATCCAGTATTACCTGACTTTATATTTCTTCGCTTTCCTCCTTCAAATACTTCAGGTCCTCTGACATTCTTGTGTAATAGAAATTCCAGCCCAAAATATCACGGACTCTCCCTTCTCCTTTCATCCTAAGAACAATATTTCTCTGAGCTTTTCCAGTCACCAACATTTGGTGATCTGAAAGGTCTGATCCTGCTCCCACTGAAGTCAGATGAAAAACTTCAAATAACGGCTAAACAGGCTCCATCCAGATCGCACATCCTTTAATCCAGAATATTTTAAAAAGAAAAAAATCCAGTGTTCTTATAAAAATAAAGTAATAGTAACTCAGAGTGAAGGATCCCAGAAAACATTACAAAATGTGAAATAGTTCCAATGTTTCTGCATGTTTTAACTCATTTGAACATAATGAACATTGAATTCTGGTTCTCACCTTAGACATGCAATAAACTACGTAGCAGAAATGGCAAGTGTTGCAGTTTGGTTAGATTACTTTCTGTCTACAAGGCACCAGGCTGAAACCCCTGTGCTGTACTGCTAGTCCGAACACTGGTATCCAAAACAGAAAGGCTGTTACTGCCTTGAAATACTGCCTTGCAATGTGCAACTCCTTATCTTGCCTGATAAATTACCAAACTTAAAAAATCAAAGATGCTGTTTCTCATTTGATTCTTCAGAAACAGTTAAATCTAAGAAATCACAAAGATCAAGAAATGGTGAAACACTGGAACAGGTTGCCCAGAGAAGCTGTGGATGCCCCATCCCTGGAAGTGTTCAAGGCCAGGTTGGATGGGTCTTTGAGCAACCCGGTCTAGTGGAAGTGTCCCTACCCATGGCAGAGCTGTTGGAGCTAGATGATCTTTAAGGTCCCTTCCAACCTAAGATTCTACAAAATATGAAATTCTAACAGAAGATTTTATAGGATCAAATAATCTTTTCTGTTTCTATGAGCACACACAACAGAAATTGGATAGATCCTGGACTGGGGTAGGCCTAATTTCTCTTTCTCATTTCTAGGCAGAAGAGCTATTAATATAGGTGTGTCCTGGGGGAACAGGATCAGTCATTTATAAAGGGAAGAATGAATAATCAGTCACTGAAATGAAGGTTTTATGGAAAGTTCCTGCCATTCATTTTTTTCAATCCGTACCATGCAACAGATGTGCAAAACTGAAGGTCCAATGGTAAAAAAAATGTGGAGAGAGAGGGGCTCATGTAGGTACTCTATGCCATACATGTCTCTTCATCATGCAAGCTGGCTCATCCCTTTTTTTTTTAAGTTATTTGGATGAAATAGACATTTTTTTTCGTGATAGAGAAATTAAGAGAAAAGAGGAAAAAATTATATGTTTTTTCTCTAAAATAAGCTCTTGCAAAGTTCCTTTTGGCTCTTACCCTAATTTGCAAGTTTTCACTCAGACCTGCTCAAACCTGAGCTCATCAATCAGCGATCCTGTCAAAGCTTTTAAGTGAGAGGGGAGAAATTCCCATCTTACATAAACTCCTTGTCCTGGTTTGAGTGACACAGGATTAGTTTATCTTTCAGTAATTTTGCTTTTCAGTAAGGTCTCTTCTAATGCTTGAAAACTACACTTTTAGAAGTCTCTAGTGTCCGAATTTGTAAAAATATTTACTTCATAGCCAGCTATGGTATGTGGCTTTCAAGGTCTCAGTGTTTTTGAGCTAGCCAGGTGCAGCGATAAGGAGGAGGGAGATCCAGGAATTTGACCTAAGATGGCCAACAGGATTATTGCATACCATGAATGTCACATTCAATATAAATTAGCAAGTTTGCTGAGCAGTTGTTTCTCTTCTATGATGGCTGTGATCCTGAGAACTTCTTGCCCTGGTGCTGGACCCCTGAGGCCTTCCCTTCCTCCCAAAGACATAGCGCTCGCAGTGGCCAACATTTGCTGTCCACTGCTGGGACTGCACAGCTTCCTACTGATAGAATTGCCCGAGTACAATCCTCGTATATTTTACATTGGTATCAGGATCAATATTGGTTCTTCAGTATTATTTCCCTAAGTCTTTAGTAATTCTGTCTGTCAAAAAGTTTTTGCAGTTAATAAGTGAAACAAAGATTGCTTATATACAATGAAGTTTTCGTGTAGCTTTCCTTTTAGTGTGGATTATTCTTACTGGATAGACAGAAAAACCCTCATGGGGGATAGATGTGAGGAAAGGGATTGTCGGGTTTTAAAAGTTAAAATTTCCAGGTTTTTCATCAAGGCTGCTGAATGTATCTGATCTGTGGCTCAAAGCCATGAGTAACTTAATGGTTCAGGTTCTAGCTATAGCAGTTTTATTTATCCTGCAAACATCAGGCTTGGAAATAGGTCAAACCATTTTATTTTGTTCTGTTGCACCACTGTTCCTCAGTTCTGAGGCAAGGGAGACTCTTCTAGGTGTAAGAATAATCCTACCTTTTACCTTTCAATCCATGCTGTCCATACAGAGATTTAATAATGGATAACAGTGACTGATCATTAGAATGATGGACAGCTGAGTCTGCTAGGAGCTGAACTAAGAGAAACAACTAATTTCATAGACAGTGGACAGAGAAACTTAACACTCTAAATTTTATCTCTTATATTACGCTCCAAAAGAGCAGCAAAATAAAATAAAATAAAATAAAAAATTAGTGACAATACATATTCTATTAATGATCACACCAGAAAGAGGCTTAAAAAAATTAAAATAAAAATCTGACTCCAGAGAGTTGAGAGATGTGAGATTTTACTGCATCAACAATGCTCTGCTTCAGGGAGCAGTTTTCAGGGTAATGATCGGTCCCTTCAATAACCATCTCTTGTCCTCTGCTTATCATTATACAGTCGTTATTGTACAGCATTTGAAGTATATGTGCTTGTGCAAGAACAAAATTAAAGTTCGTCTAATATACTTAACATATACTCCAGTATTTGCCATACAAATTTATTGCAGGCATTTTTACTTTGAAAATGTACTTTTTAATACCTTAGGATCATTCCATCATACATGCACAGTATTTTACTCCCTATCTGTTTGTACTTAAAACAACGGGGCCGTTCATAAGCAAGAAACTGAGCAGGGCTGCAGAATTTGGTCCTTGGATGACCCATATACACTGTTGAAATATTGGTTTTCCTGAAATCACCAAGACAACAGCCCCTACCTTCAGCTTGGTCAGCCTTACAGCTTAGTGAAGGCTGCCTGTATTTTTCCAGCTTATATCTGTTTTCTTTCCTTTTTCAAAATCTTCTCACTCCATTTTCATTCCTTTCTTCTGTTTATGAGTGTTTTAAAAACAACAATGTATTTTAAACATGTTAAAAACCCGACTGTCCTTAAGACGTCATTTTATCCTTTTTTTTTTCCTTTCATAAGGCTAATTTCTCCTTCCATCTCTCCCAGAAACTCCCTTCCTGTTCTTTATCTCTTATTTGCTGTTTTTTCCTCGTCTGCTAATAACTTTTCTCCATTGTTTTTCACTCACAATAGATCCTCAAACTATTCAGACACTAATACTTTCCTTCCTTTTTACAGTGCTACACAGCATAATAACACCTCCATTGCTGTGCACACATTCTTTGCCAAATAATGGCCATTCCCAGAGGAATTTGCCAATCCCAGCAGACCAAATTGAGTATAGCACCAGTGATTATGAGAATACAGATTTACCAAAACTGCTCTAAAATAAAGGAAGCAACGCTTCTGCCCTGCACCTGCAGGATTGAAAACAGAATCAAAACGTGTTTGCAGAAAAAGGAAAGACTGGTTATATATTTCAGAGTAAGATAATTAACTTGTAGTTTGGCTAATTGCCCATTTTACAGAAATCTCTTCAGGTAATCTGTCTACAGTCATGGCAGTACTTTCAAACAGAAGACTTAATCTTAGGGCTCAGCTGGTCTCACCTCTCTGTGGGAACCAGCTGCTTAATCTGATCAAGCATCCATGACCGCAATGTATGCTTATTCCCATAGCTAATCCAATCTGGGCTAGACCAGTGGTTTTAATCAGTGATTTGGGGAGGTAGGAATTACCTCTTCTTCCTAAAACTTCCAACTGCTCTGGAGTTTGCCTCTGTATGTTCAAACTATTTAACTGTAAATATAAAAAGCACTTTCATGTTTACAGTTATGCACAGAAGAGTGGGACTCATTCTTTCAGCTCAACCTCTAAGCAGTGCTGAGAAATTTGTAAGAATACGTGATGGATTGTTTCCATGTCTTTGCTTAGGAGCTGAATCCTTCCAAGACAAGTGTTGACTTTAAAAGGTAGGCAAGCAAACAAAAGTTAGAAATCATTCTAAGATTCAGTAACAGATTATGGAAGACTTGTACTATGCTCCTTGCTTGAGCAAGAGCTCCCTATAGACCATTACAACCCTCTATTTGCATATGTTGTATGGCAGACATTGGAAGCACAGCATGTCCGATGCATGTAATTATAGACCTACCTTCTCTATCGCTACTTAAATACTGAAGCCCTTATTTAGGCATAGGTTCTGTGCAAAAGAAAGCAAGAGATATTTCTAACTTCGCAATATATTTAGAGGCTCCATGGCAGAGGAGCTGCGCAGGTCCATGTGCTGATTAGGAGCTTGTGATGTGAGCCAAAGACTCAAAGCTCCAGCACTCACTCTAGCATGTCCCCACATGCTTCAGGTTGCTGCTAAGTACAAACTATTCTGCTCGAAGCTCATATCCTCACTCAAACAAATCCCCATAATCCAAAAGAAGGATTTTATCCTGTCGGTGTTTCTAATTTGGCTGTCTGGGGCTCAAAATATAATTAGCTCTGTTTGTCATTCACAGTGGCGATTATGAGGTCTTTTATGCTGCTGAAGCAGCTAAAGAACAAGTTTAGGAGGGAATAGTGATAAAAAGTACCCCTAGTCAAGATCTTCCCAAAACACTCATGAGGAGTCTGGATTTTTAAATGATATGTCCTGTTTAACAGAAGAGTAAGCTAATTATTATATCCTAAAGCCAACTTGCTGTTTCTCTTCTCTCCTTCCAGCAATACAGATAACTGAGAAAGTAGTAAGGGCACATTTGCAGCAGACACTATTTTTCAGTCTCTGTTTTTAGATATTGCTGCTTCACCCAGATATTTTTATATTTATTGGAATTTAGACCTAGCATCAAAAATTGAATGGCTATATAAGTCCTCAGGATGAACAATTCATGCTTATTTTCCAAGATATTCATATGGTCTACTCTGTGTGAAAAAATAGTTTGAAAAAAAAATATTCTTCCACTATTTAGGTTGATTTTTTCTTATATACAATACAAATAATGGAAGAATTTTGAAGGTAAAAATTTTAAGGTTCTCATAAGAAAGAGCTATGCAAAACAAACTTTCTGGAAACACCTTTTCATTGCCATAGAAATGCAGTAGCACCTGTGAAAATTCAGTGTACTGGTTTATTATTATAATGTATTGGTTAAGACAATAAAATAGAATAAAAATATTCAAGGACAGAGTTACTTTTTACAAATAACAGGATTAATCAGTTTCAAAATCTTGAGATCATATTTTAATATTTTTCCTCATTTAGTCTGTGTCACCTCAGGACCCTATCTTGACAACTAACTTGCCACTGAAAATGTGCCTGTGTTTTAGCAATTGCTGATAGGAAGGAAAGGGAAACAGGGAATGTAAACAGATGTTACCTCTGCACTGCAAACAAATTACATGCCTTAAGGCATTACTGTCCATGGCACAAGCTCTTGCTTAGAGTGAATGGAAATAAAAAGAGAACAATTTAGCTAAGTTTATTGTCTGATTCAAAACTATGGTAGAAGGAAAAAAAACCCAAACCCATGACTGTCTGAGTAAATACTCACGCCTTCAAAGACGGATTGTCAGTTGTGTAGTTTTGATTTGAGCTGTGGAAAAGATACAGTCTCTCAACAGGGTATTGAGAAACAATTGTTCCTCGTTTCACTAGAAACATTTCTTTTCATTTCTATTCACACTAAGCAGGACCACATGCTGTGGATCACAACTTACTGTGAATAGGGAACAACTCCTTTTGTAGTCCTCTGTTTTGTTTCATGTATGGGTTTAAAGTAACGATGGAGCTATTTCCTTCTTGTATCTTCACTGCCATTTTATGAAATATGTCCCATGACACAACAAGCAAAGGAGCAGTAAGTGATCCTTCATGCACAAGCACCACCACCGTCCTGGGATGCAAAGGAGACAGGGTGAAGGAGGAAAGAAAGTCAAGTCTTCTTTACCTCTGGTTTCTCCTTTCTCTTATCTCTCATTACTAGTTATAGGCATACTTCAGATCAAAGAGAACTGAAGTTAAAATCCACTTTTTGGCATCCTTAAGACAACATTCCTTTCCAAAGTCCCATAGTTTTTATTTAACACTCTTCTTGACAGAACACAAATATTATCTGTGTCAGTTCTGACTCCCAATCTCAGTTCTTTTTTGTAGTAGTACTGGCTATAGTGACATTAGAAATTTAATGAAAGGATAGACAGGATGAAACCACATATAACCCTAAATTATCAGACACAGTGAAATGGCCAGACTCTTTAGAGCAACTCAGTCTAATAGAGGAAAAGGAAACTTCTGAGAATCAGATAGCCTTGGACACATCCTCTGAAGCTTATGAAAGCTTATGAAGCTTATAAAAGTCAAGATTTAATAGCTCAGTGAGGGTACACCACACTAAATATGAAAGAAAATAAAAACAAACTGGACTTTTTGGACTCCTGCAAGTCTCCTGTAAAACAACATAGCTACATAGTAAAAGAATTCAAAGCATTTTCCTGAGTCTAAATTTTTCTTTATGAAGAGCAAATAATATAAATCAGTATAAACATAGCTAACTTTCAAGCAGGTGACAGAAAACTGTGAGAAAATATTACGAAAGCTATAACATTTATTGAATCAAGAGAGCAACGGAGAAGTGCATTGTGAACTCAGTCTTTTGTGGGTAAAAGGGATGCTTCACTATATCAGATCCACTTGTAGTTTTCATCATTGTCTAGTGGCACAACCCTTTGGCAGCCCTAATTTTAGCCAGACAGGCTACTGCAACCAGGAAAGAATGGAGCTATTCTAAAATCACTTATTTGAAATACTTGCACTGATTTATAGATTATTTTATTTTACTGAATTTCAGACAAGACCACCAGTAATCTATATCCCCAGTTCAAAGCAGGAGACTGATTCATTTTAGCGAAAGAAACACATGAATACCATTTCAAAATAAAATTCCCATTTGAAATAATTATTTTATATATGAGTTGTCACCTAGATCTTCAGACACAAGCATTTCTAGAAATTCATCTCTTTTCATTCAGCATGCAGCTTGCAGTGAGCACAATCCACTCTGCAAAATAATGTTATTCTATACACTAGTCCGAGCTTAGAGTAGGCTGAACACAAGGCTGTACTCCCTGCTTAGGAGTTAGAAGATGATGATTTATCTCAGATATCCCTTGGAAGTAAATTACACTTCAGAGTAACAACATCTTCCACCCAGTATAATCTTATTCCTGCATAAATAATAATATCTTCCCCGAAGACAGTGATGTTCACTGCACTATCTCCCCACATCCATGTGTCTAAAAGCAAATGGTGAGGAAAGTCATCCTCCAAACAGACTTTGAGCTATATTCTAGACAGATTGTATAAAGCCAGGATGCACAGAAGAAAAATATGCTTGCTTTTGAAACACTGACAGAATCTAGGTCTTTAATGGTATATAACAGGGTATTTTGAGACAGAGAGGACTAAACAAAAATGTGCTAATTAAAATAAAAGTTTCTGCTGGTAGCGATAAATGAACCAGCAAAACCAAGCACAGCAGATGACTAACTCATGTAGGACTTCGTTTACTCATTTTAGGAGTCTTTCTATCTAAATCAGTGAACTATCATGAACTTTTGGATGAATAGCTTGTAGTTTGCTAAATTTGGTAAGCAGTCTGTTTCTTAGTATGCCTTTGATACTTCAGATGGTTTGACCTGCAATAGAAATCTTTTAAAATAGAGAAAACAGTGTAAAATCTTGCTCCTTAGCAGATAGCATTTTGGTCTTACAGAAATACCAATTGTGCAAAGTAAGTAGCATACCGCAAAAAGCAAATTCTACTGGGTTTTTTGCACATGCAGAGATTTCCACAGAGAGACTATTGACGCGATTCTGCATCACAAGTACCTAGAAGGTCAAGTCCTTATATTACAAGGAAGTTAATACTAGCTGCTTTGATTCAAATTAACAAGTAGGAGGACAAGGCCGCTTTACTTCGCGTTACAGTTTTTTTCTTCCTAGTGGAAAAATCCTTTCTATGTAGGCCCCTATGAAAAGACACAATGCAGAGAGTGGGTATATTAGGGGCACACTATAAGAACAGATTTTACACTGTACCTACTGACACAATGATAAAGTTACAGCTATAGCAACTTATTCAAAAATCAATTCCTTGTTACAGGTTTTTTAGAATTGTGCTAGAAGCATCTTGAAAAGATCTGCTGTTCCCACCGTAGGTGTAAAAAGTACTTGCATCTATTCACGTACCTTAGAAATGATAACTAATAAATCACTTATTCCAGTAGCAACAATATTCTCTGCTATACTGAGACATGACAGTAGTATTTTACTCTAATAAGGTAGAGTAACTATGATCACTGCAGGAAAATGGGTTTAGTATTTATTTTAACAGATTTTCAAATCTTAAAAAAACCCCTCTATTATTTTGAAGCCAAGTAAGAAACTCAAGACAACTACATGGCAGATGTTACATATTAACAACCTGCTTTAAAAAAAAATACTTATTATAAATACATCTATTATTTTGTGAAACCCTTAAGCTTGGTGCATTTATATCTTGACAGAAAATTTCAGTAATGATAACTTAATAAGAAAGACTTCTGACTGGTAAGGCAATGTTCAGCAAAAATAGAAGAATTATAAATGAAATTTAAATCCTGAACCTTTTCTCATATTTCATATTTACACAACTGTTTTTGCATTTCCAAGGAAGATGTATTTACCAGAAAATGTGTGATTGGGTGGGCTCTTCATTTTTTTTTCCGGCCCTCTTCTTTTTGATCTCAAAGAGTGACACGGGGTAAGGAACAATGGCAACAGTAACAAGAAGATCATATGTTAATCAGAGATCATAAAACCATAAATACATTATCTCAAAGTGAATAGGGTAAGCTGCGGGAACTAGTACTTGATGAACTTAACAAAAGATATCACTGAAGAGCTGAAGTTGCAGCTGAAGACTGCTTCTTCTCAGGTGAAACTTTGGGAATGGACTGGGAGAGAGATGCCAAATGCAGTCTGAATGCCAAATGAATTCAAAAGAAACCATAGCTTTGTGGGGTCACAAGTAGGGGCCGGGGAAGATTTTGAAAAACTACTGAAATTTCAAAGCTGCACAGCAGAAGAGAAATCCCCTGAAAAAGAACATAGCAATGCAGAAATAAACACTAGAACAAAGGATAGTCCTCCTGTTTTTATGAGCATAACTGTAAGAAATTTCAGCCAGTACATTAACTGTACCCCCAGACAAAAGTAAAGATGAGGCCAAAGTAAAACACTCAAATGGGTGTTTGCTCATACAATGAGTTAAGCATTGGTAAACAACTGCTTTCAGAAATTGTTGTGAAAGATAGGAAACCATTCATTATAGGAATAATAGAAATGCAAAACAAGACCATTTGCAACTGGGATACAGCTGGCTGAAAGAATTTACTGCTTAGAAAGTATGGAATCAAGATTAAAGATGGTAGCATAGTACTGCATAAAAAAACCCCTGATTAAATAAAGATAACTTTCCTTTTAGGTAAAAAAACCACTTCATAGGAATATGTTAATACTTCTCCTGCTTCAGGGCTGGTTAAATTTTTTTGTTAACTTTGGTTGCTTGTTTATGTGAGATACATAAGGTAGTGTTATTTTTTAATTCCTACCGACTTCTTAGCTTTTATCTTCTGATCTGTATCAATCCACAATGGTAAGTCTCAGGTTTGCTTGGATATGAATATGCAGTCAATTCTTAAATCAATTAGTCACTCATGCAGTTGCGGTAATGACTGAAGATGCTGTGAAAAAATGTACAATATTTGGTTGAGGAATCCCAAGATAATTAATTTAATTTCAAACTGGCAGCCAAGAGAGAAACAGACCAAAACCTAAGGAACTGGGTTTTATGGCAGACAGAAAAATCAGGAAGATCATTAATGAAGTTGACAGAAGAATCCAAAAATTTGAATGTGGTGGTGGAGGCACTGAATTTAAATAAAAGTGCAGTATCTGGAGTCCTCAGGAAGATGAGAGAAAATCAGAAGATTGACAGTCTGCTCGGATAAGTAATCAGAAAAAACAGAATTTTAAGAGTAAGTGAAAATATCTATATAGATCTGGATAAAAGATCACTGAGTTACATAAATCAAAGTCAGAAATACAAATGGCCATAAGCTTATTTGAACTGCACTTTTCTAAGGAATTTAAAATAGCAAAAAATTAGTTACCTAGAGATAGGGTAATGGAAATTACTGCATCAAATGTAGAAACAAGTTTATTTTGATAAAATTGAAGGGCAAGAAAATCTACAAACTGGGATATTTATAGAATTCTGGTAGCAAATTTTCAATTAATCATTCTGTGTAGAGGTTATAACCTGGGACTAATGAATAGAAAGCCTACTACTATTCTATACTGTCAGAAGTATGTACAGAGGAAAAAAAGGAGAGCAAAATGCCTCATCTACAAGCTCATTCATTGACTGTTGTTCAGAAGCAACTCAGAAATGAAATGACAAAGAAAAGGTAATTGTACATGGAGGGAAGTGGACTAAAATCAACATGGTTTTATCAAACGTGAGAATGTGCCTTTGTTGCCTTATCACACTTCTCAGACAAATGCAATGCATTCATGCTAATTCGTCTAAATGTAAGAAGAACCTCTGATATAAATGCCTCATAGGAAATTATTATTTAATGTAGAAAAGGTCAGGTTTTAGACATGGGCTGTAAAATTAATAAAGAATGGACTAGCAGCAAAAAAAACCCCAAATAAACAGAAAAAGACACCAACAAAAAAAACCCCAAACAACAAAAAGTTACGTTGAAAGGCAGGTTATCAGGAAAGACATACCAAAGATGTTCTTTAATAACTGATATTGCGACTGATCTCATTTATTATTTTCACTGGTGACTTTAGTACAAGGAATTATGGCAATGACAAATTTCAGAAGCAGTATCACTGCTGAACAGTGTATTATTGTCCTTCAGAAGGAATTAGATTACAGAAAAAAGATGAAATGTAAATGTGCAAGCTGTAATTTCAGACATTTAGAGACTAACAAGAACAATGTTTGCCCTAAAACGAGAGAGGATATACTGGTAGATCCTACTATTGCAGGTGATCATTATGGGTGGACTGAAGGAAACCAAATGAGTTTCTAACATGCAAGAACTGATAAGTCTTCAGAGACAGGGAACTAGGTGTGCTTATTCACAAAGCACTGAAAATACCTCACGGGTTTACGATGTCTGATACATATTTAAAAATACAAGTTTTATCTAAACCAGGTTGGTATGCAGAAGAGCTTCTAGGCTTATTAGAGGAAAAGTATGACATTAAAACAATCTAGCTTTTTCATGCTAGTAAAATGAAAGCTGAAATGATGTATAGTTCCTCACCATGATATGAGATCAGTTTATGTTACTTAGGGATATTCACCTGTTTTGTATTCAGTAAGAGACAGCTTCCACTGCTCACTGTAATTACTCTATGATTCAATGAGTTGTACTGAGAATCTTCTTGAGTGATAATGAAGCATACTGTGGTTAGTGTGCTTAGATAGGGTATTAGCAGCGTTCTAACCATCAGAGGCTGAAAGTTCTCGAAAAGTTCATCAACTCAGAGGCAAAGCATTTTGAGACTGAATTTTACAAGGGAGAATATAAGGCTAAATAAGTAATCTTCTCACATGAAATTTTGAGAAAAATAATTGTTGGCATATTTAGAGGCTGGCAGTGCGTTGCTGTGCATTGTGGTTTTGCATTCAGTAGGCTCTAAGCTTCTGTGGTCACTGAGTTTTACTGAGGAATTCTTCAAGTGACAAACAATATATATACAAGAAGTTGTGGAGAGATAAAAGTTAGGAAGCATCCCAAATCCTTACCTCCCCTTTCAGATCAGCATCATCATCGCGAGGTGGGAAGAAAAGTGCACATGTATGTGGCTGTTCAGCTTTCATGAGAGCTGACCCATGACTGAATGCTTCATAGGGTAGAGGGAGGAGTCTGTGTCTGTACACAGTACCCTAGGTACACACAGAAGAGAAAAATAACCCAGCAGAACTAATGATGCACGTGTGTCTGGAAAACATGGAGGGAATTTGAAATCCTGTATCAGTGCAATAATATCAATCATTTGATACAAGGCAGAAAATCCATATCAAACTCAGGACACTTGATTGACACTTTCCTGTTCTGTAAAAAGCAACTAATAAAACAAAATCCTTATCTACCAATGCCTTCCGTATTTCCTCTCTCATGCATTTCCTTCTCATTTAAGTTATATAAACTTACATATATAATGCAGTTCATGTCACTACCAAACAAAAAGGAAGAAAATTCTGAATTCTTCTTCACTGACTATCGCTACAGGGTTCAGAATCTGATTCACAGTATCACAATACTGTCAACTCTGTAATTTTAGGATGACTCTTTATGGTTTTTCTAGAAATCCAGGCTCTGGAGTCATGAAGTAATAATCATGAAGAAAATATGTGCATGTGAAGGATAAAACTTTGTTAACTTTTAACTGTGAATCTGAGCATCTATGAGTTGTCACTTGTGCTGATTGCTCACCTTATCATCAACAGTACAAGCATAGAAAATATATTGACCTAGTCTATATAAAAAGATGAAAAATGATAACAAAATAATAAAAGCCTATTTAGTTTATCCTTAACACAGTTCCACAAACACTCACCCAATAGTTCAGGTTGACAAAAAGCAAATAAAACAAAAACAGAGAAACATTATTTTCCTGGTCATCTTAAAAATAAAAGTGAAACACACAGTTAGCCTTAATTCTGCCCCAGCTCTTTGTCTACAGTCACTACTAAATGGTGATCCAAAAATCTTTATATGGGAAAAGTGTAGCATACACCAAAATTTCAAAAACTGCACAGACTACAGCACACACATAAATCATGTCTTTGAAGCTCAAATTACAACCCTGAAATTATAGAAACTTATAATCATAAGTTTCTCACATAATTGCATATGACCTATATGCCCGCTAGTGGCTAAATGTACATTGGGCCTTAAATTCCACCAGCATTATAGAAAGCATTTTTATGTAGGACGCAGGAATAATTTGCTATGCTGAAGTATAGTTCTATTTCTCTTATGCTCCAACTTTACTCTTAGCAAAGGTAGAACGTACAAAGTCTCAAAGTAATTTTAATGGTGTAATTATTTTAAAATATTTGGTTCATCAATACATCTACTGCTGCTCTAAAGAAATATAACAGTGAACTTCATAATGCTGAAGTGTTTTGACAGTGAGTAATATCTAGCTAGTTTTATACCTTCTCTGCTCTTTTTGCTCAACAGTATGAACAGCTATAAAACCCCAAAACATTCCACACCTCCCAAGATAAGATATTGATACAGCCAACACAAAAGGAGAACAAAAAATAAGCTTAGGATAAATTCTGAGGTGCCTTTTTGACAGATTGATTTGTAGGATAAAGGCTAATGCTTATAGGTATCACAGAACGACAAAATGACTAAGGTTGGAAGGGACTTCTGGAGGTCATCTTGTCTAACCCCTCCTGCTCAAGCATGGACACCTAGATCTGGTTGCCCAGGACCATGTACAGATGGCTTTGAATACCTCCAAGGAGAGAGACTCCACAAACTTTCTGGGCAACCTGTGCCAGTGTTTGATCACACTCACAGTATTAAAGTGTTTCCTGATGTTCAGAGGGAACCTCCTGTGTTTCAGTTTGTGCTCATTGCTTCTTGTCCTGTCACCAGGCACCTCTGAAAAAAGTCTGGCTCCATCCTCTTACTCCATTCACTTCAGGTGTTTACACACATTGATATGACCTGCCCCCCCGCCCCGCCCTTGAACCTTTTCTTCTCCAGTCTCAGCTCTCTCAGTCTTTCCTCATAGGAGAGGTGCTCCAGTCCCTTCATAATCTTAGTGGTCCTTTGTAGACTCTCCAGTATGTCTATGTCACTCCTGTATTGTAGAGCCCAGAACTGGACACAGCACTCCAGATGCAGTCTCACTGGTGTTAAGTAGAGGGGAAGGATCACCTCCCTGCTTGCAATACCTTGTCTAATGCAGTCTAGGATCCCATTAGCCCTCTTTGTGGCAAGGGCACATTGCTGACTCATGTTCAACTTGGGTGTGTAACAGGACTCCCAGGTTCTTCTCTCCATAAAGCTGCTTTCCACCTGAGCAGCCCCCAGCACATACTGGTGCATGGGATTGTTCCTCCCCAGGTGCAGGACTTTGTACTTCCCTTTGTTGAACTTCACATGATTCCTGTCAGCCCATTTCTCCAGCCTGTCCAGATCCCTCTGGATGGCAACATGACCTTCTAGTGTACCAGCCAATTCTCCCGATTTTGTGTCATCAGCAAACTGGTAGAGGCTTCACTCAGCCCTATCATCCAGATCATTAACAATGTTAATGTTAAACAGGACTTCCTGGTGTACATTGATCCCTGGGGTACATTGCTAGTTACTGGCCTCCAACTAGCATTTGTGCCACTGAAAATTTCGTTAAATTTTGTATGGTCGGGGATTGCCCAGCTCTCTACTCTGTCCCGACCTCTCTGGAAGACCCCTCTGCCCTCGACGGAGTCCACAGCTCCTCCTACTTTACTAGCATTGTCAAACTTACTTAATGCGCATTCGATTCCTGCATCCATATCATTTAGAAAAACATTCAAGAGCACTAGCCCTAAAATTGGGCCCTGGGGAGCCCTGTTGGTGACCGGCACCAGCCTGAGGGAACCCCAGTTACTACAACGCTTTGAGCCCAAGCCGCCAGCCCATGAGGGTTTGTGGTTGGACTCGAGGATCTTAAGGTCTTTACTGACCTAAATGATTCTGTGCTTCCATGGTTCTATGATTGATCTTTAAGGTTGACCGGCATGGAGTCAGGGTCTGGACTCCATGATCTTCGTGGGTCCCTTCCAACTCAGGCTATTCTATGATTAGGAGATTGCCATTGGCAAGCAGAAGAGAATCAATCCAAACCAGAGCCCCACACAATGTCCTGTGAGGAAAGTGAACTCTTAACCAGTACCCCAGGGCAGCAGGGAGTCGCTGAGCCGGGGGGGGGGTCCCAAGGGCCGGGCTGGTTGCCGGCCATGCCTGTGATGCACTCTGTTGCCTGGGACACCACAGGGGACATATCACAATGAGGGCAGCTATAAAGGGCGCCAGCAGGCAGCGCTGTCCCAGTACGGCACGGGAAAGTGGTGAGTGGGCTGGTGGGGGGAGGCTGGGCTGTACCAGGGCCGGGGCAGAAACGCCGGCCCCCTGCGGGGGTGGGTTCTCACCCGGCATGGAGGGCCCGGCCGCTGCCGGCGGCGCCTTGGGCCGGGCACAGTGCCGCCGGGGCTGGGCACAGGCCTTGCTGCCTCGCTGCTGCCTCACCCCCACTCCTACCTGCCCCCAGCTCCCTGCAGCTCCCATCCCGACTCCCCCTGCCAACCTCTCCCTCCCTCCTGTCCCCACTGAACCCTTTCTCTCCCTCCTCCTGCAGGCCATGGCTACTACAGTGTCGTTATTGCTTGCCCTGGCTGTGCAAAGCGTCGTCCAGCGCTGGCAGGTTGCCGGTGAGGAGCTGGATGAGGCCGCGCGAGAGTTCAAGCAGCAGTGTGAGGAGTACCTGACCCAGCAGATGACTCGGGTGCTGCGGGAGCTGGAGCTGGGCACCCTTGCCTGGGGAGGCTGGCTCTTTGCTGCCTTGCAGCAGCGGCAGTTCTGGGCCACTGCTGCAGTCCTGGTCCTTGTCTTTGGGCTCTGCTGCTGCCTGAGAAGGAGCCGCCAGCCAGGCAGCAGCAGCAAGGAGGGCACTTCCAGAGACAAGGCTGATAAGGACAAGACGGATGAAAAACCCAGCGTTGCCCTGGATGTGCACATGATTTCGGCCAAGCGTCTCCTGGACCTGTCAGAATCATTCATGATGGTGGAGGAATTGGTGGATGAACTTCTCTGCGTCTGCCGAAAACTCTGCAGGAACAGTTTCATGCCACAACTGATGCCAGTCATTGGGGTAGGCAGCACATTACGAGGTTGGAGTCCCTGTGAGGAGGATGCCATCTACCGCCTGCTCGTGCCCCTGAAGCCTCCCCGTGGGCATGCCTTCCACTTGGAGATGGGCACCGCCACCGAGGAGATGCCAGCGAAGAAGTCCAGCCTCCGTGTAGAGCTGCAGTGCACCTGCATGAGGGAGCCGCTGGCAGAGGACATGTTGTGCTTTCTCCACCATCCCCAGGAGGAGCTGAGGGAAAAACAGGGTCCCAGCCTCCAGCGCACCCTCTGCACCGGCCCCTACCTAGACATGGAGAGAACCGCACGCTGGTTCCAGATAGTGGTAAAACAGGCCTGGGCGGTAATGTTGCAGTCAACATACTGCCGTCTAGTGGTGCTGCCTGCCAGGCACTCCTGCAAGCTCCAGCTGACACACGCTTCTGACAGTACCATCCTGATTGACATAACATTTGGAGTGAAGCAAGGCGACTCGTACGCCTTCCTGAGCTGTGAGTAGGGGTCAGCTCCCAGGGAAGCTGCTGCTGCAGAACTGAGATGTTGGACATGCACAACACACTGTGCTCAATTGGTGGTGGGAACTGCTGTCACACCTTTCCTCTGCAGCAAAAGCAGCTCTGGGGAGTGGGACCAGATGCAGCTGAAGGGGCCATTCCAAGGAGCCTTGCAACAGAGACTCACTCCTGTTACCCCCTGCACAGCGATGGCCCTCCCTCATCCCGAGTCCATTCCCCTGGGGAGCTTTACCATGTGCTGAGATGGCAATAAATCACTTGTTTAACACACAGACGCTGCATCCGTGAGTGTCCAGGCATCACTTTGTGGGAGAACGCAGGCATAGGGTGCCGACAGCTCAGCTGCCACAGAGCCAGGGAGCATTTTGGTCATGGCTTTGGATGGGCATACACTTCGCTGGGTTATAAGCTGTCTGGATGGCCAGGCCCAGAAGAGTGGTGGAGAATGGAGTTAAATCCAGTTGGCAGCCGGTCACAAGTGGTGTTCCCCAGAGCACAGTACTGGGGCCAGTTACCTTTAATATCTTTATCACTGATCTGGACGAGGGGATTGAGTGCACCCTCAGTAAGTTTGCAGATGACACCAAGTTAGATTGTAGTGTCGACCTGCATGAGGGTAGAAAGGCGTTCCAGAGGGATCTGGACAGGCCGGATCAATGGATGAAGGCCAATGGTATGAGGTTCAGCAAGGCCAAGCACTGGGTCCTGCACTGGGGTCACAACAACCCCATGCAGCTTTACAAGCTTGGGGAAGAGGGGCTGGAGAGCTGCCTGACAGAAAAGGACCTGGGGTAGCTGAATATGAGGCAGCAGCGTGCCCAGGTGGCCAAGGTGGCCAACAGCAGCCTGGCCTGTATCAGGAACAATGTGGTGAGTAGGACTAGAGAAGTGATCGTCCCTCTGTACTCCCACCTCAAGTACTGTGTTCAGTTTTGGGCCCTTCACCACGAAAAAGACATTGAGGTGCTGGCGTGGGTCCAGAGAAGGGCAACGAAGCTGGTGACAGATCTGCGGAATAAGTATCATGAGGAGCAGCTGAGGGAGCTGGGCTTGTTTAGCCTGGAGAAAAGGAGGCTGAGGGGAGACCTTATCGCTCTCTACAGCTACCTGAAAGGACATTGTAGAGAGGTGGGTGTTGCTCTCCCAAGTCACAAGAGAGATACGAAAAGAGGAAACAGCCTCAAGTTGCACCAGGGGAGGTTTTGGTTGGATATTAGGAAAAAATGTTCACACTGAAAGGGTTATTAAGCATTGGAACAGGCTGCCCAGGGAAGTGGTTGGGTCACCATCCCTGGAAGTATTTAAAAGACAGGTAGACTAGTGCTTAGAGATATAGTTTAGATTAGTGATGGTTTTTGTCAGAGTTACGTTGATGGCTGGACTAGATGATCTGAAAGGTCCCTTCCAACCTAGGCAATTCTATGATCCTATGAATTCTATGATCACCAGTCTCTTGGCCTGGCTGTTCAGTCAGTTTTCAATGCACTTCACTATGTGCTGATCCAGCCCATACTTCAGCAGCTTGTCTTTGAGAATCTGATGGAAAATGATATCAAAGGCCTTACTGAAGTTCAGGTAGACAGTATCCCCTGCTCTCCCCTTGTTTACCAGGCCAGTCACTTAATCACAGAAGTTTATCAAGTTGGTCAAGCATTAATTCCTCTTGTTGAAGCCATGCTGACTGCTGCTGCTGATTTTCTTGTTGGCCACGTGCTAGGACTAGCTACTCCATCACATTCCCAGGGACTGCGGTGAAGCTCACTGGCCTGTAGTTTCCTTGGTCCTCACTTTTGCCTTTCTTGAAGATGGGAGTGGCATACTTTCCTCCAGTCTTCATGATCGATCACCGTGATCGATCAAAGATGAGTGACAGTGGCCTCACAATGACATCTGCTGGATCCCTCAGCACTTGTGGGTGAATCCCATCATCCCCTTGTACATCTACATACACTTCCTGGCATTTTTGCCTGACTTCCTCTTTATTGGGGTGGACTTGTCTTGAGCATAGAGTTGATCCTTGAATATTAACCAGCTTTCTTGGGCCCTCTTCCCTCCAGGGCTTTATCCCACAGGTCTCTTCCAAGCAGATCTTTGAAGAAGCCAAAGACTGCTCTCCTGAAGTCCAGGGTTGCAAGCTTGCTTTTCACCCTTCTCCCTCATTTAACTTTCACATTCCCAATGATGCCCTCCTTTTTGATGAGTAGGAAGTCCAGCGGAGCACCTGTCTTCATTGGCTCCCTCTATCACTTGGAACAGGAAGTTGTCATCAACACAATTCAGGAACCCCCTGGATTCTTTATGTCCTGCTGTGTTGCTCCTCCAGGAGATATCAGGATGTTAAAGTCCCCCATGAGGACAAAGGCCTGCAAATGGGAGACTGCTCCTATCTGTCTGTATAGGCCTCATCTAACTGTTCTTCCTGGTCAGGTGGCCTGTAGCAGACACCACTGTAATGTCACCTTTGCCTGTCCTCTCTTTAATCCTAACACACAAACCTCTCAATTGGCTCCTCATCCATCCTCAGGCATAGGTCAATGCACTCCAGATGTTCTGTCACATAAAAGGTAACTCTCTCTACTCATCTTCCTGCCCTGTCCTTCCTGAAGATCCCGTGTCCCTCTATTGCAACAATCCAGTGATGACAGCCATCCCACCACATCTCTGGGATCCCAACAAGATCATTGCCTGTTACTGGTATTACCAGGATTGCCTCTGAATCATGTCTGTTACTGGCAGGCACTGAACACAGTCTACAGGATGAGCTATCCGCTTGAGGAAAAAAAAGAAAAGTCGGAGGAAAAATAAAAAGAGATCAGCAGAACTATTACCGTGTCTGGTGACTGTTCCTTTCAATGAGGATAACTCTAAGTGGCATCCCAAAGAGGGAAAACGTGCACCTGAATGAAGTCAGTCTGATTGCATGAATTCTTCCCTTTCACAACATACAACTTCCTTGAAACAGGCTTTGTACAAAAGCACTGTCCTTAAACCAGACAGCCTTTAGAAACTGGCTAGCATGGAACTCACAAATCACCACCTTTCTTGTGGCATTATGCTCTCAAACCATATGTGTGTCACAAAACCATCATTTCACTACACAGAGAAGTTCAGTTCAGCCTCTCCCTGCAACTAATAATAGTTTATGATTTATGCTTTATGGTCTACACTTTTTCACCATGGTCAGAGATGACAAAATGATGATAATGAACATTTTCAGATGCTTCTCTGCCTAGAAATCTTTTTTTTAATGGACTTTTGTAACGCCTCTCTTTCTTCTGCAACCATTTAAAAATCAGAGCTGGGTCAAAGTGCAGGTCCCATTTTCCTTGTTTGGGATCTTAACAGAATCCTGTATCTAATTCCCATTTGAGTTGAGGTCTGTGGAATGGAGGAAAGCTAAGAAGGAGCTTGTAGCCTCTTATAGTCCTTTCCCCTTCCTCTTCCTTGTGTTTTTTGGGGTTTTTTTGGTTTTTTTTTGTTTTTGTTTTTGTTTTTTTTTTTTTACTTAATTCAGATTCTGAAAAAGAAGAAAATACCCTGGTTAATGTTTGTCAACAAAATGACTGAAAAATGACCAAGTCACTGGTGTCTTACATTATTCTAAAGATACACAAAAGAACATGGCAGGCCAATAAATACCAAGCAGATTGCCCAATTCAAACTGATTATTTATGATTTATACTCTCAATTACCATTAGAAATAACCAAAATTAGGTTTCACAAAGGTATCTATTTGAAGTAAACAATGTCTGTGTTCCTGACTTAACTATCCCAAGTAATTTAAAGGTCACTGTAATCAGATTACCACCCTAGCCACGTTTTTTTCTTCCATGATGTTCAATATACAGCCAATTGTATTTTAGAGAATACTATTGAAATGCCTTTTAAAAAAAAAAATTGATGCCAAAACGCAATGTTGTCTCTTGGCTCCTCCATATTAATAGAAATCTGTTTATTTATTTAGGTGCTTGTTAATTTATTAGGTACTTACGAGCTTATGGGAATTCACAAACCTATTCTGCACCTCTTGGTCCTTTCACGCACTGAGCTTTTTTTTTTTTTTTTCACCATTTGTTACATTAGCTCAGAAATGAAAGAAACCACACATCTTTGTGATTAATAAATTACCAAAATAAAGATCCAGAATTTCACAACCAAATTTATTTTGGTTAATTTTGAACAACAATCTTACAGCTACGTATCAATTCCTGAAAACTCCTGAAGTCATCTTCCAACCACTTTTGTCAGGAAACTACAAACTCCCACTTTTTTGCACTCCATTTTGTATTTAGTGTGCCTTTCTGGTTTTTGTTATTTTGTTCCCCCCCCCCCAATTAATTCTAATTTTCTCTTCACTTTTTCTGAATTCATGCTTTAAGAATCATGTATTTAATTTGTCGACTAGGTAAACATGAAAAAATATTCTGAAATACAGCTCTCCTCCTACTGTAGCAATAAAAGAACAGTATGTGCCTTGCTATAGCTAACCATCGATCTTTATCGGAGGGAATCAAAAATTAGCCTTGTGCTTCCTTATGTGACAGCAGCAGTTAGGGCTGTCTTTCACTAGGCAATAGCACTGAATCCTGAAATCTATTCCCTTATGTTAGTTTTCTGTACACATACATATAAAGATGGTCCCCTCCACAAGGTCAGACTCTCCATGTAATCCCAAAGGCCGAACTGCTCTAGCATTATATAATAGAGAAGCGTTCTCCCAACTATTACCCTGTTTGATGGTTCAGTGCAGCATTTTCATAGCACAAGCCTTAATGTAGCATGTAAAGGTGTAATAGACCATTACTATATTCAGGCAAATCTCCAGATCAGTGATCAGGGTAAAGCCTTAAACGGAAGGAAAGGCTGCTCAAATGTCTATGACCCACTTGACTCTCTGCAGCCGCATTGGTGAGTCTTCAGCACACAGTTTCTCAGTTCTTCGCCTCCAGGGGTATATCTGTCGCCAGGGTAAAGCAACTGAATAAACATTGTTCCAGTCTTCATTTGTACCCTGTCAAATATGACATCTGGGAAGGACTTTGAAGTGGTTTTTTTTATTATTTGTTTGGTTGGTTTTTTTTTTAATTATAGTGCATGCATGTAAGTTGTTTTCAAGAAATTGTGAATCTCCATGTTTCCTTCAACTGATCAGATGGGAGTACAAAGTTAGAAAGTTGCTTTTAAATAACTTGTGAAAATAAAAAAAAAAATTTTCAACAAGGGGCTTGTGCACACAGTCAAAGATACCCGCATAATAAAGATTTTATTTAAGGGCAGTGGACTTGCATAATCTTAGGAATCAAATTAAGTCACATTTTTTTCTCAGTTCACAAATCACAGTGATGGAAAATAAAATCAAGTGTTTAAACAAAAATAATAATGAGAAACAAAGCAATACATAAACCATTCACAGTCTAAATGTTACACAGATCAAAAGGGAAAGAAATAAAGCTATTTCCTAACAAGTCTGCTAAGTTGGTAGGAAATTGGACTTCTCAATTCAAGAGATATACTTCAACATTTTTTAAAAATGTAATATGTCAGCATATCATTATATTGACACTATGTATCTTGAAATACTGTAAAATAATACACATATAAAATAGATCAAAAGTTTAAAAGATTAGTTTGAAATATTTTTGGATTTTGAAAAATCTGAAAAGAATTTCTATTTTTTCACCTACTCTAATAAACATATACACACATAATTTTTTATTTGCAAAGTATGTCAAGGGAGCACAGATGTAGAATTTAAAATTTGCTGTAGCATGTGACATATTCTAGTGGTGTTCAGATGGCATAATCTGATTCTTACTGTGTGTGAAAAGTAAATGGAAAGAAAGAAGCTAAAAGAATGGCTTTAGGTGCAAAAGAAAGGAATAGATACAATGGTATAATTAATTCTAAGATCATTCATTTCATCATTCAAAATCCTGAGTCCTCTATGCCATATATGAACATGACTCAAGTAATTAATGCATATAATTAAAAAAAAATCATATGGGGAAAAAAATCAGGTCAAACCAACTCTTATTTTTTTTAAATTTTGTTAAAAAAGGAATCCAGTACCATTTTTCTTCCTGAAAAATGGTTTCACACCAGGGAAGTTGTAATAAAACTACACACGCTCATAAAACGGATAATTCAAAACGGGTAACTTAGTTGCATCTATAATTTCCTAGATATGATTCCCACAGTATGCAGTAACACAACTTCCTAAGTTTTTGTAAGTTCTCCAAAGGACTAATGGGCCTCTGATAAACTGGCTGTAAACTAAAACTATTCTGGATTATTTGCAACTATTTACTTGAGCTAGAGTATGCTACACTGAAAGCCTACTAAAATTAGTATAGCTCATTTGAAAAGCATGAAAGGTTGTTTGAGACATTATTATACACTCTTAAGAAATGAAATCCATGGAATGTGTAGCAGTAATAACACTCATGCCATGTATAACGCTGTAGTCAGCACAAAACAAACTGAAAGATAAGGAAGTGGAGGATGCTGTATTCTGCATTCCCCTGATCCAAATAAGCAACTGAATGCTCAAATATCCAAGAGTAATTTTGGGAGCATATAAACTAGCTAGATAACTAAGTTAATAAAATATTTCAACCATACTGGCAACTAGAAGCCATTAAATATATTTAATAATAGTTTAATTACCTTGTGGGATAGTTTAAAGCAAAATCTTTATCACTCCCAGATTTTGAATAAAGTCAATGAAGACAGAGGAGACGTTTTTTGGGCAGCAATGTAGTTTCTTTGTAAATCTGAAAGAGGGATGCCTGGAGTTGCATTTTGGGACTGGTTAATTTCTGATTATTTCAAAATATCCTGAAGTAATTATCTGAAAATGTATGAAGTGAAATTTATTTGCTCTCAGAAGACTTTAGGCATTTAGGTTTTGCATTCTCTCTGAAGTAAGGCATCAGGAATTACACACACAAAAACTAAGCAATCACCTCAGGGGACTGAGGTCTAATCTTCCTTCCTCTGTTTTGTTCCACCTTTCCTTTCCTTCTTACTTCATCTGCAGACAATTTTAAAATGGATTTGGGATAGAGTACAAAGCTTATCTCACAACAAAAAAAATTCCATCAATTTTATAATTTCTGCTAAGTTATCTATGCACCTTGAAAATTTAGTGGAAAGAATATACGGAAAGTTACAAAAAGTAATAAATGCATTTAAGAACTAAGGAAGAGTTGGCAGGAATGCCTGCAAGACAGAAGCGTTGTCTTAAGCATCTCTAGCCAATATGAATGTACGAAACTGCTTCTGGTATCTCAAGTAATGCTCAAGAAACATTTTGTATTTTGTTTCACACACGCTTTGTCTAATCAGGTTTTCAAGTCTTTCGCATCACCTAGAAAATCACCTACTGGGACCCTCCTGAAGGTGACATGAGGAAAGTGTATGAGTTAAATTGAAACTCTCAAGAAAAATGGCGTTGAATCTTTTGTAAAAATATATATTGAAACATTCAGGTTTTTGCTTATGAAGAGAAATTAAGAACCAGGACATTTTTCTGGTTCTGTTTACTTGGTAAGGTACTAGGAAGGTAAAACCAGAAAATATCTAATACATTATGAAAAAAATTACCCTCAATCAAAAAATAACAGCTGAAAGTTAGGATTTGTCAAACAGCAAAAAAGCAAGTAATACGAAAACAAGTATATTCAGATCATAAACCAAAGAAAAAAGGCAAACATTGAAATTTATATACATAAGACATTACTACAGCAGATCTCAAAGGGAAAAGTTCAGGTAGAGCTACACAGATTTAAGCTATTTCATCGCTTTTTACAAATCTCTTAGACTCTTACACACCTATACAGATCTGGGCTGAGACTCCCAAAACAGTTATTGATGACTGAGCAAAAATAAACATTACATATAGTTTCAGGAAACCATGCTAAGACAAGAATTTACATCATTGAAAATTTTAAAGATGTGGCTCCTGGCTGAAACTCACCTGTATGTAAAATATTGTCATCAAGTGCATTAGCTTAAACCAACAGCTAAACACATTGCCACACTATGAACAAGACCTATGCAGCCCCAAGCCCCATATTTGAGATGTGAATTTTATCAGCAAATATTCTAGGTGAAAAATGGTGGATGCCACCATGTTACAAAGAAGCTGACTCTTTCCTTTGACTAAGTACATTATAAGAGAGCAGCATTTTAGAAAAAAATATCTTCAATTCCAATACCAGGGGCCAGATTAATTCAAGCTTTAGATCACTTAGCAGCTAAGGCTCTTTTTCTCTCTTCGGTGACTACGAGAGTTCCCAGGACACACAGGTGTTATCTAAGTTAAGGTGATGACTATGGTATGAGATATGTCCATAATCTGTGGCCTTGGAACCTGATTCAGCATCAGACTAGTTCAGTTTTGTATTACAGCTTGCAAAAGCTGTAGTCCAATCAGAAATACTGGAAACAAAGACTAGCATCGCAAAGTAACAATGGTCTCAGTAAGCAAAAAACAAAAACAAAACCAAAACAAACAAAAAAAAGAAAACAAAAACTTGGCAGAGGTTACTGTATATACTTTTTGTTTTTAAATTAGTTTAACATTTCTTACCGTCATTGATGCTCTTAATGCATCACAGCCTGTAAAGAATTCAGCAGTAGTACAGAACATTAAGCAACAGCTAATTACACTGAATTACAGCACACATCCTTCACACACTTTCCCCCAGCATTGCTCAGACCAAAATTTCCAGCAGTGACTGCATTACAGAATTTCTAACATGGTTAGGAATTTTAGCCACATAATTTAAAACTCAGAATCACAGATCTAGTTTTGGTAGCACTAATGGATTATCAGGAACCTGCAATGACTGGAAACCTTTGTATTCACGTTCCACTGAATGCAAAATATATTATGAAACTATGTTGACCTTTTTATGGCTAAATCTTGGTTTCTACCTTTTCTCCTTAGTTTCTTTTTTTTTAAGATAATTCTTTATTTTTATAACATCATTGTGTTGTTCAAGAACAACTCAGCATGATCTTCAAAAACACTAGAATAAAAAGAGAAATTTAGCCTAAGTGTGAAACTCAAAGTGATGTTTTGCTATTGTGAGAGACTTCTGATGAACAGCCATGACATCAGAGATGTAGTTTAAAATGATATCTTATTGTTGTTGTGTTCTATAACACTGATTTGTAATCTCCGCAGATGTACATGAGGCAGGACAGTACATAAA